>JANUYF010000009.1:23270000-23770000 GCA_026167975.1 Phrynosoma blainvillii | reverse complement strand
CCCAAGAACAAGTAATAACAACAATAATCAATATCATTATGGCAAGCGGCGGCGGCGGCAGGACTGGCCTGGGGCCGGTCCAAAGGCCTCGGGGGGCCGCATCTGGCCCCCGGACCTTAGGTTGCCTACCCCTGGCTTAGTCGATTGTAACTTTGGTGCTCAGTTGTCTATCTTTGCTCTTTCAGTTCTTCTCTAGCTCTCTCATGGCTGCCCTCCCCATTCCTAGTCTTCTTATCTCTTGACTGCCGTCTCCATTCTGGGCGATGTCTGATCCCAGGTACAAGAAATCTTTGACCAGACTGCTCCTTTGTGCCGTCTTCAGGGCGGTGTGGGAGTGTGGCCTTCACAGGACGCACGCCCCGATGCCTCCCCCAAGCCAGCGTCACCGGCAGCTTTGTTGCACTCCAGCGACGCGGCGTTTATACGCTGCAGGAGCACCAAAAAGCCACCGCTGCAGCGGAAAAGCCGGTTTTTTTTGCCAGCTCAACAAGGAGCGGCTTTTTGCACTTTTTGCGGCAGCAAAACGCCGGGTTGGGGGTGTGGGATGTGGTTGCTGCGGTGTTGTAGATAACACAGGAACCAGAGACCCTTGAATCAGGAAAAAATGAGATTATTCCTTCAACGTCGACAGGCCTGAGAGTGCCCCCCCCCCCCGCTAATCAACATCCTTATATGCCATCTTACACAGCTAACTTATAATTATATTAATATATAATTACAGGACACAACTCCCAAACCCCTCCCTTGCTGATTACGTTACACTTCTATTTGCTATGCGCGAACAAATTTAGCTTTCCTTCCCACTGTCTGTTTGTACCATCCTTATCTATTTTAGCTTTGAAGCTGACTGTCTAGCCTTCAAGTTCAAAAAACACATTCTTTAGTTATGTGTTTAGGCCTGTTTCACTGAAGCGAAGCTGAAAAGTCTTTTACTAACTGCCTGCAAATGTACAGTTTTAAACATAGAAAATGAGACCCCAAGGGTCATCCAATCCGGCCCTGAATTAGCCATGAGCTTGGAAGTCGTTTTTAACATTATCTCCTACAGAGGCCCCGATCCAGTGAACAAAAGAGTGGCTGTATTTCATATGAAATGAAATAGGGGCGGTCTGTTTCGCCCCTATTTCAATTTCCTCATTGTCTAATTCAAATTTATTTAGGTCAGGGGTAGGCAACCTTTCCCCTTTAAGGGCCGAGGGACTTCAGCTCCCAGAAGCCTCAGCCATGTTGGCCAATAGTCCCATGTTGGCCAATAGCTCCTGGGATTCTGGGAGCTGAAGTCCCTGGGCCCTTAAAAGGGGAAAGGTTGCCTACCCCTGATTTAGGTCCTCTGTGGTCATTAAATTTGTTTTCTTTATGTTCAGCAGCAGGCTTGCCTTTGCACTTTCTTCATTGACCGTCCTTAGTACTTGTTCCAAGTCATTGATGTTTTCCATTACTAATGTTGTGTCATCCGCATATCTTAAAAAGTTGATGTTCCTTCCTCACTCTTTGCACTTTCTTCTTAGTTCTTGTAGATCTTCTGTGGTCATTATTTTTCTTTTCTTAATGTTCAGTATTAAGCTTACTCTGGCACTTTCTTGACCTTTTCGGGTCTTTGCTGGTTTCTGCTAGTAGTACTGTGTCGTTTGCATATCTCAGGTTGTTAATGTCCCTTCCTCCGATCTTCACCCTTTTTTCTTCTAAGTCTAAACCTGCTCTTCACATCCATATTTTCTGCATACAGTGGGCCCTTGGTATCTACTGGGGTTCAGTTCCAGGACCTGCTGTGGATACCAAAATCCGTCGATGCTGAAGTCCTGTTATATACCATGGTGGGGTGAAATGGTGTTCCAAGAAACCATTGTCTCTGCTAATGGACTGGAACCTGTAGATATATCCTAATTCAGCTGTTTCTCATACTGTTCAAGAACTCCTACTTGTAAATCAGAGATTGCATATCCAGGAAGGTTGACTGTCCTCCAAACAGAGACTGTCTTCTGTTAAAAGAGGGCATATGAACACCCTACTCCAGATGTTTTGGATCAGGGGTAGGCAACCTTTCCCCTTTAAGGGCCGAGGGACTTCAGCTCCCAGAAGCCTCAGCCATGTTGGCCAATAGTCCCATGTTGGCCAATAGCTCCTGGGATTCTGGGAGCTGAAGTCCCTCGGCCCTTAAAGGGGAAAGGTTGCCTACCCCTGTTTTGGATCGCAACTTCCATATTGAGTTACACTACGTGAAGATGATGGGAGTTGTAGGCCTCTCCCATCAACGTTCTGGCTATTGAATATCCCCGAACTTCCAGTGGTTGTGTGTATGGGCACTTTAGGGTTCCTTTTGGAGGCTGAGCTGTGATTACTTCTTGGGAAGAATGAAAAAGAGTTTGGACTCAGTACGTGCTTCAAAGGCACTCATTACTGATGTGCCACAGAGCCAACTGTCAATACTGAAAATAAATTCAAGGGATCAATCAGCCTTGATTCAGATTTCAAGACTCAGCCCATTAAGTGCCAAAAGAGCTCTTTCAAACCCAGTCATATAAGCTGTTGGGATGTGCCCTCTTATGAAGTTCAGTTCAGTAATCTGAATACTCAAATGTATGAGAAGATACTCACTTGGCTAAAGGAGGAATACAAGTCAGCCTAGTGTAGTGGTTGGAATTGGATGTTGTTGGACTGGAAGATGCAGGTTCGAGTTCTTGCTGAACCATAATAAAACTCGGTGGGTATCCTTGTGCCAGTCAGGCTGCCTCAGGCTGCCTGACCTACTTCTTCACAGGATTGCTGAGGGGATAAACTAGGGAATAGGAGAACCAATGTATGCTATCTTGACCTCACTTGAGGAAGGATGAGATCAATATTACTCATGTTACTCACAAGCAGTCTAGCAGAACTTGTTGCTAATACACACCACACAAAATACAGTCTCGTCAATTCTTTTTTATCATAATCTCCTTTGTATTTTTGTTAACTTTCGGTCTTGATAACAACAGGAAACCTTAAATAATGCTAAAATATCATTTTGAGAGAAGCACAGTTTGGGGCTTTGCTATGTAGCATGCAGTGGGAATAGCCCTTTTAACCTGCAAATATCTGCAGGATAAATATCACTTTTGTTAGGAGGAAGTTTGATTTATGGCTTAGATTTGGGAATCTACAGAGAATAGGCTTTTTATATAGATTGTATGGTTGCTCCTGTTTCATTGAACTAAAATACAGTTGTGTGAGTACAGCATCTGAGCTTGTAAACAGCATTTGGTGATATTTCTTTGAGAAGCAATTTTATTGCTGAACATTTTTTTTCTCTCACCGAAGCAAGTCCACTTTTCTCCCAACAAACAGGGATATCAAATTAAAATGCCAAGTTTCATCTAGCAACTACTGCAGATGAACAATATTTCTAAACTATTTCTCATGCTGCCTGGGGACATGGGCTCTGTAGTTCTGGAGAGCAGAAAGCATCTGGGGGGCAGAAAGTTGGGGAAAATTTGTGTATGCGATTGTAGTCTAAGTAAAAAATAACTTAGTGTGCTTTAACACAAAAGGGAGAGTCAGTGTGGAAACCAGGGTTCAAATCCTTACTCAACCATGTAAACTCACTAGGTGACCTTGGGCAAGTCACACACTCTCAGCCCCAGGCAAACCTGATCTGAAGAAATCTTGCCAAGAAAACTGTGATAGGTTTACCTTAGGGTTGTCTTCAGCCTGAACCAATTTGAAGGTAAACAATTTTTACAATACAGTAACCCCCCCCCCCCCCGATAAAGGTACTTTAGTAAAAACAACAACAAAAGGAGTGATCTTAAAGAGAAATGGCAGAAATCAGATACGTTACTTTAAACATAGTTCATTTGGAATGCTCTCTCCCAAGAGAAACAAAATTGAACTTAATTCCAAATATGCTTGGCTTTTTGCAATTCTGATTATGTCTGCCTTCATTTTCTATCAGTTGTCATCAGCTTCAAGGAAAACAATAAGAAAAATATCCAGTTCATATTTTCTACTATATTGCTTTATTTTTGTTTTTTCAAATATACAATTGGACAAGTAAAATATTTTTTTTAAAAAAAATTCCAATGACATACAGTGCATAACATTTATTGTTCCCATTTTGTTAAATTCAAAAGTTTCAGCTAAAGCAATACAACGCTTGTAAAATGAATGCAAGTCATAACTTATTGCCTTAATTGCTTTTACGCAGTAGTAAGTTACAAACTGAAGAATTCTTGTAACAGAAAGCCTACTAGTTGTAGGGCTGTCAAGTATTCTGGTGTCGATGTAGTAGGATTCTCCCTGATGACAGAATTATCTCCCTAGTGATTTCATTGAAAATAAATCTGTTGTTCAGTCTAATACCTTATTAGCAAAATAATAGGAGAGATTAAGCTAGCCTAAGATGTCCTCCCATACACTAAGGCCAGGATCCAAGGATGTACTTTCATTGGTTATTTTTACTTCCATTAGAACTGAGCATTTCTCTCCCTGCAGGTCTTCACAGAGCACCGTACTGAGGAAATCTGGAATAGGTTTTGAGTGCCATGGAGGGCTACAGTGAAATTGGAATAAAATATCTATTCTGCTGGCATGAGAAATGGGAGTACATGGTTGGATTGCGACCCAAAGATTAAGGAGCTATACAGACAGCCCCTAAGGGTCGGTGTCCCGCTGCCCCTTTCCTTGGCGGATCGGGGCCATGCCAACCGCACTCCACGGCCCCAATCTGGAACTTTGCCACTCCGTCTTGCCACCCTTGTGCTGCGGCTTTTCCATGCTCCATTGGCGCAGGGTGTCTGAACGCTGCGCCAAGAGCGCCTCGACGCTGCCCGCCATGCAGTGGGCTGCACGGCGGCATTGGGGTGGAGTTGGGGTGGGTTGCGTGCGGTCATCACGCCCCGACTCCACTCCTAGGCCAGTCCTTTTGGCCAGTCTGTATTCCCCCTTATTTAAGTATTGCCAAATAATATTTTAGATCCTTTCTCCTTAGTTTCTGAACAGTCTTCCTGTAACAGTTATCTTAACCTTAAAGATTGCACCCATTCCTCCTTAACCATGTCAACATTCTCAGTTCCCCTATGTATTTCAAGTACTATCTAGTCTCTACTACAATCTAACTATCTATACTTTTCTTTCATCTACTACACTGTCCGCTTTTCTATTTCTCCCTCTTCAGCAACATTTCACATCCCTTACTATTCCTCTGAACATGTCAGTCTCCCCTCACTGCCTCTTACTGATCTTGATTGCTCTTCTTAATCCCACATTTTCTGACAATTGCAATTAGGGTTAACTAAACAAGACTTTGTGTTTATTTGAGAATTGGATTGCTGTCATTAATGACAGGCTCACTTAGTATCATAAGATGACTAGAAATCTTGGTAGGTTTTGATCTGGCATGCATTACAGGGAGACCTGTAGCTTCACAGTTCCACAGGGCAATGTCACAGTTCCTGGCTATAAGGTTTTCACATATAAGGAAACCAGTTTCCCCACTATTCCTATGACTCCCTGCTTTGGCCATTAGTATTAACTGATCTAGGACAAGGAGATAGTGCCCAGAACCATGAGGTTGATCTCTTCCAGTGCCTCAAGTATGTCAAATTAATTTTTTAATGTCTGATCTTGAATACTGAATATTGTCCATTGAACTCTACTGGTACATCAATGATATTTTCTTGATTTGGAGCTATGGTGAGGAATATCTCATCCATTTTACCAAGGTCTCATTCATTATCTTCCTTCCTACAATTCCAGTGCTATCTTTTCTATGTAACACAGCCACATTCTGGATACCATAATGATTTTACAGAAAGACTGTTTGAAAACCCCATAAGATGGGAAGCAACTGACCACTACATGTAATGGATTGTAATCGTATCAATTCACTGTATCCAAGTAATCCTGACAAACATCTGAATGTTCTTAGATAAGCCTATTTGACTCTCAACAACCAACTCCAAATCCCAAAAGCCAGAATCATCCCAGGACCAACTTCTGTGGAACACAACATCTAAGAAATACAAGTTGCATTCTTCTTCTTCTTTATGTACAAATTAAAGGTACTGCACCCAAATACTAAGTGACTCATAGGACGTTATCACACGGGGAGTCGCGGGGAGAAAGTGGAAATAAACCAGACAAGCGGAAGACTTTACGGGATTTGTCCTGTTCCGCCTCGTCTGATAACTAAATTCGAATTTAAAAGGGGGTTAATTCGAACGAAAACCTGATCTTTTTACAATACAGTAAACCTGTGATAACGTCCATAGTGTGTCCTTGGAAGTAATGAGGAAAGAAAAAGGTGGTATGACACCTCATGACAACTTACAGGAGCGACTCAATCTGAAACTACTGCTCAGTGACAACAAAATGACCACAGGACACCAAGGTGGAGACTCTGCAACAAATAAAAGTGCCACTTATCTGTCCTCTTAACAAACACTGCTAATATCTAATGGCTATTTTCATCTAATACTAACAAGGCAATCAACAGCTTCCAAACTTCTTGGATGTGCAACTTTTAAGTATGTTTGTCAGTACAGTGTCCAGTGGCAGCAGCTGAGACCATTTAAGAAAGAGGGATGAAAGGACACAAATCTAATACAAAGAACAGGAAAGTCATTAGTTTCAAACATCCTCGTCATTCCATCAAAGGCCATTTAATTGGCTATCCTTAATCAAATTGAGTTTGCTGGACAAATGGAATGTGAAACACGCAAACAACAACTGATACAAAAACAAATACGTAAAGCAAAGTCTCAGCAGAGATTGTGCTTCCATGCTACCTTGTAAAACTTACTGGAAGAAATAAGAGGTATCAGTTTAAAAAGATGGTTCTTTCAAGGAGACATTGCTTTTCATGCTCAAAAACCGTTCTTAGTTGCTTGCTGCTATTCAGTCTGATGAAATGGGAGGCAGCCTAAGAAAGCTCTTGCTTTCAAAATAAAATGTTAGTTTTCAAAACAAAGACTCCAGAACTCTATAAATAGTCTAGAGGTCCAGAGCTCCACCTGATCATATCACTTAATATATATTTTTTAATCTGAAAATTCATGTTCTCTAGTCCTGGATGAAATTTAAGCTCTTTTCCAAAATACCACTTTTTATACATGTATAAAAAGTGATCATATACCATCAGACTATTTCAACAGACTCAGTATTTGAACAGTGGCAAGTTTCCATGGTCTCAGGAAGATCATCTCAGTTAGAGAAAAGCCCTGCTCTCCAAAACCCTTTTAACTGGCATTTTCCAGAATGGAAGTCTACACCTTTATATTAATACGGTGTGCTCTGCCACTGAGGTGTTTCCTAAAAAATGTTGTAACATGAATTATCAGCAAGTCTTGATGGATATTCCCTTGCAGCTTATTATTATATTATATTTTAAATACTGTATTTAATATCACCCCCCTTATCCCTAACTCCCAAATATAGATTATGACATATTTCTCTTGAATAAAAAATATTTTGTATCAAGTTTTCTATTATGCTATAATCATAATATGTATTACTTTCCATAGTGCTTTACATTTTCCAAAGAGTTGTACAGACTTTAGTGACATCCTGATTGTACATGTAAACTTGAAAGTTCAGCTCTAGAGTAACTCAAAATTGTAAACCCTGAGAATATAATTTCACTGTGGGGGGAAAAAACAACAAGTGTGTTACTGGGTGATCTCTCTATTCCCCAGATGCAATTAATATAAAATGCCTAAAAGGAGTTAGTTGTGTGTCTCTGTGTGTGTTTTGAAAAGGTGACTATTTGGTTTAACCCTCTGACAAATTCTCCTGTCTTTCCCATTGAATTGGAGGAACACATTTTAATGAGAAAGTCCTGTTAATTATACCCCTTGTTTCTTTGGGTTGTTTTCATGGCTGTATTAAAATATATTAAATGTGATAAGAGAACATGTTTACAGGCCTATGCATATAAAGAAGTTTTCAGCTGAAGTTGGGAGATAAGACTAGCTGCAAAAAATTACACGAAAGAGACACATGCAAAACTTACAAAGAGCTTGGGTCCTATTTTGGATGAGCCAGCTCATTTGATTATTAAAGGCTACTGTGCAAGTTAATGTTCCAGGATTAGTCCCCTCCATGCTGAAATCCATGTCTACGAATGATTTATTGCTATTTAAAATATCCTTAGATGTACATTCTACAGCAATATACATGGCAGAACATTGTCCTTAGATATACACGGTTGTAAAACCTTATAAAAAGTTCAGACGGAGTGGCTCTGAGGAGATGCAGCCAACCCAAACCAGTTGAGGGTGCACCACTGCAAAGTTTTCCAAAAGATGCCCTCCTTGAAAGAAGTAAAAAGCTTTACAATGCTTTTTTATTTCTAAAAAAGCAAGCATTTCTTATTAGCTCTGAGATGAAGAAGAATGCAGCTGCTTAAGTAAGAACAGCAAAACAATGCAAAACTAATTTAGTATATTTCTAGCTTGTGGCAAGATACATATGCACCCAATAAGCCTACCTGTACATAATTTTTCCCAAAGTAAAAACAGGGCACTTAACAAAATAACATCACAATATTTGTGCAAAAATATATACTTGGGCATACTTTATAGTCAAGGGAGCTTCCTAACCTCAATACAATTGTCATACAGTTGCATGTTGTTGAAATACTCATTTGCCTTTAATTTTTAAAAACAGCTCTTTATGTTATTGAACAGTAATTATAAAACAGCAAAATATATAGTTGCAATAGTTGGAAAGGAAAATGGAATTTTTCCACAACTGAAGGACAGCCTAATGATGATAGTATTTTTTTTTCCTTAGGAAAATATGCAAGCTTCAGTAACCAGCTTGCTTTTTGAAACAGCTCATATCCAGTGCAGAAAAAAAATCAAAAGATTATTTCATCCTGCTGTGATTTACCAGTTGAATAGTATGTTCTGGCCCAGTGTCATAAAGTAAATTTGGCTGCTGCCTCCAGACTGAACAGATGCAAAAAATACCTAGAGAAAAGGGAATGGTGAAGAAAGAACTGTTAAATTTTAGCCAGTCCTGCAAATTTGGCACATACATCTACATAAATATAAATGAAATCTACTTTACTTCAGTAAGTAGGTTTTTTTTTAATGATATGAAAGTGTTACCATCTGAGACTGAATATTCTGCCAATAGATTCAGTTCCTGCTAAGACAGAGACAAATGTAAGGTACCCTAGAACTGCCCTGAAGAAACAAATCTTTATTAATCAATTTAACAGGAAAATACAATCAGATGAATTTTGGGGTCCATAAATAAAATATGAAAATGTCCCCAAAGTTCTATTGCACAGGGAGGATGCATTCGCTCATCATGGTTAATAGCCAGCTTTGGACTGATGCTACATGAATCCTTCCCTTTAAAGCCATGAAAACTAATGGCTAGAACCACTTCTTCTGGCAATGAATTTCATAATTATATAAAAGCACTTCTTCTTGCCTCTCTAAACCTGCTGCGTGTTAATTTACTAAATTCTGGTACTGCTCAATAGCCGAAATTCCCTGGGCAGTCCACAAAATAAAGGTCACAATAACGCTACAGCAGTAAAACAGAACAGAAAATCCAAAGGGAATTATAGCAGCCAGTTTAAATAATCAGTATATAATTCAACCACAATGTAACAAACTAAAAAGGTCTGAATCTAATCGCTAGTTCCAGTTAGTGCAGATCCACTGAATGAATAGGATTTACTTGAATGTTGACTTATGACTTAACAATTAATTCAATACATCTACTCTAATGGGGACTAACAATTAGTTTTAAGGCAATTTAAAACAAAAACTCAAAAGATTAAAAAGGAGAATGAAAAGGTCTTCAGATGGCAGCGAAAAGGGCACAGGTGAGCCTTGCTGCGAAGGGCATTCCACCACTGCATAGTCTTCTCTCTGATAGCCAACTCCTTCCTTTTGTTTGCCAAGAGCAAATGCTTTTAAGATATATATAGGAGGAAGGGCTTCTTCAGGCAACTTGGCAGAATATGATAATTTTGTCCGCTGTCAGGGAACAATCTTTCTGCTCTCTTGTGGACTAAATGACCATGCCCCAGCCCTAACATAACATGAGGAAGAACTTGAGGATTGCACATGCTGAGTGCCTCCAGGATGTTCCTCCTTGCCTCCTTCATTGCTCCCCATTGTTGGGAGCATGAGGTTGTGTATGCAACAAACTATCCCTGCTTCCCAGCTTCCCCAAGCTAGCCAGGTGTGCTTCTTTGATGTTGGGGAATGCTTTTCCATGATCAGAGTTAAAATGCTGTTCAGCTGCTGATTCTGTTGACTCCGGAACACATTTGTCTTGGGCAGGAATGTATCTTGGGCTAGCTGCTCTTGGTGGGCAAAATAAGGCCATAAAGGCTTGTTTTTGTGGCCTTTGACTCCCCTTTTAATGGCCAAAAAGAAAGATGAGTTGTAGTCCCTCCACACTGTTAAAACATTTTTAAAATGCAGTTTTTCAAAAGCAGAAGTGGACTTCCAGCCACTTCCTTCCCTGGTTTTTGATAATCTGGACCTGCTGCAATTGCTCACCCTTGTTCTAGAATCCATTTTGAGTCCATATGTTATATACCGCAGTAATCCAATTTACGGGTAATTCTAGCAAGGCTGTCTCTGTTCAAACCTAGCAGCCTTCTGATCTTCCCAAAATACATCCCAGCCCTAAAACAGAGTCTCACCTTCTTCTTCTTCTTCTATGGCATTAGTGCATAACCACTGAGTTTTAGAGACATACCTTATCATTCCTTTCACATAGAAATTTCAGCTTCTGTGCTTTCTTGTGCATAAACACTCCTTCCAGGTTTCCTGTCTCCACAGCCCGCAATTCAATCGCTTTCTCTCCCCAACCCATGACTTGATTGGACTGAAGGTAAGCTTTAAAAGAAATACAAAGAAACACAGCTGTGATAAACCAAATACAGAGAAGACAGAGGGCTGGGAAAGACGGGAGAACTCTTTTGCAAACTAAGTGCATCTCTTTCCTCCTCAGATTGGCAGCTAGAACTCTAACTGATCACAAAGAAAATTTGGACCTTCACAACTGCAGCTTTAGTCCCAATTTTTTTGTTTTTTCCCCATTTAGAGACACTACTATGGTGCATTCTTTAAACTTGGGAGATTTTCACATGGGCAAAAGTGACAGGAGCAGAGCGGGATGCTCCTGTCACTATAGTGCAATTGCACGAAGATTATCAGACGTTGTGATAATCGCATCATCCTGCAAATAAAGAGGCATTCTAGCACTGCTTTTCATTCATTTAAAAATGATATTTTAAATAGCAATAAATCATTTGTAGACTTTCCTGTGAATGAAAAGCAGCACTAGAATTCCTCTATTTGTGGGATAATAATGCAATTATTGAGATGTCATGCAAGGTCGTCTGACAATCTTTGCACAATTGTGCAATAGTGACAGGAGCATCCCACTATGCTCCGATCACTTTTGCCATGTGAAAATCTCCTTAGCCATGAAGGACAGATCTACAATGACTATTGCTGTGTGCCTTCAACTTGCTTCTGACATACGGCAACCGTAAGTTGAACCTAGAACAGGGTTTTCTGGGGCCGAGAGGGTGTGACTTGCCCAGTGTCACCCAGCAGGTTTCCATCACTGAGTGGGGATCAAACCCCAATCTTTTAGAGCCTTTGCAGACTGCCAGAAATAGTGCAAATTGAGTCCACTTTAACTGCCCTGGCTCAGTGCTAGGGAATCATGGGAACTGTAGTTTATTGTGGCACCAGAGCTCTCTGACAGAAAAGGCTCAATGCCTCAGAAAAAAAAATACAGTTCCCATGATTCCCTAGCACTGAGCCAGGACAGTGAAAGTGGACTCGATTTGCACTATTTCTGGCAGTCTGCAAAGGCTCTTTGTAGTCTTAGCCCTACCCTCAAACCACTATGCCAAGCTGGCTCTCAGATCTACAATACAAATGTAAAATTTTTGAACAATGATTTCTTGTCTTTTCCTAATGGAAATAGTTAGTGTATGCATGTGTGAGCATGTGTTGTGTGTGTGTGTGGTGGGGGGGGTGAGGCAGGAGGGGGAGAACCATAAGGCTCTCTAAGATACAATTCCCATTGCTTTCACGCACCAGGATACTTTCAGCAAGGCTGTCACTGAGTTAGGAATATACCATACTAAATTGTCCAGGGATGCTTCCAGACAGATGGCTCCTAGCATTTAGTCTCTTAACTGAAACAAATATTTCTGACAGTCAGAGTTCTTATTGCTTACTCAGTAGGTGATGGCAGCTACTATAGTATATTCATGGCAAAATTCATTCCACTGCTAAATCTAGTGCAACCAGACTCTTTTTTTTTAACACTACATAGTTATAGCACTATGATTTCACTTTGACTAACACAGGTGAACCCTACAGAACCCCAAGGTTTATAGTTTGGTGAGGCACTAGAGCTCTCTGGCAGAAATTTCTTAATACCCCATGAAACTAGAAATCCTAGGGTTCCATGGGATGGATCCATGGCAGTTGATGTGATAGCAAAGTGCTATAACTGCGTAGTCTGAAAGAGACCCGGATCCCATTTCTATTCTGTGTACAATCTGAGCTTCATGAGGCGCTAGAGAATGAGAGGGGTAAAAACATCTCCCTGGGACGTTACAGACGCCATGACAATTCAACTGGTATGAAAATGTTATATGCTTGTAGTGTAGATCAGTCTTCCCTAATTGTGAGCTGGGGATGATGGGAGATGGAACACATCTGGAGGATACCTCCTTTAAAAGAGGGAGAATTAACTGAACTAACAGAAAAAGAGGGGATCCATTTCTTGGATAAGGTTAATGTCAAGCTTCTTGCCTTTAGGAGAGTAGACTTCCTCCTGATTAAAGAAGTGCTGTGTTTTAGCCTTACATCTCTGGAACAATCAATACATTTAAATACTATAATTCTACCAGAGCTTGTAAAAATGCCTTTTTTGGGATTACAGCTCCACAAATCCTACTACATTGTGGCCAAGGGACTTGCTGTCTGAGGCATTCTGGGAGTTGTAGTAACAAAACAAAAAAAAATATTTTTTTTTCTAAGCTCTGAATGCTATCATTTTAATTTCTCCTTGGTCTTAAGTTTCCTCATTCCAATTAGTATAGCCTAGATTGACTATATAGGTCCCTCCACCTCAAAATCTTGCGTGACAGCTATGTTTAGTTTTGTTGCCCTATTTCTATCAAGTATATATCTCCTTTCAGCTCACTCACAATATTGCAAAGTGTTTTTTAAAATGCTAACATTAAATAGTAGATGGTTGAAATAACTCAGAGTAATTTCAAACTCATACAATTTATAGGAGAACTGCTTTAGACTTAAAATGGGGGTACTTGGTGGTGAAAAGGATTAGGAGGGGGGAAATTTTAAAAATCTGAAGACAAAATTTTATTTTCTGGTAGATCCTACTACTTTTTCTCAGGAGCATTTTTAATTATGTATTATGTATGTACTCATGTCATTGTGTATATATTTATTAGGAATATCACACTTTGCAGCTTTTGTTTCTAAAATGTACAACACAGTTTACAATATAAACTGTACTGAATAAGAAAATACAGCATTTTTTGATTTTATAAGGGTAAATCTAGCCAATTTCTCACTGAGGTGGTAAAAGTTTGTCTGGTATGAACCTCTTGCAGGTCTAGGGATGAGTTCTGCTCTGCAAAAATAACACTCTTAGTACCAATATGATGTAGTGGTATGAATGTTGGACTAGGACATTAGGAAACTGGAGTTCGATTCCCAGCTCACCCATGAAACCCCTATGATAGGTCCCTCTTAGGATCATCATAAATAACCTGAAGGCACACAATGAACAACAACACAATATAAGGGGAAGGGGTAGATCACATCTTTATTGGTTACAGCTGTAGTTAGGGTTGGCAAACTCAAGGGTTTGGATCTAGACATCAACTAATCTGCCTATTGATGGGTGAGCCTGATCCTCCAGCCTGATGCTGGAACCCTTGGGATAATAGGAAAAGGTCCATATGGGTAGAAAAACCCATCCACATGGTCCCCCTGCCACCAAGGGTGCAGGAAAGGCATCTGTCTCTGAGCAGGGCAAGGCATATTCTGCCCCGCAATCTCCCCAGTTCCTTAAGGGAAACCTCAACACTATTGATGCCTGAGAGACACTGGTAACAGATGTCCCAGATCCAGGCAGTCAGACTGAGCTTCTTTCTCAAGAGACATTTTATAGATCTGTCACCCATTTTGTCTGCTTCTCATCTCCATAATGTACACATGTCCTGATGTCACAACTTTGCATGCTTCCCAGGAGGGTTTTTGAGTGAGACACACTCAGTGGGGCTTCTCTTGCTTTTACTTCTGTTCCTTTTTGATGCTACCACCTGCTCACTTGACAGAGCGAGGGAGAGAGCTGACAAGAAAATAGGTAGTAACTCCTGTTCCTCCTCACTTATGCAACTGTTTGGTTGTTTAAACCTGCTAGGACAATGGGAGAGGGAAAGTGAGCAAACGGATGGAGAAGGAGTGAGTCGATGAAGAGCTTTGGCTGAGAATCCCATTGGTGAGACATGGGCTTTCAGAGGTGTTTTCTCGGTTAACTGCTACTGACAAGGAAGAGGAAGGAGAGAAACTCATGTCAGGGATATACCACAGTTGTACTTAGAAACCACAGGATAGTGCTGAAGAACCTAAATCTCAGACTAGGACTGACCCCAAAGCAAGTTCCTTGGGTCACTACAACCCTCTGTGAAACTCTGCCTTCCTTCCCCAAAGCCTCATTCATTGAAAAGAGAGAGGGGTATGAAATACTACAGCATAGGAGGAAGCAGAGCAGAGAACGAAACAACTGTATTCGGACCATAGTATCCAGTTTTGACATCAGTCAACATTTTGGTGGTCTTCAAGGGATGAACAGGATGCAACTACCTTGGATAAAACAAATCTAAATCACAAACTTCTCTGGCACAGTATTTTTTTTTAAAAAAACCCTATTATCTTTGAGTAGATATACAAATCTGTAAAATGTTCCTTGAGAAAATGTGCCCTTCTAAACACTTTGAGAATAAAAGGAGAGCCCCCACCACATATAGACATTTCTTTGGGTTTTCTTAACATAGTTTTTACAGCTGTTGGATCCCTCTAGGTGTCCTAGGTCTGACTACATGAATGTCAATCCATTCCATCTCTCCAGTTTTCTCTTCCCATTGTTTCATTTCAGCTTTAATGCAAGAAAATCAAACATACTCCCCTTCTAGCAATATGTTGCTCCTCTTTTCAAGGTAGTAAAAAAACTCAGCGTTCTCAGAGTCTTCCAACGCTTTCTGCTGAGAACTATAGTCTTCCCCCAGATAGCTTTAATGCTAGCTCCCAAACAGGTTCAGTATTCACAGCTGCCCCCCCCCCCCCCGCCCCTGTATTAAATCTCACTGGCTAATGATTCTTTTATCTTCAATAGTTTCACACCATGACACTAATACCGCATTGTGGGATACAAGAACTTAGCAGCATGCATACAATATTAAACATTAATGTAACACAGAAGAGAATTGTCTTTTGACATATGTTAATTATTCGTCACACCTCTTTTTGGGGGGGGCAGGGGAAGGGTTTGGGATATGTATTTATTTTTCACGTAAAGTATAGGATGATGACTCCAGTGCTGACATATGGTATACTGCCTTCCTCTGGAAGCAACAAACCTCTTCTTCAAAGAGGAATGAGCACCAGTGGGTTTTTGCTCCTAAACTTTGAACCGGAGTGAGCTTATTGTTGTTATTTGCCGTCATGTTGGCATCAACTTACGGTAACTCTATGAATGAGAGACCTCCAAGAGACACTTATTAACAGTGATGCTCAGGTCTTGCAAACTCAGGGCTGTGGCTACCTTCACTGAGTAGCCACATGTAATATAACCTTCCTCTTTTTCAATTTGCCAAGTATTGTCATATTTTCTAATGAACTGTCTCATGATATTGTCAAAATATGACTTCTAGGGAGAGTTCAGCCCTGATTTATTAATGACACAGACCACATATTTCCAAGTGTGGTCAGGGGACTCCTCAATTTTTCTCCACTGTCCTCCCCTCTGCACCTCAAGTGATGGCATAAACTCCTAAATTTAGAGGAAGCAGAGTTGCCAAAAAATTTTAACTGGAAGAGAAAAGGAAAACAAAACCAAGCTTGAGGAAAACACAGCCACAACATTTGTTTTCAGCTTAAATCCAATTTAATGACAGCATGAAAATCCCAACCAGTGTAGTAGCGCTGGGATCCCACCTTGGATTAGCAGCTGCGCAAAGCCGTTGTGCAAGAAGCTGTGCAACTGAGCCACACACCCAGTTGTGCAAAGGATTGCATAACCAGCTGCACAGCTGGACTGCAACTCCAGATAATCCAAAGACAATTTCCAACTTGCTGAACAAGTGCTTTGCACAGCCTTTTGTACAACTGGGGCTGCATCTGCACTGTAGAATTAATGCAGTGTGACAATGCTTTGACTGTCATGGCTTCATGCTATGGAATCCTAGGATTTGTAATCTGTTGTAGCACCAAAACATTCTGACAGAGAAAGCTAAATATCTCACAAAACTACAAATCGCAGAGTTCCACAGCATTGAACCATGGCAGTTAAAGCAGAGTCAAACTGCTTTATTTCTGCAGTGCAGACGCAGTCAGAAATTATATTGCACTCTGGAGCTTACTCTAAAAATGTAGAACTGAAAACAGTGTTTTTTACCACCACTAGAAGGACCTGAATATAGGCCTTCTTGCATGGGCTATGGCTACCTCTGTTCACTTCAGACATACCTACAGAAGCTGGCATTTCTCCCCACTGTAAAACATTTTCCTTTGAGAAGTGTCCATAAATGTTAACGTAGACTCCTTCATCTTCATAGGTAAGCAGAAGTTCCATTCCACTGGTGTTAGGGAGGATGATAATAGCATGCGGGTGAATATTTCCCTGGATCTGGAAAAAAATATTTTGTGATTAAGATTTATAGCATGGGGCAGGTTTCAATGGTAGCAGCTCCAGTCCATTAATCTAAATGTCTTGGCAGAAGATTCAAACCAACCGAGTTGAAGATCTTAGAAAGAAAAGCATATATCTGTTTGAAAATATATATCCTTTTTTTTTTGCAGGTTCAGGGACGATACAAATGACAATGCCCCCTTTTCACAAAAACTAAGCTATCATCTGGAAATAGTTATTGTCCCCCAAATTCTTTACATATCAAAGAGCAAGAGTATTTCATTTTGCATTCTAGTGGTCTCATGTAGTAAAAGCAAATCTAATAGCAACTGGAACATAATAAAACTAGCATTAGCACCATATAAAGAAACATTAGGTGAGTATTGTAACTTAGTGATTATCTTATATAAAAGGTTTACTGATATAACTATAAAAAGCCACTGTTAAAACCATATGAAGCAGTCTAAATAATTAAAGATGACAGAAGAATGTTACAATACTATAAAAACAAATAGGAAAGTAACAAGACCACCCTAATGATACATATTTTCTTTTTGCCAACCTACCACATATACTTTTTTTAAAAAAGCTTTGCATTTCTGCATTACAGTTTGTCAGAAATGTTGTGGTTTTTGCATGAGCAAAATTATTTCCTTCTCAATAATCAAATGGATCACTTGGATGGTGAAACTAAGTAAAGAAGAATTTGGAGAGAGGGCTTGGCTCCTACATTTAAAGAAAGCTCTGCATTCAATTCATTCGCCAGACTGAGAGCTGGAGCAGGCATTCCAAAGATAACAAATGAATGCATTAATGCTTTGAAAATAAACACTGGATAGATGGCATGTATTAAAACTAGGACATCGCGATTAACAAATATGCAAAAAGTGGAATGAGAATGAGAAAAGGGAGAGTTTGGTCAGTTATGAAATAGTTTCCTTTCCACATTGCTTTAATAATCCAGATGCCATCTTTTTCATATATTGAATATATACAATACGCCACAGTTTATTTTACTGCATGTATCTTGGTTATTTTGACATTTCTTTTGTCACTTTTTTTTGCTGGTGGTGAGGAATGATTTGTTCTCCTTTTATGTTGTATTCAGTGAGGGAACTGTTATGGGGTTGAGAATGGTAAATCCCTCTCTCCCAGCATTATGCCCAGTCCAAGTAAGCCCCAAGCTGTTTTAATCCAAAGAAAAAGTCACATCTCTTTTGGCTCTAAGTCCCAATTGCTGTGTGCATTTAATCCAACAATGGGAAATGTTCCTCTCTCAAAGCAATTTTTGCAGCCCCTCATACACCCCCCAAAGCACACTGCTGGAGTATGGTAACAAAACCCATCACCAAGTTTTTGGTTGTGACCAGAAAAGATCCATTTAAAGCTAACATCTTATAGAAGTGTGATGCTGAATTTCAGATGCATGCTGGGAAAATCACATTTCGATTCAGCAAATCCTTGCTTTCTTTGGCTCCCTCCCGAGTTAGCTGCCAAAATTAGAGGGTAGACAAGGATGTGTGTGTGTGTGTGTGAGAGAGAGAGAGAGAGAGAGAGACTGACTCTAGGATCTGCTGAAGCTGCTCATCCTTGGTTAAGTTCAAGTCGTTTTGTAGCCAGCCATAATCTATATTTATCTAAATATTCAAATTGTTGTTGTTGTGTGTCTTTCAAGTCATTTACTGACTTATGACAATTGAAAGGGGTTATAATGGGGAGTTCTTGGCATGTTTCGTCAGAGAGGAGTTGTCATTGCCATTCTCTGAGGCTGAGAAAGTGTGACTTGCCCAAGGTCACCCAGTGGGTTTACATGGCCGAGCTGGGATTGAAACTCTAGTCTCCAGAGTCACAGTCCAACACTCAGACCACAAACCAAATTACTAGAAGCTTATTCAGCAGATTACACCCAATGCCAGTTGAAAGCCCACATGCCCACTTAGAGAAAAAGCAGGCAGTGTTTAAGAATCTCTTCAATGCACATGATTCTACTCACATCTAGGAAAAATCTCATAGTTCACACTGTAAACTATTTTTTAAAAACTTTAAATAATTCAAAATATCTAACTTCCAAAGAGGATTAAGCACACATGAACACTCTCTCAGCCTCAGAGAAGGCAAGGACAAACCTCTTTTGAACAATTTCTGCTAAGAAAACCCCATTACAGCTTTGCCTTAGATTCACCATAAGTCAGAAATGAGGGCACACAACAGCAACAACAAACACATGGGGAGGGGGAGAGAAGGAAGGGAGCTTTTGTAAGAGATCTTGAGATGAAAGAAACGCAGATTCTGCAAACAGTCCTAACTCTTCCTCAACAGTACCAGAAAGAGGATTATTTAAATTAGTTATGAAAGATCGGTGCGATTAGCATTTTCATAGGAAGTTAGAATCTTAGAATTCCCCTTTCATTTTCTATAAATTGCAAAGAAACATAGCCCTCCTTTGACTCTCCCCAAAAGAACATCCCTTTCTGTGCCCACATGAATGCCACAAATGAACCATAAGTGAACCACAGAACAGAAGGTTTACTTGCCAAAAATGATACACCAAGGCCAACCATGGAGTCTGGCGTCTTTGCAGCCACTATCCGTAACACCAGAACAGGTATCCAGAGTCGGAGAGCTATTTTAATGCGCTGTCTCGGTATGATTTGCATGAGTAGTCAAAGCAGGGAACAGAGAAAGCAAAAAGAGGGTACTAGACTGTAAACTGCCTAGAAGTAGTTAAAGGTTGTCTTTAAAGAGAGCTCAGGATGCTGTTTCCAGAAAATCCTCCCAAATAAGATTATGTCTAGTCTTTCAAATCTGGACCGTTCCAGTCTGAAGGCACCCTAACAGCTACAGCTTAGTCTAAGAAGGACACACTTAATTTCATTTTCTGCACTCTTGGGGGGAAGTGTATTTTTAGTGTGTTCCTCCTTATATTGGACGAATGAGCAGAAATCAAGTCACAGGTCTCCTAAGGGAGCTCCCATCTTGAAGGCGTTCAACTGGGAAATATTGCTCTTCCACGTACATAATTAGACTGGGAGTTTGCTGCTGAACAGCAATCCTTTTTTGAAATTTTATTTTAAAACTGTAACCTTTTCCCCTAGCAGTTCTACTGCTTTTTACTCTCTATATAGTTGGATATACAGCCCAGTATACAGCCAAGTATTGTCATATTTCTTCCATTCCTTCTCAAAACTCACCTATTCTGCATGGCCTTTGGCTTCTCCCACCTACCACCCACCCTTATTCCCAATGGCAAGCAAGTTTTCAGCATTTTCTTGCATTTGCCATTGTTTCTTCCTTCCTGATCTCTTATGCACAGAGACCTGTCTATTCTGTCAGGTACCAGCTATAGCCATTTAAACATAAAGTGTGGTGTAGCGCAGGACAAAGATCAGGAAGGGCCAGGTCCCAATCTCCACTGAGCACTGTCTAGTTTACACTACTTAAATTGCATAGGCTGAACATGTCAGGATCCTTAGGGAAGACATAAAACTTTGCAGGGTAGAAGCTTACATGTGTTGGCAAGTAGAGGTCATACACAGAGCCAGAGTCCACATCTATAGCATGGAACCCGACTGGTGAACCATAGATGACTTTTAACCTTTGCCCATTCTCAACTGTCAAGTCAACCAACAGTGGTTTTTGATGAAGTGAGGTGAAGGACTGCAAACAGAAAAAAACAGACATTGTACATCAGATCAGGAATTGATTCATAATCAAAAAGATGGAAACTCAGTATTCTTACCTACTCCCATTACTACTACTACTATTATTCATGCAATCATGAATTTGCTAATGAATACTTATTATCTGAAGTCATGCAATGCAACCTTAATTTCCCATTTCTTATGTAAGCTCCACGGTGCTCACTGAGTTCCAAAGCAATATTTCCTATTTACTCCAGGTTTGGGAAGGAAGAAGAGAGGAGAAGCAAAGAGAAGAGAAGAGAAGAGAAGAGAAGAGAAGAGAAGAGAAGAGAGACTGCGTTTGCACTGCAGGAATGATCCAGTTTGACACAATTTTAACTGTCATGGCTCAATGCTGTGAAATTCTGGGAATTGTAATTTTATGAGACATTGAGCCGTCTCTGTCAGAGGGCTCTGGTACCACAGCAAACTACCATTCCCAAACTTCCATAACATTGAGCCATGGTAGTTAAGGTAGTACCAAACTGGATTATTTCTGCATTGTGGATGCAGCCACAGGGAGAAAGTTTGGGGGAAACTGTACTATAATAATATATTGCTTCACAAAATGGGTCCTTGGGAAAAGAGACTGAGAATTCAATCAGTTTAAGACTGTGGTGTGGAGCAGACAGTACCACTGCCCCTGCAACACAGTTGATTTATCAGTGGCCATGTCTGCATATCTATTTAAACCACTGTGGCATATTAAACCACAGTATACATAGCCTGCCTGTTCCGGTTTTAAAATGGAATGCTGTAGCATTATGTCCAAAGCTGGGATTCTTCTTTGTTGCTCTTGAACAAGCCAAGAATCACAAACCAATAACAGCATTATGGGTCTTGCATCCCAGTTTGCTTTGGACCAACAAACCAAGAGTCTGAGTTTGGATTCTATGCTAGGCAGACCATTTCTGGTTTGTTTACCATCTTGAATGAGTCAAAGAAGCAATGCAGAAGTGAATACTAATGCACTGCTTTTTCACAGTATATTAAGATAAGCCAAGAATCTTGATTTATGTGTGAACATGATAAGTGAAATCACGAGATTACAAACCATTGTGATCAATTTGAAAGGTGCCCCAATTTATGAGGATGCAGGTTTCAAAACTATTTTTAATACATCTGAACACAGGAAGCTGCATTATACTAGATCATGTGTTTCTTTCGAGGTTACCACTGACACCTTTGACAGGTAGTGGCTTCTCAGGATCTCAGGCAGAGATGGGTCCTTCCCTATTACCTGCCGTAGAAGATGCCTTTACTAGAGATGCCAGGGAGTAGATTTGGAACCTTCTGGATACAAAGCATGTGCTCAAGCAGTAAGTTAAAAGTCAGTCCCTGGGGAGAATGGTAGACCTCCACAAATGTGTGGAATGTAAAAAAAAAATTTTTTAAGTATTAACTTAAAAGAGGTGTTCCCCCCTGCATGGGCTTGCCATTGGGAACCTTTGGGCAAAGTACATGGCAGGACCTTTGGACCCTATGGCACTCCCCCAATCACTGTGAAGTTTTAAATGAGCCTTAAAGAACTGGCTTTCCAATCTCCTTTTCATACAATTTTTGACCAGAAAAGTATTTAAGCTTCTGCTGTTCTTAAGTAGTCCCATGCAACAGTTCCAATTTTGTATTTTAAATTTAAAAAAATTGCCCTGATTATGGAAGCCTTTGACCCTGAGAGCCTTATAACTAATAAATAAACTAAATAAACTGATAATAAAGCAAGAGGAGAGGCTGACTCTCCTAAGATGGCACCTGCTGTGATCTATAAATGCAACACCTAAAAGCAAACACATATCTTTTCTTCATTAGTATTTCTCATATGCAAATGTAAATCAATTTTTGACTAAAAGTTATGTAATTAAACAACAAACCTGATTTAACTGGATGACAGATCCAACAGACAAGCTCATTGGTACTGAGACAAGTAGCTCTTTGCTACTAATTTTTCAGAAAGAGGCCAACTATGATTATTATAGATATATAACAGTGACATGAACATGATTATGATGGCAGAATAAATACTATGGAGAACAAATAGAACAGTGTATAAATACGAATCTGTGTTATTTACTTACCTTAAAGGCCATGAATTTGTGATATGGTTTTGGAGCCCAGGCATAGACCTCAACAGAGTTTTTCACAGCAATCACAAGAAATTTGATTCTCTCATATTTCACTGCAAATTAATAGTTGTGGTTTTTTAAATTGATTTATCAGAGAAATTGGAAAGGCATTCTAAATTACTTTACATACAGCAAAAAAGCTGGGTTGAAGATGACCGATTTGATCTAGAATGCTCTACATGGCTTAGGGCAGAGCTGGGAAAAATTATTTTTGGACTACAAGTCTCATATGCCCATACTGGCATAGCAAATGGCCAACCCTGGCTGAACATTTTGAAGTGTAGTCCAAAATAGTAACTTTCTCAAGCTCTTATTGCAATCCCCCGGCACACTTCTAATTTATCCCAGCATTCAGGAGTAAATGAGAGGATGAAACAAATAGAACACCATCAGCCCCTGGCAAAGTACTTCTGTTCCAATTTTATGTTAAAAACTAGACAACAGAAATAATGTAAATCTTAATCAGATACTACTCTTAATGGATGGAGTGTGCCATTCCACAAATTACAGGAAAATGACTTGCCTCAGCACATGAATTAGGATTAACCTTCCTGGAATCCTTTATATATATATATAGTCACTCTAACAAATATCTTAGTAAATAAGACTCTACATAGCATTAATCACTGTAGCAAATAGGTACACTTAAGTGATTAACTGCATCCTTCCAAGATTCAGAATAGACTTGTCTGAAATGTTATTTGATGCTTTAAAAATTATCCCTCCTTCCATCTTGTCTTAGCTGTGCTATTTTAGTGGTAATAACTGCTGAATCTGGATTGTGCCACTAAGCTCACTAGTCTCTCTCTTATTTTCTATCCCCATCTCCACGATTAACTGGGTGTGCTGCTTCCATATTGGTATGGAGTTCAAGGGCCGTATCTGGAATAATTATACCTTCATGAAAGGATGGGTGGATTTTTGCATGCTGAGTAGAAGTAGCTCATCTGAGTCATTCCATAACTACAGGGAGCCTTTGAACAAATTACAGCTCCCAGACATCCCTGCTCACAATGACTGATGGGGGGAGAGGAGCAAGAACATCTATTTTGTCTTCCACCTTGCTATTACTTCAAGGTAAGAGCAGAAGGAATGGAATAGAGTGGAATGGGATGGAAAGCAAAGAAAAGCAGAGATGAGTGAGAGCCACAGAACTACTTCTCCTGAACATCAGATTTTGAATATTCAGGACAGAATGCTCAGAAGTTGTAAAGTTAGAGTCCAAACTCTCAACTCAGGCCTTCAAAATTTATGTTTGCATCAGTGAATCATTTCTATGATGTACCATCTATTACCATATCTATTTTGGCTATTACTAATCCATTACCTATCCTTTATGAACAGGAATTACATATATATAGAGAGAGATTTTGTAGCACCTTTGAGACTAACTGAAAAAAAAAAGAGGTTTGTAGCATTAGATTTCATAGACTTTAGTCTACTTCAGATGCTTATGCTGGAGTGGAAGCCAGGGACAGACAAGAGTGGAGTTTACATATATGTCATTTGGGGGAGAGACACCAGGCCCAGCACCATTGGGCCTGGAATAAGAAGAAGAGTCCTCCTTCCATTCCATCCGATCTCTTTGCGGGAGAGACACCAGACCCAGCACTATTGGGCCTAGAATAAGAAGAATAACCCTTACTTTTTAAAGGATGGGTGGGATTCGGGATTTTTATGTTCTGTTTAGATTGTATTAATATATATGTATGGAAATTTTAATGTTGTAAGCCACCCCGATTGCTCTGCAGAGGGGCAGGATATAAATTATTATTATTATTATTATTATTATTATTATTATTATTATTTGAGAAAAAGGTAAAGGTATTCCCCATTGACAAGATTGTCAAGTCATGTCCAACCATAGGTGGTGGTGCTCATCTCCGTTACTAAGCCGAAGAACCAGATTACTCTGTGATCATGTGGCCAGCATGATTGCACAAAATGCTGTTTACCTTCCCACCAAAGTGGTACCTATTTATCTACTTGCATTTTCATGCTTTCAAACTGCTAGGTTGGCAGAAGCTGGGACTAGTGATGGGAGCTCACCCCATCATGCAGCACCCGGGCCTCGAACTGTCAATCTTGCAATCAATAGAGTCAGCATCTTCACCACTTGAGCCACTGCATTGAGAACCCCTGCCTTAAACCTTTTTCAGTAACCTCCGTCAGATAATTCAATAATATCCATCAACCCACCAACTTTGTAGTGTACACAGCCTTCCAGATCACCCACTGACACCCAGCCTTGACGCTTCTCTACATCAGGATCGTTTCGCAAGATTTTGTTTCGTAGCCAAGATAAATAGTATACTCGTAGCTTATTCTTCTTGCCTGGGAATTAGTTGGAAGAGAAATGAAGAGGAAACATTTTAAAACTGACTGGACTGTGTCACTGACTGGCTGGATTAAGATGTTTTTCAGCACTGGTATAGCAGGAAATGAGAGAATATTTTGAGTTTACATTTTATATCTTTTAAAGCAAATGCAAGGTAGCTGGCTGTCTAGGGATGTAAATCTTTGTTTATTTCATTCTCACAAATGAGAATAAAAACTAAAAATTAGTTTCTCCTTAATGGATGAGATTATGAGAGCTTTTGCACATTTAAAAATTGGTTTTTTCCCAATGTGGTGTGTGTGTATGTGTGCATGTGCGAAACTTCCACAACTTTTTGTGCAAAGCATTTTTTCTACAATATATATATATATTTGTAGCAAAAAATAAATTTTGTTCAAAACAAAAATATTGTTAAAGTATGAACTTTTTTGTTCTTGCAAGGGTGAACCATCTTTTAGTGGTTGACTCCCCACCATAGGTTGTCTTGATGTGTTGGGACACCCTTTCTCAATTAGGATGAGAAAATTTGTGAGTATCCTTTACATTCCTAAAATTCCCTTACATTGAGTCAGTGCTATCTCCTCCGAGTTGCAACTATTCTCTGTGGTCTCAAGCAGAGATCTTTTCAGACCTCCTTACCTGAGACTGTTTTCAGTGGAGCTGTCAGGAATAGAACTGGAGATCTTGGACATGTAAGAGCTATGCTACTGGCCCTCGGTCAACATTTGCCATGAAAATTTGCTGATAACTGTAAAGCAATTGCATCTCTCGATAGTGAAGATTTGGAATCCTGGTTATGTGTATGCATGAATACATGCTTTTTTTAAAAAAATGTCCCTCAAGCATACTCTGTATTCAATTAAGTTTTGGCAGTGTGCGCCAAACCTTATGAAAAAAAGTAATTTTTAGTGCTATTAAAGTTGCTACTGTTCAAGCTGACATTCCGAGTGAAACTGATTATTTGTAAGTATGCCAAAAACTATGATTTGTTCTCTTTTTGACCCACCTTTTAACTTCTTGAACATAAATTGAATGTATAAAAGATTTCTTCTTTCACACCTAGCAAACTTTATTCATCTTATTTTGATATTTCCTGATTTTAAACAGATTGTGAAGACTGAGAGTTTATTTTAAAGCAAATCTTGGCAATGTTTTGTTTGTATATGTTGCATGTATGTGTGTGCATGCACAGTTCATAACAATGATAGGACCCTTCTGTAGATATATAAAGGGAACATAAAAATGTGTGTGTGTGAAGGAGGAATCTAGCAGTACCTCTTAAGATGAATGGATTTATATTTTAGCATGAGCTTTCATGGCTATCCTAAACCACAGGTGTTTAGGTACAGTGACACAGTTGTGGGAGTTTGATATAATGTAATGCAAAATGTGATCCTGTGTTGCATCTTGCCTTGTTGATCCCTGCATCCTTTTGTGTGCTTGCATTCTATCCCACTTCCACAATTATGTAATTACGCTTAACCACCTGATATTCACAAAAGCTCATGCTAAAATATAGATCAGTTAATCTTAAAGGTGCCACTAGATTCCCTCCCCACTTTCTTTTTCCTTTTTATGCTGTGACATCCCAACACAGCTATTTCTGTATAAAAGGAGATCATGTTACATGGAAGAATTCTTACCTAGAATAACTTCCCTGAACGGATTAACAGATACCTTTCCATGATAATTGATGTCTGAAGATTCTACAACCAATTTTTATAACTTAATCTTCTCTGGATTTACTTGTGGTCCTACACTAGATCAGCTGCTTTTAGACAGCAAACAAACCTGAGATGGTAATGAGCACATTGAGTCCTTCGAGCACATCCATCTGCTGAAACCGCCTCCTGGTTATCAGTGAATAGACTCTTCCTTGCCCACTTCTGTCCAGAAGCCACAATCCATTCTCAGTCCCCACAAGTAAATTCACCCCTATGAATAAAATAAACAGAATATGTAGTGTAAGTATTTTGGTAATGTGGATTGTCAGCTTAGATGTATAAGGTATATATGAAACATAAATGAATTTTATATTTAAACTTGGATCCCATATGCAAGATATCTCATTATGTACATATATGAAAATAAAGGTTTTCCAGAATCCCCCCACGCCCCCAAAAATCCAAAATCCAAAACACTCTGGTTCCAAGCATTTCAGATAAGAAAGACTCAACCCTGGGAAGGAACTGTGAGCTATAAATCACCAAGATGGTTCTGGTGGGAAAACTGGAGCTTGGTATGGCAGGGGGGCAGGAGAAGGAGAGGTAAACCCCTGGGAAGACAAGATGTTTGATTTGTTGACAAAAGGGGTGAGGGTATTTGTAACAAGCAAATTGTTTGAACTTTATACTGTGTAACTGAAAAAAATTCTTCAGTCTTGACAACAGCTATGTACTGTGATACGTTGTTTGCTGAATAAAGCTTTGCTGAATCAGCTGAAGGCTTGTGTTCCTGGGTTGGAGTTAGCCTGTACATTACATTTAATTGCCACTGAAATGTCACAAAAAATGAGATTGTGTAGCTCAAAGCTGTCTGATTGTTGGCACGGGGGGGGGGGGAGTTTATATGGGCTAGAAGTGGACCTGAATGGAGACTCCAGTTGCTCCCAAGCTGCACCTTCTGCAAATCAACCAGACTTCCTCAGATTGGATGACCTTCCTCATCCATAGTAAGGCCCAGGAAAATGGCATGGGCCTCGAGAAAAGAGATCAATCCTGGCATCTGGCTCACATCGTCGTCTGCAGCCACAACTCTACAAATTGGTGTTCCCAGTGAATCAGAAAATGGTGCTCCCATACTTCTCAAGACAGGATATTCCTGCTCCATTTTCTGTCCCTCCAGTTGTTTTCTAAATGGCCAAGAAGAGGTTTCTCTCTACAATCATGAAAACAACAACAACAACAACCCAGTAGAAATATTAATGGGTTGCTGCTTGGAACTGATGCCCAATGATCATGGCATGGTGGCTGCCATATTTGATAAGGTTTATAATCAGAGTTTTCTGGTTAAAATAACGAGATGGCATAAGGTACTATGCAGCACAGAAAAGGAAATGCAGTGAACTGCTAGCATTGGCTCAGCAAGAACAGAGGGCTCTCCACCTCAGCACACGTATCATTACCAGTTTTGCTATGCTGTTCGGTTCTTAATTTAAAATCTTGGCTTCCTCTAAACATACATCAAAAGAAACCCAGAGAGCTGTAAACTGTAAATCTACATTTCCTGGGATAATTTCTTTCTCGCATTTCATTCATTTATTTTGTTTCTCATTTAGGACTCAAGCCGAGGCAGAAGGGCATGGGTAAAATATTGCATCGGATCCATGGAGCTCTTCACTGCACTGCCTGGTGTCAGGGAGATGGAAAATTAAAACTGATGGGGAACTAAGGCTTTAGTAAGGAGATCACATTATAAAATAATTTTATAAAAAATTGGGTTTTCCTCCTTAAATTGTTAAAGATTTAAACATTTTAAAGATCTTTGTTTTAATCTTTAAATGACAATGATGTTAAATTACTCAAAATCTCACATATTTTAAAAATTGCTACTTATGGGTGTAATTTTGCAGGTTTGGGAGGCATTTTTAGCTATTTTTTTTTAGTCATTTTAAATGACATTTTAAATATTTAAAGGAACCTTTTTACTGAAGATTAACAATAATATATATATATATATATATATATATATATATATATATATATATATATAGTAGCCATTGTATTTCTCATCACTATGTACAGGTGTGAAAGCTGGATGAAAATCAACTCATTTCAGATGTGCTTCTGGAGAAGAGTTCTGAGGATATCATGGATGTCTAACAAGACAAAGAAATGAGTCCTAATCAGGTCTAAACTCTCCCTAGAAGCCAGGATGACTAAACTGAGTCTGTCATACTTTGGCTATATTATGAGATAGCCCGACTCACTAGAAAAGATGACAATGCTTAGAAAGATAATAGGAAGAGACGAAGATTGCACAACAGATGGATAGACTCAGAGCAGGGGTAGGCAACCTTTCCCCTTTAAGGGCCGAGGGACTTCAGCTCCCAGAAGCCTCAGCCATGTTGGCCAATAGTCCCATGTTGGCCAATAGCTCCTGGGATTCTGGGAGCTGAAGTCCCTCGGCCCTTAAAGGGGAAAGGTTGCCTACCCCTGACTCAGAGGATACAGCCCTAAGTCTGCAGGAACTGAACAGGGCCACTG
The DNA here is from genome assembly GCA_026167975.1 of Phrynosoma blainvillii. NCBI lineage: Eukaryota > Metazoa > Chordata > Lepidosauria > Squamata > Phrynosomatidae > Phrynosoma > Phrynosoma blainvillii. The sequence continues at coordinate 23,740,737 of JANUYF010000009.1, read as the reverse complement.
ATGATAGTTTATCTTGGAGATGCCTCATTCATAGGGTCACCATGGGTTGAGGGTAGCTAACAATAAAAAGTTGTCCGAAGTGAGTAAAGTTAATGAATTATGTTTTTAGTGAATACCAGTGCATTAGTGCTAATGTTAACCTTTCCAAGCTCTGACTAAGACTTCATTACAGGAGGAAGAACCCAGAAATGGCCATAGTCTGAAACAAAGGGAGGTGATACTTTGTTGGGCAATCTATGGCTGCCACTCCAGAATAGTCCCCATCCCAGGAGTCTATGGAATCAGGGATTGTGCCATGACAAGATGTAACACCTCAGTTACATCTCCACCATGATTCCAAAGACTTCTGGTATAGAGTGCTAACCATCTCACAGACCATGATGGAGCCAAACTATTGTACGGAACCAAAGAACCACAAGGTCCACTGATGGCATGAGGTCTTTCATCTCAGCCTTACTTGCAAAGAGGGAGCGACTTATGCTCCAGTTCAGGGTCTTGCTGATTCTCCAGGAAGAACAGGATATAAGACAGCAGGGAGAACTATAAAAGTGCTCAGCCAATTTCCTGGCTGTTGTTTGTACAAGCCTGGCCATACCAGTTAGCTGGAATACCTGAACAAACCAAAACTGCTTCTGCGCATCTGCAAAGACATAGCCACTTTCTAGAAAAAAAGACCATCAGTCAACATTTCTGTTTTGGACAAGCTTGCTTACCCCACAATGCAGAACACAAGATTTCTGAATTGAACTTCTTTTTATATTTGCGAATTTCTGGGCTGTCACTCTGAGGCCGGATGTTAGTGGGATTCACATTAACAACAGAACCTTTTCTTGCATTCTGTCTACTGGTGGACTCTGGTTTCACAATGGATGCTGGGAAGAAAGACAGAAGGGATTTATGAAATGGTTACTTTGTCTATTTGCCCAATGTAAGGACTGCAAAGCATAACAATCTCTGACTGTTTGCAACCCTTTATGGACATTGTCTGTAGCCTATTGTAGCCTTTTATGCCTCTTTTTGAGAATATATATTGACCGAATTAAGATCCAATGTGCTGTAGTGGTTTGAGAGTTGGATTAGGATTCTGTGAGTCAAGAGTTGAATCTCTGCTCAGTGGTGGAAACCCACTGGGTGACCTTGGGCAAGTCACACTCTCTCATACTAAAAAGAAATCAATAGCAAACCCTATGACAGGATTGCCATAAGTCAGGATCAGCTTGAAGGCACATAACAATAACAACAATAACAAGAAGGAGGAGGGGCAGACTAAAACTATGGGACTCTACAGACAGGCCCATAGGGCCGGTCTGGAGGCAGAGATGGCTGCCCCAACCCCACGCTGGCGGCGTCCTGATGCCATGTGCTGTTATGCATGGCACGCAGTGTCAGAACATCCTTCTGGCGCAGCATTTTGACTCACTGTGCCGGAAGGGGTGCTAAAAAGCCTCATGCTGGCTCTTAGGGGGCCCTTTTGCCACCTCCAAAAGGAGCGGCATTTTGCCACTCTTTTCAGGGTGGCAAAAGGGAGGATTGGGGCTGCAGTGTGTGGCAGCAGCGGCCCCGATCCTCTGCTTCCTGGGGCAGCCTAGAGCCGTCCGTCTACAGCCCCCCTGAGTTAAATGTACGTTTTTCAATTTAATGTGCACATTGTCTTTCACAGCTATTTTAAGTGGGCAGCCTTAATGCCCTAAAGGCATCACATCTCATCTGATCTTGGAAGCTAAGCAAGGTCAGCTTGTTAGTACTTAGTACTTAGCCGGTAAGTACTTAGATGAGAGACTGTCAATGAACACCAGGTCTGTAGATTGTATTTCAGGGGAAGGAACTGGCTAAACTACCTCTGAGTATTCCTTTCCAAAATCGATAGGTGACTTCAAGTCACATACACAGCGGATTATCACACCAGGCAAGGAAGAGAATTTTAACCCTTTCTTCTTTCTCTCTGCTGTTGCTGTTTGCATTGGCCCTAATAGGAGATTTGCTTCCAATACTTACGAGAACCACAGTTTGGCCCTGTTGGACTGGATGGAGGTGAGATCTGTAGAAGCCTAGGGTCAATGAATGAAGTAAATGATGCTGTGGATGAGGAGCTACCTTTTGAAGAAGTATTGTCAATGCTTGGTACCTAAAATGGAAGAGACAAGAGGATGAAATGAAAGTACCTTATCACAACTGCCTGCAGTGATAGCTTTAGATCTACGGCACATGGATATGATGCTTCCACCTGCTCTTAAGAAACCTACACACAATTTGTGATGACATGGATAGTGAAATGTATTAGTCTGTGTATGTTGCATTTATTTCTCAGGTTGCTCCAACAAGATGTAATTAGGTTCTTTGTCTCTAGGGGCACAACTACACAAACTGTGAAAAAACATAGCATGCAGCTGAGCCCTCTCCTTACTTCCTACTTATATGTAAACATGTAGTGTTCTGATCCATATTAGGAGCCCTGTACACAAGGAGTGGCGATTTAAGCCTCCTGTCCTCATCATGGTTACCTCTCCCATGCTCCACTACTCCCAAATTTTGGAGGCTGCTCTGTTCCAGAGCTTGGACATTTTACTTTTTTGGCCACCTCTCAGGATCCCTATGGTTATGGGAATTGTAGTCAAAAAATTAACTTTCCAAGCTCTTTTCTGCCCCTCATTGTTACATAGGCCCAAATTATTCTTTCTTTTAAATTTAGTATTTTTGATTGTTTCCACTAAAGCTTAGAATCATAGAATCATAGAGTTAGGAGAGACCGCAAGGGCCATCCAGTCCAACCACCCGCCATGAAGGAACTCAAAATCAAAGCATTTCTGACAGATGGCCAGGTTGAGTCTTCCTTATCCAAAATGCTTGGGACCAGAAGTGTTTTGAATTTTGGAGTATTTTGGATTTTGGAATGATGGATAAGGGATACTCAGCCTGTATTTGGAATTCTTACCTTATTAGAAATAGGCTTGCTCTGGGGTTCTGTACTGTTCTCAGCAACTTTTAGTTGGTTTGCTGAACAGTCTGAAAACTGGCTCTGCTGCAAAAGGTCTGGGAGAAGATAATTTTGGTTGCTCATGCTCCAAAATCCTTCATGAGTGCTACAGCTGAGTTTTCCTGCAGCATGATCCTGTACCAAAGGACAAATTTAAAAGCTTGTTTGTCACCTGAGTTAGGCAGTCTCTGCTGCACTTTCTTCCATCGTGCAACATTCGCCACTTGTGCCAACACTTATAGTAACAAATGCTGGCTAATGTTGGAAGTCCAAGTCTCTGTAGTACATCAAAGCTAATGAAAATCAGATTATGGCAGAACTGTCAGCGCTTCAGAAGAAAAATGTAATAAAATGAAATGACACTGGAAATGGGATTCTGATGATGGCAATTGCTTAAAGGACACTGGTGATGCTCTGTGTTTATACAGTGTGGTGTTTATCTTCAAAGCACTTTACAAATGATACTTAATCTATCCTCTTAACCACCTGTGAGGGAGAGGTAAAGAAACATCAGTGGGGTAACTAGGTGGCTTCGGTTCAAGATGCCGGTATCCAAAAGGGTTGTGCTTTTAACAGATTGCCTGCTTCTGTATAAATCTCCCACACTGTTAAGGTTTTCCACAATTGAAATCCTGACCTTTTTTCCAAATAAATCAGAAATGGTAGTTGAAAGGAGCAGGGCCTTTGAGGGATTGGTGCAGAGGAACTGAAGGAGCTTTAAAAAGGAGCATCTTAAATGTAAGGCCCAAATATTTTTCTAGGTCATTGGAAACAAAAAAATCAGGCATTACATCATGGGCTATTTTGAGGTTCGAATAGAACTCTGTCTGTGGTTACTTATTATTTCATACTTGGATTTTTAAAAAATGTGTTCATAAACTATCTTGAATAATAGGAGGTATGGGATTTTTCAGAGAGCCAGCATAGTATACTGGTTTGAGTTTGAATCCCTTTTTGGCCATGGAAACTTAGTAGGTGGCCTTGGGCAAGTCACATTCTCTCAGCCCCAGAGGAAGGCAAATGCAAGCCTGCTCTGAACAAATCTTGCCAAGAAAACTTGGTGACAAGTTTGCCTTAGGATCACCATAATTTGGAAACGATTTGAAGGCACACAACAACAACATGGGATTTTTTAAAATAAAAATAAGTAGGTATGATATCAGTTGAAGACTTCTCATTTTGTAGGGGCTAGGGAGGAAAATGTCATGCAGTTGCTAGAGAGGTCATGACTTTTTAATATACTGTCATCCAGAGCATCATGAATTGATCAGTAAATGGACATGATCCTTTTTTCAAACAGAGTTGCAACCAGGGAGTGTAAGTGGTGATGGTGGTGCCCTCAAAGCAGAAACTTTGGTGACACAAGATTTGTGTCCCTTCAGCCCCAAGATGTCAGCTTTCTTTGCTCTTTAAAGGTTGCAATCCTTAGCAGACTTATTAAGTTCAATTACATCAGGACTGCACAATGCAGGCTAAACCCAGTCATCCCAACTAAAGGAGATCTGGTGAATCAAAGGAATACATGCTGTAGTACTAATACATTCTGTTGTACCAAATTCCCATTGATAGAATGGGTTTACACTAGTTAGGACTAGCAACTGAATTTAGTCTTCTGTCTTTAACTTTTTACTTAGGGGAATAAAAAACAAGGCTTGCAGATAGTAGGGTTCTCAAGGCCTGATCACTCTTCTCCAGTCCTCAGGGTGAGCATGAGGAATTGTTGGACAAGAATGCTGCCTTAAAATGTGTGCTTGTGTAAATATATATTTTCCTCATTTGTTGGCCCTGTGTTTTTTTTTAATGGCATACTCTGTTAAAGTGTTGTTGATTCTTAGTATAGCATATTCAATGACATCCCCAGAACCTTCATATGATGTCCCATGGCATTGTCCCAAGGTCTTTGACTTGCCCTTGAAATCTCAAGGCTAGGATAGTCATGACCTAGCAACCCTTGCAGACAGAATTCTGTATTTTTGTGGGTTTTTCAGGCTGTGACGCCTCACAGCCTGAAAAACCCACAAAAACCTATGGATGCCAGCTGTGAAAGCCTTCGACTTCACACAGAATTCTGTGTAATTGAATTCTGCCTTTGTCATTGCTATCACCTGTCATTGCCTCTAGAACCCCAGAAAAAGTACATATTTATTGGGGTGACTGGTACATACTGCTTGAAATAATAGCCATAATAATGATAATACAATTTCTCAAAATTATCAAATAGTAGTGTCTCCAATATTAACGGATTTGATTTTGTATTGACATTTCTGATATCTCATATTGATTTATTACTGTATATTTATGCTACAAAATGTCTAGCTGTGTGCCTGACTCAGACTAGACAGCATCTGAGTGCTTCCAGTTCTATACTCCTTCGACAACTAGAACCAATGATGTCTCAAGAAGCAGCAAAGTCTGAAAAGGCTTTTTCCCCCCAAGGAAAGCATGTGGCTCCTGCTAAGGATCAAGATGGATGCTGATAGTGTTATTCAGCCATTCCCCCACCCCAACCAAGATCTGCTGAAGCAATAACCAACAGAGATGTTTTATAGCTGGCAATGAAGATAGAAACTGTCTTCTGTGTGGTTTGCTGCAAGAGATAAAACAACTGACTGGAGCTAAGTATTTACGAATGCCAGCCAGCATATTTCCAGACTGTGAATCCTGAGTGGAAACAATTTGATGTTTTAAAAGCCAAGTGCCTAATTGGAAAAATGGGGAAATGAGAAGGAGGCAGAGAAGCATTTGGCCTCCTACTTTACTCTGAAAAACCACAAAACAAAAATACAAATTGTAAACTGTTCTCTTAAGTCTTATGGACTCAAACCGTGGAAATAGGAACTGGAAGGAGGATGAGAGGGACAAGGAAGGGGATAAAATTCCTTCTTTTCTGATATCCTCACCAGCATCCCAACTCTGCTCTCAAGTACTGGGTATTTGGCAATGCTGTAGTCCCTGCTAGCATCTTTTCCAGACTTTAAGGCCATCTGTATTACAGATTTTGAGCATAATTCTTACTGGCAAAGATGAGTATGGGCTGCTGAGCTGAAGCCGTTTTGAATCCAACCTGCTCCCAGCCTAGGGATGTTGGAAACAACTTGTTTCTTACTTTGGACTGGCATTGTGGCTGTGTCTCCAGGGTAAAGGAAGTTTGAAATTGGTGTACCCATCTTCCTCTGTCTTTTCCCTTTCCCTTGCCCCATTCTCTTCTAGCTGTTCTGACAACAGATCTTGCCTATTAGTGATTCTGCTGGCAGATTGTTCCGTTGGCAGTTTTGTAAAATCTGCTGGCAGAAAGAGAAAGATTTCTCCCAATAAAAAATGCTTGTGCCTAATCCTAACCATCTACAACAATCTAAAAGGCACAATGGGGAGTGCCAAAGGCTGGAAAGACTGCTGGTGACAGCTGGTCTCTGTTAAGCATTCCTATTTTCTAGCAAAGCCTATTCACGTGTGAATTCCTGCTTTTCACTCAATAAGCATATCTCCACATCACAATATATCATGGTTTATGCTAATCAAGATTTGTGGTTTATGACATCTCCCTCTCCCCATTTCATTTCTGGTTCGTTTTTCTTCTACTGCTTTTTCAGCTTGTTTTTCAAGATTAGCAGCTGGAAACAAGCCAGGAGCAAGTCCAAGGTGTGGGCTTCAATGTCACAAAAAACATTTAAATTCTTTGTCTATAAATTCTACCACAGAATGCTATATAAAAGCCAGAGCTCATGGGCAAATTATAAACTTTGGGTCTGAACCCGTTGCAGTGGCTGGCCAGTTAACATGGCTTGTTAGAAGAGGGGATTGTTGAAGCCTGTCAAAGAAAGACTGACTGCGGTCACAACCACAGAACATTTATATGCTTCCCAGGAGGACTGTAGTGGAGATCTCCTCTTCCACCATCTGCACTGGGAATACCCATCTCCATCGTCATCCAGCCTCCAGTTTGGCTGGCCTTTCCCACCATTTGCAGGGCACCTGTGCTGGAAATGGGGCTCCCTGGACAGAAGATGCACTGCTAGGTGAAGAAAACAGCAGTCCCCTTCACCTTTGCAGCTAGCAAAGGAGGATTCCTGGAGATTCAGAAGCCCAAGCTTGTTGAATTTATTTTTCAAAAAATGTGCAAATGCAGTCAACTAGAGGTGGCCAGTGGATCCATTCTTGATTTTACCGCTGCTCCTCCCTATAGCTACTCTTTCACAGTTGAGCCAAACCTTGAAAGCAGTAATTCCGAAATGTTGGTCCTTCTGGTGTTTTGGACTTCAGCTCCTAGAATTCCTGGCTACTGGCCTCGGTGGCTGGGGCTGCTGGGAGATGTAGTCCAAAACACCTGGAGGAGTAAAGTTTAGGGATCAATGCTCTAAAGCAGTGATGGCAAATCTTTTAGAGACCGAGTGCCCAAACTCATTAGCATTCTGGTACCAGATGTCACCCAGTGTCAGAGGGGTGGGATTTCCAGGAGGTGGGATTCCCACCTTCTGGGATGGGACTTCTGGGGGGAAACCCCAAGGCACACTCTCTCAGCCTCAGGCTAGCAATTGCAGACAAAACTTGCCAAGAAAGCTCTATGATAGTTTCACCTTAGGGTCACCATAAGTCGGAAATTATTTGAAGGCACCGCACACACAAGTCAAGCTCTCTCAACCTCAGAAGATGGCAATGGAAATCCCACTTTGATGAAGCTTGCCCCATGATAATTTCACTTTAGGATTACCAGGAATGACTTGAATGCACGCACACACACCCAAGGTGCAATTTCAATCTCCCTCTGATGAAACTTGCCAAGAAAACTCCATGACAGTTTCACCTTAGGGATGTGATAAGTCAGACTTTTTCTCCAAATGCCACCTTAATGGGCTCTTTTTTTTAAAAAAAAGTTTAATCAATTTAAATAATAATAATAATAATAATAATAATAATAATAATTTTTATTTAATACCCCGCCCCTCTGAGCACAATCGGGGCGGCTTACATCATAAAATTCAACAGTAGTTAAGAACAAGTACCTCCCCCTCCCCCCTTAAAAATGTAATTAAACACGAGTAAAACGGCACCTGGAAGGGAGGGAGGATGCTCTGGGCACCTTCCTTCCCTCCTGACTGCCATTTTACTCATGAGTAAACCAGCGCTGGGAAAGGAGGGAGGATGCTCCGGCCTCCCATTCAACATGGAGCAGCTGCAGAAGGAGTGGTGGAGAATCCAAGAATAAATTTGCAATCCCTATAGAAACTGAGAAGATGCAGCAATGCATATTTTGGGATGGAGGTAGTGCTGGTAGTAGCATGAACCTACATGGAATATTATGAATTAGAAGAATCCAAGTATTGGCTGTTGGGACTGGGCCCAATTAACTTACAACATGGTTTTGGGCCAGTTATTCTCTAAGGCTGAAAGTTTGATAAGGGAATCTTACAATGCAGGAATGAATCCTATGGTGGAGCTCTTAGAACATGCAGGTGGTTGTTAAGAGCACAGCTAAGAATTTGCATCATGCAGAGCTGCAAAATTAGCAATTGGGAATTTGACTTGACCAGCCCTATGCACAGCATGGCATCCCTCAAAGGTGGCTTCGATTACCTTGCGATCCACTCCTGCACTCTGAGGTTTCAATTCAATCCCATCTGGAGCTCTTGCCCTTGAGAAACCTGTCACTCCATTGTTGAGAGGTTGCCTAGTAACAAATGCCAATTAGTGAGAAGGAAGAAGAAAAAGAAAGATAGGAAAACTAAAAAACAAAACAAAAAACAACAACCCCCCCCCAAAAAAACTAAACCAATAGCAAACAACAAAAAAATTGTAATCTAAAATAAAATACCACTAAACAGCTGCAGACGTCTTACCTTTTTTTCTCAAACAACACTAAGCTTGTTAAAGCTATTTTACTTTTAAAATGATATTCTGCCAACTCAAATATATTAGCCTCCCCCAACCTGGTGCTTTCCAGATGTTCTTGGACTTTAGTTCCCATTAGTTCTAACTATCAGGGCCAGTTGTCAAGGATTATGGGAATTATGATCCCAAATAAATAGCAGATAGGGAAGGGCAAATGCATCTGATTAATCGTGTCTCTCCAAAGTCTCAGGCAGAGAGATCACGTCCATCACATGCAACCACATATTTTTAATCTGAGGTGCCACGAATTGAATGGTTATGTTTAACCTGGAGAAGAGAAGGTTAAGAGGTGATATGATAGCCCTGTTTAAGTATTGAAAGGATGTCATACTGGAACAAGGTTGTTTTCTGCAGCTCCAGAGAATAGGACCTGGAGTAATGGATTCAAACTATAGGAAAAGAGATTCCACCTAAACATTAGGAAGAACTTCCTGATAATAAGAACTGTTCAACAATGGAAAACACTGCCTCAAATGTGGTGGAGTACTCATTCTTTGGAGGTTTTTAAACAGAGGCCGAATGGTCATCTGTTGGGGTTCATCGATTATGTATTCCTGCATGGCACAAGGTTGGACTGCATGGCCCTTGGGTATGTCTTCTAGCTCTATATGATTCTATAAACCTGGAACCTTCAACATGCACAGTCTCTACCCCACCATCAACCAATATAAAGTGGCTGTCAACTTTTTAATAGTTTTTATGGTTTTCTTATTTTCTGATTAAAGAGGAACCTCCACTGATCAGGCAAATATGTATATGTGGCATTGCATCTTTAGATGAATACTGTTTGTTTACCAACATTTAGCACAGGGAAGGAATGGTCAGAATCCTACAGCGATATTTGCTATAGGGCAATCCAGCTATATAAATGTACCTATTGATAGTACTGCATCTGTGTTTTGGCCAACTGGGTTATTTTTTGGAACTAAAAAGTTGGAAAAACAAAAGAGTATGAGGCACCTGAGTCTCATTCACACTAAGCACTGTATACCACTTTAAGAGTCTATATGGTGTAGTGGTTTGAGCGCTGGGGTATAACTCTGGAGATCAGGATTCAAATCCCAGCTCAGCCATATAAACCCACTGGGTGGCTGTGGGCAAGTCACACTCTCTCAGCCTCAGAGGATGGCAATGGCAACCCCCCCTCTGAAGAAACTTGTCAAGAAAACCCCATGATGGGTTCATCTTAGGGTTGCCGTAAGTCAGAAATGACTTGAAGGCACACAACAGCAACAACTAATTCCACTTTAACGGTAATAATAATAATAATAATAATAATAATTATTATTATTATTTGTATCCAGCTTATTAAAAAAAACCAATCCAAGCGGCTTACATAAAAAACCCATACAATATAACCCCAAAGACCAACCCACCCCCCTTAAAACAGTATTAAACATTTCATAATTAAAATAACAATAGACATAAAAACAATTAATATAAACAATAACAAATAAAAACATTTATGAAACAGCAAAACCCGGCCATGGCAACATCCCATGGGATCCTAGGCTTTGCAGCTTAGGGAGGAGCATTTAGGATTCTCAGCTGGAGCACTTAAGCTCCTCACCAAAATCCTCACCAGGATCCCACAAGATGCAACCATGGGAGTTGATGTGGAATAAACCACTCTATTTGTATAGTGCATATGGATCCCGTAATCTTGGGCAGAATTACATATAGCAACAACAACAAAAATACAGAGCGTCTTGCATAGGTGGAAAGACACAGATGGTGCTATCAATTTTGAGACTGGCATGTAATCAAAGAGCCAAAGTGGGATTCGATAAAGTATTAGCTCCTTGTTTCTATGTTTGCCACTGGGAAATGTGTGTACGTGTGCCATTTAGAGTTGGTGATGGCTCTCATTTTTTTCCTATTTACATTTGTGAATTGGCTCTTTATCAGGATCCTTCAGTAAGTTTCTCACCAATATGTCTCCAGTTAGCTGACACAGCACACTTGAGACCCCACAATGACATGCCAGTTGTACTAAACCACTTAATGGCCTCCACTAATTTAGATGCCGGACTGTAGAATGAGCAGAATGCTGCACAAGCTATCCTAGCAGGATACTAAACCTTGTTTTTGGAGGTATCAGCCTTTGTGCAATGCTGCATTTTGAAGTGTCAGCCTTCATCTTACCAACAGCTGGGCTCATAGAAAAGGTTCAAGACAGCTGTACAGATCCATATACACCAAACCAGTTCCAGCCATTTTCATCTCAACCCAAAACAGATCTTTTGTAAAGCTATTAGATCCTAGTTGCCCACTCAAGATCAAGCCACCCCCAAATACTATATATTCTCAGGATTAAGTCTAGAAATTTTAATTAAAAATTGACATAAAAAACCTAGGTTGACTTATCCATGGGTCGATATAAGTACTGTACTTTAACTTTTATTTTTAAAAGGAACCATCCCCTGGTGAAAGCATGAGCATAATCTGTCCTGGAAGCAATGACCACCCCTCTCTGTTCTCTCATCCATCCAGACTTTATACCTGCTGGAATTTTAGAAGTTCTTTGGCATTGTTTTCCTTTGCTCCATCCTTTTTAGATCCTTTGTTACATGTTCTTAAGTTTTACCCTAGACTTATCCACGAGTCATATCAAAATCCATAATTTTAGTCCCCAAACCTGCCCTCGACTTATATAAGAGGTTGACTTATAGTCAAGTATATATGGTATTCTGATAAACATGCATGGCAGGGGGTTGGATAGCCCTTGTGGTGTCTTCCAACTCTATTATTCTATGATTCTAAGAGGATAAGGTAGCTCAACGTAATATATTGTTTTGGGGAAAATCCATTTCCTTCCAGATTTCAGCTATGCTCAGGGCGAGGGTCAGGAAAACTTCGTGGAAGTGGCAGATGGTATCATCATCTCTGCTTATCAAAAAGTCCCAGTGCTTTGATCACATGAGCCTCAGTTCCACTATACCACTGGACATCAAAAGCAGCAATCATCATCATCATCATCATCATCTTGCCCCTCTGTAGATACAACTGGGGCGACTTACAGGGTAAAATGAACAATCCCAATCCCCAATAGCCCCCCCTAAAATACAATTAAACAATCAAAATTTTAAAAACAGCCTTAAAAATAACAGACTGCAATAAATTGCAATAAATGGCAAATAAATTAAAATAGCTGTAGTGGAAATCAGGGACAGGCATAACTAAAACTGGGGACGGCAGCTTCTGAGGTTCTGGAGCCATTTTTGCCACCCCTCAAATCTTGGTGTGCTGCACCCTCTATTGACTGCTACCCCGAGGGAAAAACACCTACCCTCCAACATTTCATAGATGAAAAGCAAGACACATGTGGCAATGCAACATCAGAACATGGACAAGAAGGTGGCAAAACTTATTCATGAGGAAAAATGCATAAGTGAGGAGAGGCTGCAGCAGTTTGCTTTGCCTGTGTATTCAGGGAAGGGCAAGATTTCACTTTTCCATCCCCCCTGAAACTACTTTTCTTTATTTCCTTTGGCAATGCTACCTCGGATGAAGCAAATCATGCATAAGCTAACCTGATGCCATGACTGCCATTGTTGTTGTCATCATCATCATCACTGCTGCACACTTCATCACTGGAGGATGAATATTCCAAAGATTTCCGGAGCAAGTTGCTGTCTTTCCCCTTGACCAAGAAGGGTGGGCTCTGAACAACAGAGAAGAGTTAAATTGGTAGCTTCCATTCATTCAAGAACCCATATCACATAACTAATCCTGCATTATTCAAGCCTTCCCCAAATCGGAGCACTCCAGAAATGTTGGATTATATCCACTTCCTACCATTCCTAGCTACCATTGCCTGTCTGGAAGGCACCAAGTTGGGAAGTGCTGTCCTAGGTACCTTGTACTTATATTTACTTTTCAGCGATCCTGCAGAGGCTCATGCTGGAAGACCCAAAATATTCATGATTAAAAATTCTGGTTTTCTCAGGGACCAAGAGGAAGAACAGGCATCCAATTTTTAAAGCAAAAAAAGTATACAGGTAAGAGGATCATCTCCCCATTGCCTCTTTTCTTTCTCTTCACCCCAGTGCAGCTGATGTCTAATCTGCACTGCAGAAATCATGCAGTTTGAATTTGCTTTAACTATTGTGGCTCAATGCTATAGAATCCTGGGATTTATAGCTTGTTGTGGCACCAGAGCTCTCTGACAGGGAAAGCTAAATATCTCACAAAACTACAAATCCCAGAATTCCATAGCATCGAGCCATAAAGCCGTATCAAACTTCATCATTTCTGCAGTACAGATTAGACCTGAGTTCGCTTTCAACGCTTGGTGAGAAAAGGAAGATTAGGCTGAGGTGAAAGTTGGGTTTTAAAAAGGCTGGAGGAAATTCAGGCAAAGAGAAGAGTTCATTCCAGAGCTGGGCCATTACAAGTCCAAACAGTCTCTGAGGTTTGGGGGAAAATGTATAAATAAAGATGCTATTTCTATTAATATTCTACTTGACACAACCTGTGATAAGGGATCAAGGGAGTGGCAATCCAACAATACTTGGAGGGCCACATATAGCCCACCCTGGTTTAGCAATAACATACTACAACACCTTTTTTTTTTGCTTTTTAAAAATGAGTTACCTAACTTCTGCTTTATCTATGATTGGGGATGACTAGGGATCCTTACACACCATACAGTTATAGCACTATGATTACACTTTAATTGCCATGGCAATTTCCTAAGGAATCTTGGGTTTTGTAATCTGGTGAGGTGCTATAGATCTTTGGCTGAGAAGTCTAAATACTTTCCCCAGTACTACAAATCCCACATTGCCGTGGCAGTTACGTGGAAATTGTAGTGCGTTCACTGTGTAATGTGAAAGGAACCCAGGTTCAATCCCTTAATTCTCTATTTAAGGCTGGAAAAATGCCTATGCACAGTATTTCTCTCTAAAACCCTGGAGAAAACCTGATAATCACTGCAGGCAATTGTGAGCAAGATGGACTGGTATTCTAACATGGTGTAAGGCATTTTCCCGAAAGGAAATTTTCAATCAGGATGTTTATTTTAAGCACATGGATTATTCCAAGCCCATCTTTACGGCTTCTTTAGATCTTTGCTAGTCCTCCAAAAGGTATCCTTGTCTATGTTCCTTTCTTTGAATACAATTTACTCTCACAGTAAAGAATATTAGTAGTTTGCTTTGCATCATACAGTGCCAAAGCCTCAAGATCTGAAATTTTGACGTATTCAAACCATGGCTTGGCAACTCTTCACTTTGATCCAGTGGTTTTTAATGTCAAAATGTAAATGACAGATTGGCCTATCAATACATAAAAACTCATGATTGATCAATTTAGTCTTTTTTTAAAAAAACAAAAACAAATCAGTGTAATAATTTTAAAAGAATATAGGTGAATGAAGAATTGCAAGATATGAAGAAGTGAAAGGTGAGGAAGACAGAAGACAATGACAACAACGGCTGCATCCCTATTGCAAAAATAATCCAGATGGATACCATTCTAATTGCCATATCTCTATGCTATGGAATTCTGGGATTTGTAGTTTTGTGAGATATTTAGCCTTTTCTTCTAGAAAGCTCTGGTGTCACAACAAATTACAAATCCCAGTATTCCACGACATTAACCCATAGCAATTAAAGTGGTGTCAAACTGAATTGTTTCTGCAGTGCCCATGCAGCCCAAAAAGAACAATGAGAATATATTAAGAGTTGTGTTTTTTTTTAAAAAAACCTACTGAAATATGGCATGGATGTGATGTATTTTCAGGTTTCTTATAGGACTGGTGGTGGCTGTGTAGTCTGGATGATCCTAGATAGCCAAGAAAGAAAATTTTACACAGGTATATTAGTCAGTCAATCAAATAAACAGATAAGAAGACTCAGTCTTAAGACATGCATGGATGGTATGAAGACTTCACCGAAGGAGAGGGATAAATAGTTATAATAAATGGTACAGGTTGAGTCTCCCTTATCTGAAATGCTTGAGACCAGAAGTGTTTGGGATTTTGGAGTTTTTCAGATTTTGGAATATTTGCATGTACATAATGAGAGATCTTGGAAATGGGACCCAAATCTAAACATGAAAATCATTTATGTTTCATATATTTGAAACACGAGCCAGCGTGGCGTGAGTGTTGGACTGTGACACTGGAGGCCAGGGTTCAGTTCCTTGCATGGCCATGAAAACCCACTGGGGGACCTTAGGCAAGTCGCACGCTCTCAGCCTCAGAGGAAGGCAATGGCAAACCTCCTCTGAATGAATTTTGCCAAGAAAACCCCACGATAAATTTGCCTTAGGGTTGCCATAAGTTGGAAACGACTTGAAGGCACACCACCAACATATACCTTAATACACATAGCTTGCAGGTAATTTTCTACACAATAGTTTTCTTGTGTTCCATAGCAGAGTGGAAATCTGAGTATGAGTCTTCTTGGTCCAAGGCTGCTGCCACACTGCAGAATGAATGCAGTTTGCACCACTTTAACTATAATGGCACCATCCTATGGAATCCTAGGGTTTGTAGTTTGTTTTGCACCAGATCTCCCTGACAGAGAAGACTAAATATCTCACAAAATTACAAATCCCAGAAATCTATAGCATTGAGCCATGGCAGTTAAAGTGGTGTCAAACTGCATTCATTCTGCAGTATACATGCAGCCCTAGCCCAACACTAGTATTCCACACTGTCTCTCTTGCATTATTATGTAAAGAACCAGTTTTACACTCTCCAAAGTGGAGAGGCCCTCATTTTAGAGTCAGGTTTTCAGTACAGTATAAGAAAATCACTGAAAATAAAAACAAAATAGAAGCAATTAGCAAAAATCCATATAATTAAAGGGACAGTTTTTGCCTTTTGAAAGTTTTCTTCCTTGCTTACCCCATCTGTCTGGGAAAGTAAATGTTGCTCAGTCATTGTTTGCCTGGATAGTTAAAAGCTTGACTTGAAGATTACCTGAAGTCGACCGGTTGTTTTGATGAAACACCAAATCCCTTTGCCTGTTGCCACTGGAGCTCCTGCTGTTAGTTGTTGCTGCATGTTCCCCTGGGGATAGCTGAGATGTACTGTAAAGAAGAAAGACCAAAATAAAATTTTAAAAATTAAAAAACAAAAATCCAACTCCAGAAGAGGAGAACATCACGGGTGCCCACTTCAATTTCTTTTCCAGGATCTCAAAGCCATTTCTAAAAACAGCACAACCAAGACTCACAATTCCCCTAGGGAAGCGCTTCTTATAATCTCTCTAGCTGGGAAAACCTAGCACTCCTGGTATGGCTATGTAGCATGGTATTAGCATCTCTGATAGAAAACAATTTCTAATAACAAAGGCAGTCTGCTGGGATTCAATTTCTCAGACTTGGGGTGCATCGACACTGTAGAAATCATGCAGCTTGACACCACTTTAAGTGCTCTTGCTCCATCCTATGGAATCCCAAGATTTGTAGTTTAACAAGGTTTTTAGCTTTCTCTGCCAAAGAGTGCTACTAGTTCCTCACAAACTCACATATCACAGGATTCGGTAGGATGGTGCCAGCCATGTGGACAGTTTTGGATTTTGGAATATTTCAGATTTCAGAATTGTGGGTTAATGGAGACTTGACAGGGGTGCAAAATGGGTGTCCATGGAGCTGCATGAATTCTTCCACTGCTGTCCATGCTTCTGACAAAGCTGTCATAAAAATGATGGCTGGAACCATGGCTAGCAGCTTTCTGATGGTTCAAGGTATGGAAACATTGTTCCATGCACAAAATTATTAAAAATATTGTATGAAATTACATTCAAGCTCTGTGTATAAGGTATCTATGAAACATACATGAATTTTGTGTTTAGACTTGAGTTCCATCTCCAAGATATCTGATTCTGTATGTACAGTCAGTCCTCCATATTAATGGATTTTTTTAAATCCACGGATTCAAGCATCCATGGCTTAAAGATATTCCAAAAATATATAAATTCCTAAAAGCAAACCTTGTTTTTGCCATTTTATATAAGCAACATCATCTTACTATTCAATCGTATTTAGCGGGACTTGAGTGGACATGGATTTTGGTATTTTGGTCCTGGAACCAAACCCCAGCGAATACCATAGACCCATTGTATATGCAAATACAGGTATTCCAGAATCCAAAACAATCTGCAATCCCAAACACTTCTGATCCTAAATTTTTCAGATAAGGGGGAACGCAACCTGTACATACATCCAGAGCCTTGGCAAAGTTACTTCTAAATCAGGTGCAGGATTCCTGTAATCAAAAAAACGTACCTTTCTAAACTCTAGGTTTATCAATATAAGCTGAAGGAGGAACAATCATAGAGCTTACCTTGAAGGGTAACTCTGATGACCATGATGATCCCTGTTGTAGAATTTTGAGGTTGTTCTTTGAGGAACCTGAATCAGAGCAAATGTTTCTGTTCACCATGTGTAAAACATGCAAAAGGGGCACCAACCTATTTCACCATCCTGTATAGTCCTCTCCTTCACAAATCCCTAAAGAGTTATTAGGACATAGGAGGGAGAAGGGGAAAAGGAACGTAGCAGTACTTTTAAGAATAACTATTTTTATTTTTTCATGAGCTTTTGGGGATATAAACCCACTTCTTCAGATGCAGTACAGAGTTCATGGAGTTCTACCACTCCCTTCCTCCTTTTTAGGATATACTAAGAGTATTTAAAAAGTGATCCATTCTACACAGTCAAGCTATCCATATTGTGCGTACACACACACACTCCTGTACTCTGGTTCATAAAACCACATAATCCTTGGAGTGAGATTAGAGGGCAAATTTGTGTGTTTTCTTAGACATGATCTGTCAGGGATATAGTGATACAAATTTCACAGGGGTTGGGGAGAAATAAAAATGGAGTGGGCCAGAAGGTCATGGCTCATGGGTCACTGTAAAAGAAATTGGTGTTTTCATAGGTAGTAATGACACCAATAATGGCCAGTTAATGTATTTAAATTAGAAAGTATATTTTGAAGCTTCCAGAAAAGCAAATCAATGTAAAGTACAATATTTTCCACATATAAATTCATTTGGAAGACTAAAATAACAATGACTATGAATTAAATGCATATTGTGCAAATCATCCTAATATAAAGATGTGTCTAATGCCCCATGACTTCTCTCCAGACTTGCACAGAAACTTTCCATTTGAAACTCCTTCACATATGTTACTTTCAAAAGGCAAGGATACTAATTGCTTTTGTCTGATGAAGCAACGAGCGCCTGGCTCATTGACTTATGACTAGCATAAGTCTCAAAGTTGAGAATGTAGGTTCACAGACAGTTGCAAATGCATCAAAGGTGCGTCCTACAGTCTACAAAGTGTACATGCATAGAAAGGCTTCCTTGTACATATACTGTATAAAATTCTAGCAAGTTTGTAAAGGCTTAGTGTGGGGCTTTTGTAGAATTCTACCATATCCTTTCTTTTGGATGTCTAAACTTAGTTCTAAATGTTCAACTATAATGCTAGAAATTTGAGGTCTGAAGGGAAATTTCACTGTGCGAACAGAATTGTTATTCAGGGAGGCAATGCCCTTATCCCATCCCCATAGGGTTGCTACACCCCTGTAATCTATAAGTGGGAATAAGACTGCAGCTGCAGACTGCAATTTTAAATACATTTACTAACAAGGAAGAGAGCCAGCATGGTGTACTGGTTTAAGCATTGAACAACAACTCAGGGTTCAACTGCCTACTTGGACATGGAAACTCACTGGGTGACCTTGGGAAATTCACACACTCTCAACCCCGAGACTGCCCCAAGATAGGGTCTCCATAAATTGGAAACAACTTGAAAGAACTCAACAAACTAGCAAGGAAGCTGAACTGAATGTAATGGGATTTACATCCTAGTAAGTATATGGAGAATTTTGCAGTAATTTCATAAAACACACCCAGTACAGTTCTACTGGATATCAACAAGAATTTATAATCAATAAATGTAAAACTGATTCAATGGGATTTTCTCTTAGCTTGGTTGCATTCTGTTGTTGCTTCACACACATATAGAGTTTGGCAATTCCTGAGAATCTCACATTTGACTTCATTTAATTTCATTTCATTTCAAAGCAAGCATCTAGTCCTCAAGGCTGTAACAAGAAGCTGGAAAATATGTGGTCAATTTAGGGAAATCCAATAAACTTCCAGTGGGTCATGAGTAGAACTTCAGAATCATATATGATGACTCCCTGTCTCTCTCTATGGTAAGGGTACAAAGAATAAATTATTATACAACTTAAACAAAACCACACATATTTCCTTCAAGCTGCATCATTTTCACAAGTTTTATTATTCTAGTTCCACTTCTTATACAACTTAATATACTTGGAAGAAGAATTTTGAAATTTCACCAATTAATTGATTAATTGTTGTCGTGTGCCTTGAGGAATTTTCTGACTTATGGTGACCATAATGTGAAATGATCATGGGGTTTTCTTGGCAAGATTTGTTCAGAGGTGGTTTGCCATTGCCTTCCTTTGAGGCTGAGAGAGTGGGACTTGCTCAAGATCACTCAGGTCCCATGGCCAAGCAGGGATTTGAAACCTGGTCTCCAGAGTCCTAGTCCAACACCTAAACCACTATGCCATGCTAGCTTGCAAATGATTAATTACAATCTCAGTTGATTAACTGATTAATTACAGAGATTCCTCTAATACCTTAGGAGGCTGTTCTTCAGGCTGACATATATTCCAGAAGACGTCATCCTGACTGGGGCTTATTGGTGTCACAGCTACATCGGACAATGAACTGCTATGATACATATCTCGACTGGTCCGTAGGTTTTCGTTCTTCAGGTAAATAAAACATACAATTACTACTACTACTACTAAATAATCCACCACTGTCACAGGGATGTTTGGTAAGGCTCAATCACAAATATGAAATGGCTCAATCATAAACAACCACTACAAGGTAACAACTTGTTTTCTGGCCAAGCAGACACTGTATTTATGCAGACCAAAACTGCAGGGTGGCTTCTGTCAGAGCTGGCAGTGGCACATACAGAACAAAACAAAATTGATCAAGAAGTTGTTCAGGGGGTGGAGAAGAAGCTGTGCTCCTTTCATTGTCAATGGTAAGCTCTCCCATTGAGATTCTATTGGAGAACATCTTGTTCTGCATAGAGATATGCAACAAACTGGGCTTCCATCAACCCTTCTCTGACCACAAATAGGATGAAGAACTCAAAGAAATAATCTCTCACTTTGTGAGTTACTCTACCGCCATATGCTGTGTTGAAGCTCAATCACAGACAGACATGGCAAGATTTAAAGCTAGTTCTTGTTCTTGTTGTTTGCCTTCAGTAGTTTCTACTTACATCGAGCCTATCATGGGGTTTTCTCAGCAAGATTTGTTCAAAAGACATTTTCCATTGCCTTCTTCTGTGGCTGAAAGAGTATGACTTACCCAAGGTGGGTTTCCACGGCTAAGCAGGGATTTGAATTCTGGTCGCTCAAACTCCTAGTCCTCCACTTAATCCACTGTACCATGCTGCCTCTCACAGACAAGCTAAGCAACTGTCCTTCCTACAACAAGATTTCTTCAGAGATATGTACCTCAATTACACTGGCAATTAGACTGAGTCTGTGTTTCCCTTCCAATAGCTGATCACAAAACAAATTATGCTAAATGCACAATACATAGGTGAAGCACAGCACATGCCATGATAAACAGATATATTTCACTACCTGGGGGAGCATCTATGCTAAAAGCTTACTAAATGTATTGTTTAATTTAACCCTTAAAGCAACAGCACAAAGACAACTTGGGATGGCCTCCTCAAAACGAGTGATCCATTTACATCAAGACCTGTGTCCCAACCTCTTTTCTCATTGTTTCTGCCTTTCCTGGACATCTAGGATTATCTTACTATCTCTTTGCCACTTGCTGCCGACATTCTGAGTCCAACTCACTGGGCTTTTGCAGTTTCTATATCCTGATATGGTCCTGACAGAAATACTAGATGAGTGCCTGCAGCTATACCATCTTGTTCTGTTATTCTGTCAGATCTCACATGCTGTGAATGAACAGAGCTCTCAAAAGGAGTATTCTTTATTCATTAGCAGACATTTCTCTCCTCTGAGCCAGAACTGATTTAGGATCACAAGATGCTGATAACTGCTGCCTGTAAGCTGGTTCTTTCAAATGCGAGAGAGAAAAATCATAATAAAACAAAAAATTAGACCCCCTCCTCATTCCCTACAGCTATTAAGGACACTCTTAATATATCTGTCAGTTTTTGCAAGAATAAAAAGAGTTGAAATGTACAATCATGTCACTTTATTAAAAAAGAAGTCTTTTTATGATTACTGTTCTTTTTAGTGCATGATAATGCTACTCACATGTGCGTTTTTACTGTGTGAATATTTTTATTCTATGAATAATTCTGAACCCCTATGCACACTTAAGGTATTTCCATTTCCTCCTGCATCCTCGGCCTCCACTTTCCTAAAATAATCTGTGGAATATATCACAGAACCCTACCAATTTAAAACAGGGCAGCTAGAGATTCTCACTCTGAAATACCACCTAGATAAATCCCACTGGATTCAAAAGGGATAAAACAGTCATAGGTGCCAGCTGTGCAGCTAGATTTTCACAGGAAAGAGAAGGTGACACTACACATATTGGTGGGCAACCAGTTAGGGATGTACACATACCTAAGCCATCACTGCATAATGGACATATATCCTGCTGAAGCAGAAGTGAACAGACAGCATGTTCCTCTGTGCTTTGTCTGCATTTCGGATTGCATATTGTCTGTTGTAGTCATGCATTTTATGTTATGGTGCATTATGGCTGTGCAATGTGTTCTGCAGTTGTGTATCATGTATTGTGGATTGTGCAATGACACCTAAGTCACTGACATGTGTTGAGCCATGCTGCTGTTCTACATGTGTTTCTATAGGGTTTGCAAAGCACATCTCCATGTATAGATATTTATACTACACTGAGTGGATGGAGTGCAGCTTATGCATGATTCCAGCACCTTTAACAGGGAAATGTTGTATTTCTGCATTTAACATACCGTAGTTACAGAGGCTATGATTTCAGTGGAAAACCAGCATAGAAGTAGAAGGGTTTCTTAATACTCTTCCTTTCCTGTCCTTATCTGCTGAAACTACCCCCATCATATGTATCCCCTCTACACAGATGCTGGGGGGCAAGCGGGCAGGCGGGCGGAAGAATTACTAGTATTTTGGCTCTAACTGCATTATTTCTACAGTGTAGATGGACCCCAAGATACTCCAAGGTCTCTGTTTTGCTAAAATGGTAATGGAAGAAATATTTGCCTGTAAACTTCACCTTCCACCTCTTTTCATCCAGCAAGTAGGCTGAATTATCTCACTTCTTGGCAAATATTTTAGCTTTTTCATGAAACAGCCACTTCAGCAGGTATAGCATCTAATAATATGGTACACACAAGTCTGGTCTTCTTCCTTTTTGTCCAATATGATTGCGACTAATGATAGTATTTATTTAAACCAGCCTGGTTGGTAAGTGTCAAGCTGTTCTCGAAAGCAGCTAACCCTCCTATGAGAAGGGTAGACTTTATCAAGCCTCTTATCAAGACCGTGCCTGCTTGCCCATCATTTTCTCAGAGCCTGATTCAGCAAAATACTTTGAATGTATTCTGAGCCTTACACAATTGTTCTGAAGGAAAAGAAGAATGAGGTCCTTTTTTGCTTGAAAGTCAGTCTTGGTAACCTCATTGGCAATCTGAATAGATGAGTCGAAGGGTATCTGGGAACAGCCCAGGAGACATGGAGCAAATGGCAATTTTACTAGCTGAAAATCTAGTTCATTGCCCCAATTCAAGATCCCGCAGTGGATTTTGGTATCCAAGGTCAATGGAATTGGAGGCTTTTAGACAACACAATTATAGTGCTATGATTCTAGCTAACTGCCATGTAAATACTATGGAATTTTGGGATCTGCAGTTTAGGGATGGGTACTTAGAACTCTCAGCCAAAGAGCTCTAGTGCCTCACCTAACTACAATCCCAAGGATTCCACAGGACGCAGCCACCACAGTTAAAGTGGAACAATGGGCTACAATTGTATAATGTGAAACGGCTGTATGACTCCTTTCTCTTTCAGACAGCAACCTTACACAGCACTCAAAACCTACTCCAGAGAGTTTTCCAGTTCTCCAGAACTAATTGGGAGGATGCATCTTGCAGTTTCTTCTTCGAGCTAGAAATTTTTCCTGGACCACATCTCTCAGAATCCCCAGCCAGTGGCCATGCTGACTAAGGGACTTTGGGAGCTGTAGTCTAAAAAGTAACTTTTCCAAGTTCTGGTCTAGTGACAACTGTCTAGTCTACAATGCTCACATATAAGGAGCAACCAAGATCCTCCATGGCTTCTCAGCTTTGGAATATCTTTTGCCTCAGCCCTCCCTTCAACACAAGCTGAGCTACAGAAGCAGCTGCCAAAACCAGCAAAAGAAGCATTCCCTCCTCTTCCTGACCTTCTCTTGCTCTGACTGCCAGAGCACAGCCTATTGGGAGAGATTGTCTTCCTCCTTGCTCTGTCAAACACAAAGATACATTTATTTTGCCATATGAATTATGTACAATAAAACAGCTTCCAATGGAAATACGACAGCCTGTAGTGGGTTCCAAGGCTTTTTGTGAAACATGCAAGAAACAATATCCCAGGACCAATCTAGTCAGTTGAGCATTAATGTCACTTCAAATAACAGTCATCTAAGTAGATTCTGAGATGTTTGGGGCTTATAATTCAGCAGGAAATGGCAGCCTCAACCAACCTTTGGTATTCCAAGTCCAAGCTATTTCTGTACTCCAGTTTGGATTTTGGTCATTAATGAGCGGGCAGAGAGAAAGAAAGAAAGAAAGAATAAGCAAGCTTTTTACTTATTTGACAACCACAAGAGCTGGTTAAAATTACAGGGAAATCACAACTTTATCTTTGGAAAGGGATAAAATATTTTACTCTCCTTCAGAACACAGAAAACACAAGATATGAATGCATTGGATTGTCCTGTTCAAAACAGATTATCATTTTTTAAAAAAATTAATAACAATATACATTTGGAGGAATATATTTTTTTACACACACACACACACACAGATTGGAAATGTTCAATATACATTCCAGTCCTCAAGAAAGGGAACACCAGGAATTACAGTAATCACTGAACTATTGCATTACTCTCCCATGCAAGCAAAGTGATTCTCAAAATTCTACAACAAGACTTTTACTATGTATTGAGTGAGAAATGCCAGATGTCCAAGCTAGAAGAGGAAGAGACACTAGGCATCATATTGCAAACATTGGATAATGGAGCACGCTAAGAATTTCAGAAGAAAACCAGCCTGTGCTTCATAGATTATAGTGTAACCGATACATGGGACAAGAGGCCATCATTAGGACAAGATATAGAGAAACAGAGTGGTTTCCAGTTGGCAAGGGGTTCAGGTAACTCTGCATGTTATCACTCTATCTGTTTAATTTGTATGCTGAACATATCACACACAAAGCTGGCTTGGACTCTGAGGAAAGAGATGTGAAAATTGGAGGAAGGACCATCAACAATTTAAGATATTCAGGCAACACCATATTACTAGTAGAAAATAGCAAAGACTTGGAAGGTCTGCTGAAGAAAGTCAAGAGAGAAAGTGCAAAGGCAGGTTTACCACTGAACACTAAAAAAACAAAAACTAAAAAATAATGATCACAGATGACTTACATAACTTTAAAGCAGACAATGAAGACATTGAGAGAGTGAAGATTTTCTATAATTTGACCCAATCATTAATCAAAATGGAGACTGCAGTCAAGAAATCAGAAAAAGACTAGAAATTGGAAGAGCGACTATGAAGGAACTTGACAAGAAACTCAAGTGTAGAGATATAGCACTGAGCACAAAGTCAGCATTGCCAATTTCTATATATAACTGTGAAAGCTGATGAGAAGAGAATTTGAAACGTGGTGCTGAAGGAGAGCTCTGCAGATACCCTGGACTGCCAAAAAGACAAAAGGCCCTAGAGCAAATCAAGCCTCAACTTTCCCTAGAAGCCAAAATGACTAAACTGAGACTGTCATACTTTGGCCATATCATGAAAAGACAAGACTCAATAGAAAAGACTAATAATGCTTTTTGAGGTAGAAGGCAGTAGGAACAGAGGATGATCCCACTACAGGTAGAGTAAATCAAGGAAGCCATGGCCTTGAGTCTTCAAGACCAGAGCAGGACTTTTGACAATGGGGTGACTTGGAGATCTCTCATTCCTAGGGTTGCCATGAGTCAAAGTCAACTTGATGGCAGTTAACAACAATAACAGCAGCAATTTCCTCAAACTGCCTCCTCTTTATAGTTAAACCCCTACTCCCATATCAATGGGTGGTAAATCCATAAATTCTCAGGCTTTTCCCCCTCACCAGCAAGTAGCTGTGCTTTGTAGTATTTTGTTAACTTCTGCCCAGTGAAGTGGAGGTTCAGTGGTGGATGGTGGGGTAAAAGAGGTCCCAGGGGTGTGTAAAGGAGGGTTGACTGCATGTTTTTCCCTGGATGCTACTAGTCCTAAATATGGTAAAAGGGAGAAAGAGAAGGTAGTGGTAGTGGCAGAAGGATTCTTGTGATCCTTCTGTCTCAAATATTGGTGGTGAATCAGGGCTCTTTTCACATGCTTTTTCCCCCAGAGGGCTTTGGGTGGGGCACAAAAAGGGGTTTGGGGCTGTATACATCCCTCAGATCACACTTTTCCCACCTGTGCTTTAGAATGACAAATTTCAATTTGTATGTTACGGACAGACAAGCATTGTTTGCATAGTTTTTCTCCTCCAGCTTCCTTGACAACTTTGAATGATATTCCATAATAGTGAGGCAGAGCAACATCCTAAACCATGGTTTTGATTCCAAACCATAGTTTGCTCATACTCTGGTTTGCACAACAGCTTCAAACCATGGTTTCACATGATGGATGCAGACAATTGTTTTTTGTTTGGTCATAAAACCAAAATATTGACTGGCCTTGTGCCTGAATTGGTACAGAGTTTTCAGGAAAGAATGATGACAATCTCTTACCTGAGACATCACTGCTCTTTGCAAAGCTGGGGTACATGGACTAGAGCTACTGCCAGAACCTAGTCTACCATGAGAGGTGGCATCATGTCCAAGAACATCTGCCCAGTTGAGATCAGTTTGGAGAGAGTCGCTCTTCTTACACTTGCTCTCTGTCTGGAAACAAACCCATGAAGACAGACACACAGCAAGGTTCAGTATTGATACTGCAGGGAGGTAGTAGATTTCCTTGTATTAGACTAACCCAAATAGAGTCTTATCTGTTGATAAGATACAGGTCTCTATAAAGGTTTCTTGCTAGCTTTCAAAAATAGATTAAATCAGCAACATTGAATTTCTGCCAGCAGCAGTAGATACAACTGACAAGATGATTTTATATGTTTTCAAAGTGGAAAGTTCTTTTTACTCTCTGTGCATGTGGTGCACTGCTCTCACAAACAGTGACTGTACAGGTTTTCATAATCTGCATCCAGTTTATGAAGATTTTTGCCGTATATTATATCCAAACAAACCCATATATTATATACCTATGCAAGTACTACCCCTTCTGGATTTCATTTTAATATTGATAGTTCAGTACTGCTGCTGTGACTTATAGTTGCGCAAACAAATGTACTTACTACAAGGCTTTTTTTGGCTAGATCTTTTGCAATACTGTATGATGTAAGTCTGTATAGTCAGGTTTGACTCAGGCCTGCATCCTTCCGAGGTTGCTAAAATAAGTACCCAGCTGTTGGGGGGCAATGAGCTTACAGTTGTAAACTGCTTAGACACTGCATAGCACGGTGTGAAGCAGTATATAAATGAAGCTGCTTTGCTTTGTTTGTATAGCTATAAAACCATACTGTCTTCTGCTGGATTTCTTCATGCATTTTCCTTCCGACATTTACCTAATTTTAAATCCCCCCCTTTTTTGCATAAGGACACACACTTATAATTACAAATGTACTATTGAAATGTATTGGGAGAAGCACCAGAATGAAAATTTCCCAAATGAACTGGAAATCTGGAATGCAGAGTTTGATTTGCTGGTTATTTGCATCATTCTGTGTACATCATCAAATTGACAAATTGTTTCCAGAAATATAGACAGGCTCAACATGGGTATCTGTCTTCCACTTGGGGGGTTAATGGCCAACCTGGGGGAAAAGGGGGGCTTTTAAAATCCCAATAGGTTTCTTGTTAATATAACATCAGGAGATCCACCTAAATGACAGCAGTTTCAATAAAAAGTAATTATTATTTCACAGGAGGGAAGTAGTTCAAATCAATGTTCTGGGCCGTGTAAAAAAACCAAAACACACACACACACACATCAACATGAAGCCAATGGGATTAAAGAAACAGGGAATGCAGAACCATCACAGGAGCCTTGTGGTGTTAAAAACACATAAGATTCAATCAGCAGCTGCAAGAAAAATTGTAGATTTATGTCAGCCCCAATTTGCTTCCTTTGAAAGTCACATATGTCCAACAGAGACTCACTGCCTACAACTGCTAATGTCAGAAATCCACAACAGTACATTTGGATTAAAATTTAACAGTAATGGCATGAACTAAATTTTACAATGCATTTTATTACAGTACAAAGAGGTCATTTACAGAATACATGGCAAAGAAGCAGATGAATATTGAAGCTGACATTTATGATGTGGTTTCCCCCCCCCCCCCTCCTCAGGCATCCGATTTTTTTTTAAAGGAGAAAGTTGAAATGATGAAGCCATGTTACGTGTTCAATCCCCTTTAGGCACTATTTTAAGTTAAAGGAAGGAAAGAAAGAAGGAAGAAAGGAAAAGGGAATGCAGCAGCACCTTTAAGACTAACTGGTTTTATTTCAGCATGGGCTTTCATGGATGTAAACCCACTTCTTCAGATGCAGTACAGAATGATATTAAAGCCTCAGGTTATAAAGCATCAGTTAGTGTTGACATGTGAAAGCAATGACCCTAAAGTCAGTTTCCTTAGATTTAATTTATTTTATATCCTGCCTTTCTTCCAGGATTCAAGGCAGCTCATATGTGAAGAAAACAAACATGTCAGGCAAAAGCTTAGGCTAGGACTTTCCCTCCTGAAACACAACTTTTCTATAAACATTTTTTTCCTGGATTCAATCACCTCAACAAATTGAACACATGTTCAGTCATATCAGCTCACACCTGCACTTAACATTGGCACTGAAAACTTTTATTGCCTGAAAAAAGAAAGCTGAAACAGAGAAGGATAGTAGTGGCATTTTCTGTGGCCTCTCCATCATAGTACTTCCATTCTCTTCCCGAGGGTGATGGTCATAAAAGCATGCCTTTTGTGGAATGGATTTTCCCAGTGTGACAAAATACACACTTTTACAACTGCCTCCCTTGGGAAGAGAATGGAACTGTTACGATGGCATCTGGAGATGGATGGAGAAAGCCGCTACTGTCCCATTCTGTTTTGGCTTTCTTTTCTCATGTGATAAGGCTCTGGGTCTACCTCACAGTACAGGAGGAAAACTGTACATGCCACCTGGACCTCCCTAAAGCAAAACAGGATGTCCATGTAAGTAAAAGACACCACTACTTCCACTATTGGTGTGTACCCCATTGGTGAGAACAAGCTGAGACTATGGCAAAGAGAAATCAAAGTAACCAAAAAATGAGAAAATATATGCTCCTTTCCCCCCAAGGGCTCATTCATCATCTTCTAAGATCTTGCATGCGTTCTCACCTTCAGGACTCTGACATCTGTCCCACCTTACAACCCTAAAGACTAGACCATGAGTGTTGGGAAAATAGCTAACTTTTCACTTTTCAAAACCCAAGTGCATATCCATCCGTGAATAGTTTCTCTTTTTCTTCTTAAGCATTCATATACTCTTCTTTTTAAAGCCCAGATTTTCAGTTACATTCGAACATAGCCCAAACAACAATCCATTTGTCTGCTGGCATAGGGTGGAATTAACTGGTTGCTAACCATGTGATAATTTAAATATTACAGAATCTCATTGTTTCTTTTTTCCCCTAAGTGAAAATAGAAACCTTTAAAAATCTGACCATATCTGAAATACTATATATTAAATACTGGTCATTTTGTTTCAGGACAACTCAATCAGCGAGCTGAAAAATATACCTCTTTGCTTGTACAGTTTGATGGGTGATGTGCAATAGGGCTGAGGATTTTGGGAGGATCTTTAGCCTTCTGCTTGTGATCATGTTGGAGAGAAAGCAGTTGTGTTTGATCTTTGGGAAGAGTCCGATGAAGTTTCTTATTATGAAGTGATTCTTCAGTTTTTTTCTGGAGTGGGGGGAAAAAATCACGAACCATCATTTTATGAAAAAAGAACCAAGAAAGACAGAAATCTCTTGGACCAATTGCTGAGCCTGGCAGCCACCACTTTGCCAAACATGAGCAGGTGTAGGGCCTTCCTCAGATATTTGGAGCCAAGAAAAGTCCTTGTGCCATGATGACTGAGAAGTGGAATCACTAAGGTTGGTGTCACCCAGTGCAGTAGGCCATGGTGTAACCCCCAAGCTCCCAAATGAAACAGAATCATCACTGGGGTACAATACGACTCCTGTAACTGTGAGGGATACATTCCCAGACTTACTGTAGATAATGAAAATCATGGATAATAGTGAACCCTATATTTGGCAGCGGTCATGCTGGAGGACCTCCAGTTGCCTAGAGACCATATTTTTGGCTGTTGGTAAGTGAAACTGTGAGTACCGGTCCCATCGGTAGGGAGGGTCATAAAAATAAATTTTTGGTTAAAAATCCAAGAATTATAAGAACAAATTCCACAACCTCCAACAACCTCCTGACACATTTGCCCCATCTAGAGAAGCCCACAATGGCTACATCCACACAGCAGAAATAATCTGGTTTGACACCATTTTCAATGGCCATGGTTCCATGCTATGGAATTCTGGAAATGGTAGTTGCTTGTGGCACCAGACAACAAAGCATGGAGCCATGGCTTTTAAAATGGTGTCAAACTGGATTATTTTTGCAGTGCAGATGCAACCAAAGTCTTTTGTGTGGCTGTGGGTAGGTCCCTTTCAGCATTTTAAGCTCCAGCACACCTAGGATGTTAATAGCCTTCTACTGATTGCTTGAGATGGGGTAAGGTCAGGCAGATACCTACATGAATAATATTTGAAAGCAAGTTGGCTTACATCATACCTACACCAGGATGCCACCCTTCTTTTCATGGTAATGTGTACCCATTTCTTTCTCCAGATGCACAACAGAATGTGTGAAATGGGTGAGCCAGATTGGTATCACCTTTTTTCTTTTTCTTAGGGGCAAACTGGACATGTATGTTGTGACAAAGTCTGCTTCATCTATGACTTTGGCCTCATGCAGAAAGGAAAAAAGGCTCTAGAAGTATTGAAAATTTCCAGTTATTTTTGTTTTGATTTTACCTGCACATCCCCTGGTTTATACCTGAATTCTTTCTTGAAATATTCCAGGTTTCCCTCTCTCCTCCTCCCTCAGGTCCTTCTTTAACATTGTTCAGGAGTTATAATCAAAATGCTAATGTCCTTTAGCAATGTTACACAAATTAAATATTAGGATCATTTTGTGTTGATGCAAACATTCCTCTTTACCTCGCTTGATCTCTTTTGAATCTGAGTCCTGGAAACAATAGCTGTGTTTACTGGCAATGGCCATTTTAGCCATTTCTGGGATAATACAGACCGGCAGCCAAGTAGAGACACATTTCATTTTGGAAAATACTGGATTAATTTAAAGTGAACTGGGGAGTAAGAATGAATGATCTTGGTAATACTTGGAGTTCCCAGGAAATACTTTATTCTCATGTGGAGAGACTCTTTGTGTATCATGAAGGGAGAAGATACCTGCTTCTTTGACATTTGAAGTGGATTATTACCTCGATAAATCTATCAACTAGGTTGTTGGCTAGAGAAGACAGTTAAAGATTTCTCCATTTACAAATCCCCACCTGCTGGTTGTCCAATTTTTTGACTCCATCCATTTTGCATTGCACATCTTCATTATTCCTCCTGCTGTCTTTATCCTTTTCGCTTTTGCTTAGAGCAGCCTTGATCTCCGGACATCTCCTTTCAAGGTCCAGATGCTTCCGTAGCTCTTCCCTCTTCTGGTGCTAAACACATGCCAGGAAGCAACATTGGTTTCATTTCATCTCCACTCAAAGGCTGCTCATAAAAAGAATA
The DNA here is from genome assembly GCA_026167975.1 of Phrynosoma blainvillii. Taxonomy (NCBI): domain Eukaryota; kingdom Metazoa; phylum Chordata; class Lepidosauria; order Squamata; family Phrynosomatidae; genus Phrynosoma; species Phrynosoma blainvillii. Next base: position 23,709,667 of record JANUYF010000009.1, on the reverse strand, counting down.
ATTATTGATGTTGCACTACTGCTATGGGTGTTTCTATGCAAAATGCGGTTTTGAAACCACAGGGTCCTATGTTCCTCAGTAGCCCCCCAGTCTGCAAAAACAAAGAATGTCTTCATTCAAAGTATACAAATTAGGAAGGGATAAGAGGGGGAAAAGCATGTAGAATGGCCCAGCAAGATAATAAGATGCCTTTTGCAATGATTTTCTCATCAGCAGCTTGACAGAATAATATGAGGGGACAGTAATAATATGTAATAAAGACAAGGCTTCGGTCTTATGCAGTGATCTGGTGCCACCTTATCTCTCTTACTGACCATCCTGACCCAGTCTAAACCTCTCTTTTAGAAGATGGTCAGATCCCATCTCACCCACAGGAAACATACTTCCTCTTCTGTGAACCTTTCACTTCATAGTTTCTCCTGATGTTTCAGACTACAACTCTCATCATCCCACAAGCATCGCTACAAGGCAGGATGATGGGGGTTGGAATCCAAAGCATCTGGAGAGTGTGAGGATGAATAAGCTAGAAAAGACAGAAAAGACAGAAAAGCTGGATTTGAAGAAAGAGAGAGATGGCACTATGCCTGTGTTCAAAAGGGGAGTTTTGTAGTAGCATCCCTTGCTATTCTCTCTCTCTCCTTTAATGCCTCCACAATATCGAAATTCATACAGTAAGCTCTGTGTGTGCACGCATGTATGTGACCCTTTTTTGGTTAACATATATGCTTCTTCTACTGTTCATATATTCACCGATGACACTGAACAACAACCATCTATACTGGTCAAGGACCGAATAAATTGAATTGAATTGAACAACAATCATCTCTTAATAATTCTGCAAATCATACGCAAATTACTGCTGGAGATTTTTTTTTTTTTTAAAAAACAGCAAAACATTTTCTTCTAATGTGTATAGATATGAGCTTGGCTTCCTTTCTTTTTGATTTTTTAAAAATAGACTGAGAGGTAAATAAATCTAAATCCTACATCCTCCAACTTCTTCCTCTGCAGTTTTTGTTCCACGATTCTTTTCTGCCTCTCTTCGGAGAGCTGCTTTTTGTACTTCTCCTGGTCTTTCAGCTGCTGTTGCTGGATCTGCTGCTGGCGCTGAGGATCAGAACGACTTTTGTTCTCCTGCTGAAGCCTTAGGAATTCACGCCGGAGGGTGGATTCGCCAGGAAGATTAACAATGGAGCTTAATTTTTTAAAAAAAGAAAGAAAAGGAAATATCTGTTTGACTAACTATAGTACCATATTAAGATTACAGAGCAAACACAAGAAGTGCCATTGGGGAACAGCTTGCTGTCCTAGGTTACAGACTCAGAATGTTCTAGAAAAATCTCCACCAAACTGCTGACTCTTTCTCTCTCTATTTCTCCCTCCCTCCCCAGCTCCACTCTGTGTTTACAATGCTTGTTTTGTTTTAACAACTCTTCAGAATCCAAGCTAAAGCTGATTATCTGTTTGTTCACTGGAGACATCACTTCACTGTTGCCTTCCCAAAACAAATTTTAGCATCTGTTCACACTTTATATTCAATAGCAAACACTGAAAGGGAACAAAAGAGGATTCAGATATATTTTGAGTTTTCCTGGAAGCCCATCTGATTGAGGGAGGAGGCTGGGGAGAATAAGGAAAAACTCTAGGCAGATGTTTCAAAGTTTAGCCATGTTTTTCTCCAAAGTCAGCAGTTCAGCATACCTTGTGACACTTGAAATGTATAGCTTAAATTCAACCAGGGCCTAATCTTTCTTCTTTCTTACTTTCTTCACAATATTGAAAATTCTTTGATGTATTAACTCAAGACATTTTGCTGCCTGAAGCAAAGATATCTTTATTCCCCATTCCATGTATAGAAGGCATCAAAAAGAGGCTGCATCCTTCACTCCTTTGTAAGTACAGTTGGCTCTCCAAATCTATGGATTCTTCATCCATGGATTCAATCATCTATGGCAAGTAAACCTTGATTTTGTCATTTCATATAAGGGACACCATACTGCTACGCCATTGTATTTAATGGGACTTGAGCATCCACAGATTTTGGTATCTACGGGGTGGGGGGGTGGGTCTGGAGCCAAACCCTTGCAAATACCAAGGGCCCACTGAACAGCAAACGTTAACAGGCGAGTTTAAGAGGCGGACTCCAAGCCACATGACACATATAATTCTGTCCTCCAGCACCTTGCCCCCTGTCACCAACCCCCCCAAATTGTAATAATAATAATAATAATAATAATAATAATAATAATAATAATAATAATAAGTTTTATTTCTAACCCGCCCCTCTGCAAAGCAACTGGGGCGGCGTACAACAGATTAAAACAATTAAAGGATAAAACACATCACCAAATACCCCCCCTAACCCTCCCACCCTTTAAAAATAGATTAAACTAAAATGGTATTAAAAACAGCATCAAACAATAAAATCATAAAAACCAAACAACAAACAACTGTAGGCTTTTAGTGACAACAACAACAAAAAATATGCCACCTGAGACAACTGTCTCACACTCCCTAATACATGGTCCTTTTAGGGAAAGAGGTGATGAGGAAGGTGTAAATTAAAAAAAAATATTGTTAACATGGTTCATCCTCTGGATATGAGTAGCACTACCTGATGACACTGATTTTGCTGGGTTTTTGATCTGGGTTTAAGTGTGAACATTAAAGGAGCTATCCAGTGCTGAAGTTCCCCCAAAAATACTCTCTGGAGGCTTCAGCCTGATTGCCAGAATGTCATGGTGGGAACTGTGCAGGTCTCACATTATTCCAGTACTATTTGTAGCTAAGATTCACATAAAGGTAAAGGTAAAGGCATTCCCTGTTGACAAGGTTGTCAAGTCATGTCCAACCATAGGTGGCGGTGCTCATCTCCATTACTAAGCCAAAGAGCCAGCGTTGTCAAAGACTACTTTGTGATCATGTGGGCAGCGTGATTGCACAGAACACTGTTTACCTTCCCACCAAAGTGGTACCTATTTATCTACTTGCATTTGCATGCTTTCGAACTGCTAGATTGGCAAAAGCTGAGCTCACCCCATCATGCAGCACCTAGGCCTCAAACTGCCAACCTGCCAATCTAGCAATCAACAGAGTCAGCATCTTAACCATCTGAGCCACTGCATCCCTAAGATTCACATAGGGTTAGACAAAATAAATGGACCCAGCACTGGCTTCAGGTGCTTGGAAGGGGAGGGAGCAGTTAAGATACACTGATTGTGAACTGTCTTAGTGGGCACCATTGTCCTCACTGGAACCTACTGTGTGAAAGCCAGAAATAAAGTCTGTGAGGAAGCAAATACCTGCCATAATTGTTCCTCCCCACCATTCCTGGTAAAATTAGTCATTTGTCCATCCCTTAAAGATTAGAAAGATGGTGAGCAGCAAGTACATCAGGGCCACCAGGTTCTTGGCAGTGGGCTCTTTGCCAGGTTGAGGGCCTTGTGTGCACAGCCACGCCAACCCAGAAACCTGGCCCTCCATGCTCCATTCTTCCCATGTAACCAATTCCCTTTCCCACTCCACATCCTGCTTGGAACTGGGCCAGTTCCATCCTGCTTGGAACTGGACCACTGTCAAAGGCACCTGAATTTGCTCTTAGTAATATAAAAACCAAGCTTTGGAGTCATCTCTCTCTTAGGTGACGGCCATTCAATTATGCAGATATTATAAAAAATTGAGAGTTCTAACCTTGGTTCTCCTTCATCTTCATTCAGCTCATCACCTTCTTCCTCGCTTCCACTGTATTCATATTCAGTTTCATCTAAAAAGGGAGGATCAAGACTCATGTAAGAAAGTTAATTGCTCCAGGTGTTTTATTGTGTTTAAACAAATGCTGTAAACTGCAAGACATTTTGCACATATAATCTTGTCTACCATCGCCTTGTTTTATTGCTTTTACTTTGGGTGCAATTTTGTTTGAAGATTGATTTTATCTCTCCCTGCACCTCACTCACACTTTCTCTGCTGGGTGCAGAAGAGAGACGGAGCAAGCCAGCCATGCATTTATCTGCACTAAATTCCATGCATATAGCTCCTACTTGCCTATAGCAACCAGGCTAGTGCTTAAATATAAGGCTTCTTTGTAGTGCCTTTGCAGCAAAGCTGGGAAGCAACTCTGTTACTTTGATAACCAGTTATTTTTTTCCAGGAACATGGGAGGGCACCACAGGCTTCAGAACCTTGCCCCAAAGCAGAATGTTAGAAACTGGCTGATAATTATCCAGAATGACAGTATCCAAGGAAGGTTTTTGTTTTTAATAAGAGTCTCAACACAGCCTCTTTTAGGCAGGCTAGAAACTACCCTTGCTTAGAGGCACTCATCCATCCCCATACTCACTTGGCTAGTCTCCCTCCAGCTGCTTCCATGAGCCAGGAGAGGCAAGGATCCAATACCCATTTGGTGGTTTTTACCTCTCCAAGGATCCTGTCCACATCCTCAGGCTGCAATTGAAATGTATCCAGTAACACTGGACAAGGAGGGGCCAAGATTACATCCACTGGATGTCTCTCAGCTACAGCATCCAAGTCAGACCAGATCTGGGTGATTTTTGTCTGCATAGTGTCTTACAAATTCTTCACACTGGGCTGTTGGGTGGTCAGTGATTTCCTCCCGTGGACCAGAGTGTAAAAGGTCCATGGCAGTATGTGACAGCTCTACTGGATGACACTGTACAGAGGCAATGATGGCAGAAAAGTATAATTTCTTCGCTGCCACCATCACCACAACATAGGCCTTCCAATGAGCTCTAGACCAGGGGTAGGCAACCTTTCCCGTTTAAGGGCCGAAGGACTTCAGCTCCCAGAATCCCAGGAGCTATTGGCCAACAAGGGACTATTGGCCAACACGGCTGAGGCTTATGGGAGCTGAAGTTCCTCTGCCCTTAAAGGGGAAAAGTTGCCTACCCCTACTCTAGACCATAGCAATAGCAATAGCAAGTACATTTCTATGCTGCTTATCAGTGAATTAGCACTCCCTAAGCAGTTTACAATGTGTAAGCCAATTGCCCCCAACAAGCTGGGTACTCATTTTACCAACCTACGGTAAGATGGAAGGCTGAGTGGGCCCTGGAGCCCTCCTCTAGGATCGAACTTACAACATTGTGGCTGCAGTATCAGCATTTAACCATTGCACCACCAGGGCTCCTAAAGCCCATATTTAGTTGGACTCTCTCCAAGTCTTCCACCATCATCACTCTTCTCTCTAACTCACTCATTTAATCATTGTCAGCTCCCTAGTGAACTAGGGTGCTTACTTAACTTCACTCCATTGAAGGGGAGCACTTAGAAGTGATTGTGTCCACTGCTCTGGCCATTTCCCAAATCCAGAGATCAGCCAGGGCTTCAACAGGATCACTTGCCAAGGCAACAGGAAACTCTCCAAGAGCTGTCAAGAATCCATCTGGATATATAAGTCTCCTTAGGCAGACCATTTTATTTGGCCCCCCACACCTGCAGAAGCTCCAAATCCCAGTGAATCTAAAGCTCATCAGGTAGTGGTTAGTCCATAGCAACAGAACTATAGGAAGTTCCTCCACACCCAGATTGCCATCACACCACCCAGCACAATAAACCAAGTTCAGGATATATTTTACAGTATGGGTGGCACCGGATATTACTTGGGACAGACCCATTGTTGTCATGGCAGATCTGAAGTTCTGTGTTGCTCCTGAAAATGCTATCTCCACATGGATGTTAAAGAACCCCAGGACAACAAGCTGAAGGGACTCCCAACTAGAGTAGCTGAGATGGCTGAGGAAGGGAGACTGTTGAGCAGGGAGGTGGGCAGTACACCACCAGATTTCCTAACCCGAATAACCTGTTAGGTGATCAGATTACTGAGTAATAAACTAGTTCCTTTTAAAAAGTAACACTCCAAGGTCTGCTTTGGATATTCTGCATCCTATCTTCAGTCAAAACTTCACAACATTCTAAAGCACATTAATTTTGTTTAGAGGTATTCAAATTCTTTTAGGAATTAGCCAGGCAGTGAGTGAATTCTTTTGAAATGCTGGTCTAATCCTCCCAATGTATATCTGTTAAGGAAGATATACCTGAAAACCAGGAGTCCCCAGACTTTTTGATCGGGGGGCAGGTTCGCTGGCCCCCAGATCTTCCGGGGCGCCAGAGGTGCATGCGCATGCGCACGACTCCGGGTGCCATTTTGGAACACAAAATGGCGCCCAAGTAGTGCGCATGTGCACACTACTACAGATGCCATTTTGTGTTCCAAAATGGCGCCCGGAGTCATGCGCATGCACGCACGATACCACGCACATGCGCACGACTCTGGATGCCATTTTGGAACACAAAATGGAGTCCGGTGGTGGGCATGAGCGGCGGTGGCAGACTGGCCATGGGCCAGTAGGAAGGCCTCGACGGGCCGGGTCCGGCCTATAGGCCGTAGTTTGGGGACCCCCGCTGAAAACCATAGCTTTGTATAATATTGTCATGCACAAAAATATTGCCCAGTGTACACCTAAAAGCCTGGAATATATGAATGCAGCTAAAATGTTTGCACATACATCTTTAATGCAGGTGTCCTAAAGGTGGTCAAGTCCTGGTCTCCACTGAACACAGATTGTTTATCCTGAATACCCATGTTTATCACTGTGTAATGTGTGAATATGTTTTCAGTCTTTTCGCTTGAATGCAAAACATGGCCAAAATCAACAAGGTATTATGGGGTTCACCTTTGTCTCCCTTCTTCTTCCTCGTCCTGTCAAGATGGTCCTTTAGCAAGATGCGTACTTGCCGTTCATTCTGCATGTCCCTGATGAAGGAATGTTTCAGCAGGGTTTCTGTAGCTGGGCGATGCATGTAATTCTTAACCAAGCAACTGTCAACAAAGTTAAGAAATTTCTTCGACCTAAATAAAGGGGGGGGGGGAGGGAAGAGCAGAGGAAAATCAGCGAAAATTACAGTCCACTCAGAACTCCTCTCTTGTCTCCCTCAAAGACTTTAAGAGAACATTTTAACAAAAATGGCTAAACTATTACTCAGGACAGCAAATGAAATACAGGAAGTGTACAACAAAGTGAAAGACTGAGGCATTATCATGATGTCTGGAGGTCTGGAGACAAGCTGGTACCAATCACAGAGGTAGTTAAAAAACTTGAGAGCAATCTTAGTATGCCTGAATTCATATATACGAAATCAATGCATACAGACTGAAGAATCAAGCCAGAAAGAGAAGCCTCAAAAAGGTAAAGGTTTCCCCTTGACATGAATACTTAGTCATAACCAGCTGTAGGGGCCAAAAAGCCAGCGTTGTCAGAAGACAACTCCAGTGGTCATGTAGCCAGCATGACTGTACAGAATTCTGTTACCTTCCCACCAAAGTGGTACCTATTTATCTACATGAATTTGCATGCCTTCAAACTGCTAGGTTGGAAGAAGCTGGGACTAGTGACGGGAGCTCACTCCATCCTGTGGCACCTGGGCCTCGAACTGCCAACCTTCTGACCTTACAGTGATCAGAACTGGTGTCTTAACCACTAAGCCACTGCATCCCTAAGAAGCCTTATAGAACCATATTCAAACTATCATTGGCTTTTTGCATCACCCTGCTCCTGGAAAGTGGCACATGCTATACCTGAAAAGCAGCAAAAAGCATCTCACTGCCTCCCTCCATTGATGGGTTACCATAGCCAACACAGGGAGCAGGAGCTGAGTCCCAATGTGTGAATCCCCGGTTCAAGAACCTATCAGAACTTGACAGCATATTTGTGCCATATATTTTAAAGGCTGTAGGGAAGGGACTTCTGAGTGAATCAAAAGCCTAAAGAAAAATCTGAGGATACACTCTTTTCTAGGGCATTTAATTTGCATAGAGATGGGTTGCCCAGCTGCCAATGCTGCCTGGATTTAAAACAAGTGGGGAGACATTTCACATATTCACTGCCAGGTGAAGAAACACTTCTCAGCACTGAAGTGGACTAGCCAGGATATTCCAGGGTGCCAAAATATGGCACCTGGTGTCCAATTTAGAGACTACCAACCTAAATCTGATCTAGCTGCCAAACCCCTTGATTGCATTTGAAACAAGCAGGGTTAAAACATATTTTAGGAACACAGGAAACTTTCTTATACAAAGATAGATAATGTCACCATCTATACCAGTGTTGTCTACTCTGATTGGCAGCAAGGTCCCAGGCAGAGAGAGATAAAATCACCTGAGATGCTTTTAACTAGAGAGTCCAGGGAGTGAATCTAGGACCTTCTGCAAGCAAACCATTGCTGTACCACTGAGCTACAAATTCCTCCTTGCACTGCTTGAATGTAAACCATATCTAAGCCAGGAGTCTGTACAGAGGCTATTACATCAATGACCAAAGCCTCAGTTTAGATAAGAGTTTAAAGTGAAGGATGTGATAATGTTATCTGGCCTATATGGAAATTTTCTTTCCGTTGATGGAATAAAAACAACCATCAGAACTATGTTCCACATCAATATCTTTAGTCTTTATTGACATCTAAACAAAGAGTGTTACCATTTTCTGGATTTCAGTTTGGGGGGAGGGTTTCGTGGAATGAGAAACAGAGCCCTCATGGGATGCATGTCACACAAAGCTGGAAAAAAGGAAGGGTGGGGGGGAGACAGAAGCACTTAAAAGGGACACTTTCAGCCTGGTTCACATATGTATAACAGCACTGGTGTTCTTCATCCCCAATTCCACTAGGAGCCTTATCGCATGAGAAAAGAAAGCCAAAACAGATCTCCTTGCCTCTCCACATGCTGTCACAGTACTTTTGTTCTCCTTCCTGAGGAAGATGGTTGTAAAAGTGTGCCTTTTGCCAAATTGATGTTTCCAGCGCAGCAAAACAAATACTTTTGTGACTATCTCTCTTGGGAAGAGAATGGAAGTGCTTCGATAGCATGTAGAGAGGCATGGAGAAAGTCACTACTCTCCTAACCTGTTTCAGCTTTCTTTTCTCATGTGATAAGGCTCAAGGTCAGTAGGTCCCAAACTTTGGTCCTCCATATGTTTTGAACTTCATTTCCCAGAAGCCCCAGCCAGCTTGGTCAACAATCAGGAATTCTGGGAGCTGAAGTCCAACAGGAGGACCAAAGTTTGGGAAACATTGGTCTCAGTGTTTGATGGTTAAGCATCTGAATATGCTTAATATTAATATGAAGGGTCTGGAAACCATAGCCTATGAGGAATGACTTAGGGAACTGGGTATGTTTAGCCTGGAGAAGAAATCGCTGCACTACACTCTTATAGCACTGCTATTCCACTTTAATTGCTTTGGCTGCCTCCTGTTGCATTTTGGGATTTGCAGTTTAAGGAGCAGCATTTAGAATTCCCAGCCAGAGAGCTCTTAGCCTTCACTGAACTACAAACCTCAGAAAGCAACAGGAGGCAGCCAGAGCAGTAAAAGTGGAATTGCAGCACTATGAGTGTAGTGCAGTAATGTGGTATGATTCTATGATTCTAATATGAGAGGAGACTCGCCTGAAAAACTGTGCTGAAGGTGAACCTCTGTGATGTTACGTAATGCTGCATTCACATGAATGCAAATTGTTCACAATGCATGAACAAAAAACATGCAAGTCTTTACTTGGCTGTCACTATCATCTCATGAACAACATGTGCATCTAAACCAGTTCTTCATGCCAAAGAGATAAATGTGTGAATAGACTTCACAAAACAGATTTGCATTTGTCATTATGTGATGGGATATGAAAGACCCACCTGTGGTGTTTGGTCTGTATTGGCCCATTTGCACACGCAAATATGCACTTGATGTAAATGTCCTCAAACAAGTAGTATGCATGTAGGGAATCGCCTCCTTTCTTTATGTGTGTTTCCTGAACTTAAGTCCTCTAGCAGGCCAGATGCTAATGCTCATATTGGGTGTTTTTCTCCAGTTGCTGGAGTCTTGTTATTTTGTAAGATTTTGTGCTGTATCACTTGACACTGAAAACCACAGCCCTTGAGACTGTGGTTAAGGTGGATGGGATGAGAAGGGGATTTGTAGAATGGAAACAGCAAGGATATTCCACTGGTTACCCCTTACACAATGAGATCAAAAGAGGATAGGAAGTGGTTGCATAAACATATTCCAAGCAGCAACGATATTCTTGTACTGGGTGACAGTGTGACCAGGGTTGTTGTTGTTGCTTTTTAAAAAAATTACTCTTAGCTCTAAATAAAACAAAACTATTATTTCATTTAGCAGCCATTTATATATTCCATATATACACATATGGTGTATGTATGTACGCATGTATTCTTTCATTCACTCCTTCATTTCAATAATGTTTTATACTGTCTTACATTTTTGGAAATCCAACAGTGGTTTACAGTCAAAGAAGACACAATGTCAATTAATCAAAAATGATGAAGGAATAAAAACAATAAAACAATTCATTAAAAAACAACAACCAGGGGTAACTCATGTTAGTCAGGGAAGTGGCCACCAAGATACCCAAGCAAACAAGTATTTAGCCAGTAGTGGAAATACCAATACTGGGGGCCACCTAATCCCAATGGGATGATCATTCCACATCAAAGGTGCCACAGTGGAGAAGTCCACTTTCTCCACTGCAACCAAGCAAATACCACTGAACCATAGCACGGCTCTTAATTGGAGAGGAAAGACTAATGTTCAGCCAATGTTTGAAATTTAAGAGCACTGGACAAAAAGTTGGAATATGCAACACATGGCAGTATGCAACCAACTTACGGGGAGCTCCTTCAGCCATCTCTATCGCTGTGATTCCTAGCGACCACAAGTCACTCTGGAGGAATAGACATAGAAAATAAAGTAAAACCAATTACCAAAAGTAAGTGAGCAACCCTTATAAATAACCTGAATTAACAAAACTACCACAGGCTCTATAACAGCATATGGACATCAGATGTGGGCAAAGTGTGGTCCTCCAGATGTTGGAATTCATCTCCAAGCAGTTCCAACAAGCACAGCCAAAGTTGATGAATGCTAGGAACTGCAATCCTATAACACCTAGAGCAGGGACCGGCAACCTACGGCCCAGGGCCCGGTTAAGGCCCCGGGCCCCGGACGTACCAGCCCAGGCCATAGGTTGCCGCCGTCACCGCTGCCGCTCGCCGCCAGGTCGCATTTTCGGCCGCGCTTGCTGCGGCCGCCATTTTGGAAGTCAAAATGGAGGCCGCAATGCGTTTGCGCATGCCCAGTACTCTTGCGCATGCGCAAACGTGTCATGGCCGCGATTTGGACTTCCAAAATGGCGGCCGCAACATGTGCCGTGGTGGCGGCGGTCGCGTGTGCTGCGGCGGCGGCGGCGGCGGCGGCGGCGGTAGCGCCCGTGTGCGGGGGGGGGGGTCGCGCGCGGCAGAGGAGGGTGCATGCACATGAGCGCGCACGCCGCCATTCCCCCCCCCTCGGCCCAGCCGAGACCTGGGCAACGGAAGACCGGCCCAGGTCTCAAAAAGGTTGCCTGTCCCTGACCTAGAGGACAGCACTCCCCCCATCTGCAGTACACAGTTATAGCACTTTGATATAAACTCATGGCTCCATCTTGTGGATTTGTAGTTTGGTGTGAGTACTTAGAATGTTCTACTAGAGAGCTCTAGTCCACTTCCCTAAAGTATAGTACTGCGTCACTTCTTAGCAACAGTCAAGCAGAGAGGTGAGCGGGGGACTTCGCATTACAGATAGAGTAGGGATGGTGAAAACTGTGGATTTGATATTCTTCCACATTTGAATTTTGTGAATTTTTGTACATTCTGATTAAAAGCAAATTGAAACAAATTTTCACCCACACCTAGAAGATGGACAGATTTGTATCTTTGCTTTCACCTACTTCTGAATTTTACCTACTTCTGAATTCACCTGCTTTCACCAACTTCTGAATTTTGGCAAATTGTGTTGCAAGCCCTCTCCTTGACTAAACTGGAACTAAATTCTCAACAATCCTTAATACAGAGGGGAGAATGAGGGAGAAATGGGAACGGCCTCAACAAGGGTAGTCCATGAAGGAAAGCTGGAATTAGAAACAGTATTTATGAAGTAAATAACAGGCACATTTTGGTGGTTCTGAGCACAGGAGTTGATTCTGAGAAGAAACCACAGCTAACGTTGTATACTCGGACCTAGGGGTAAGGGATGGGGAGAACAAAATGTGTTTTGTATTCTTTTGGTTAAATGCTTCCACAGGAGATGGGCAAAGGATCAGCCAGCAAGCAGCAGCAGTAAAACTTACTCTGTAGTCATACGTTGATTCTGGGTTTTCATCACAAGCAATGACCTCAGGCGCCATCCAGTAGGGGGTCCCAATGAATGTATTCCTCCTCCCAATTGTCCTGTCTAGCTGTGCACTCACTCCAAAATCCACTGGAAAAGCCAAGCAGGTACAAAATAGTGAAGAAAGAGAGATAAATTTGAAGCCACATGCAGCAGCCGCCATGTCAGTGGGGCAGTAGACCTGATCTTTCAATTCAATTCACTTCAGATCTTTCAATCCAATCATTCCCCAAATATGTTCAACACCTTGGATAAGTCATTTAAAATTCAGTGGAAAACCTAGAAGGGATTCACTGTCCCACTGAAATGGGAGCCATCCAACTACCATTGGCCACATGGTAGGATGCAGAAATACAGGTGGTAATCATCATCATCGTCATCATTGTCATAATCAGCATCATCATCATCTTCCAAGATGCAAGGCTTGATTCAGGTTTTCTGGCATGTCACTGGATTTCTCATCAACTGTTGTTGTTATCTCACCTTCCTCACAATATGGGGCCCAAGGTAGCTTACATCATAGATTAAAACAAAATTAAATTAGCACTTCTTGGCATGAGGCTGAATGTGTGAATCAAAGAAGAAGTGAAAACATTGTGTTTCAGAAGGTAATGTTGATGTGACATATGTACATGAGCCACCTGGAAGACTGTGCCTGATATAATATTATTATTAAAGTTTAGCAAACTATGGGAGAAAAAACACTCCACTCTTACAACTCTAACTACTCTCACTGAATAACTCCAAATGATCCTGGAGAGAAGAAAACTTTATAGTATGCTTCCAAGAGAGTTTTACAAAGGAGAAAAATGAAAGCAGAAAAGCACATAATACAGTATCTTCCCTGCACTACTGTTAAATTTAAAATGGGGCTAGACAATTTGTGGCCCTCTTGATACTGTTTGGACTGAAACCCTTATTAACCATATCAGCATAGGTAAAAAGGAGGGATGATGGGAGTTACCCTCTAACACTATCTGGACTGTTGCATGATTCCCATCCTGATTTGAAGTATCCCTACCTGTTGGCTTTTCACTGCACATGATAGTAACAGAGATACATTTCAATGCACATGATAATCTCCAGCAAAACTACAAGAAACACATACCTAATTTTACTTCAGCATTTTCTGTTAGGAGAACATTCTGCCCTTTAATATCTCGGTGGATAACGTGATGAAGATGGAGGTGTGCTAAGCCCTAGGAGAAAAATCACACCACTTAGGCTTTCATGCCACTTTCTGTTGTATCTGTTCTAAGTGGAAGGGGCTCCAATCTTGGGTAATGAAATGGTTATGCTCTATCAACTAATGGTATTCTTCCAGAGGTGGATGGGGGGTTGAGAGGTCATGATGGCGGATGTTTCAGTCAGTGGAAAGATAATGAGACAGGCCTCTGATAGGAGTGCTAACTGCATGTGACTCGCCTGTCTGTTGCAGTGGTTGTGGATACTGTGTGCTGTCGAGATAGATTAGCAGTAAGCTCAAGGAGCTGCAACATCCTGGCACATTGAAGGAGTATGGTTATCCCTCCATATCCCTGGTTTCTTTATCCATAGATCCAACCATCCCTGGCTTGAAAATATTCCCCAAAGATATAATTTCCAAAAAATCAAACCTTGATTTTGCTATCTTATATAAGAGATACCATTTTGCTATGACATTGTATTTAATGGGACTCAGCATCCACAGATCTTGGTATCTATAGGAAGTCCTGGAACCAAACTTCAGTAAATACCCATAGCTGTTTGATCCTGGAGACAAGTTTCAGTTGCCAGATGAGAACCTGTAGTAGAGACTCTCCAAGAGTGCAATTTTTAACCCTGAAGGCACGGGAGTGTGTGTGTGTTGCATTAGAGTAGTGATTCCCAAATTTTAGTCCTCAGGTGTTTTGGACTTCAGTTCCCAAAAGCCTCAGCCAACTTGGCCAAAAGTCAGGAATTCTGGGAGCTGAAGTCAAAAATATCTGGAGGACCAATGTTTGGGAACCATTGCACTAGAGGTAAAAAGGAAATTATCAATAGATAGTAACTACCAATGGGGCCTGAAACAAAATGTTTAACACTGCTGTTGAGTGTCCCGCTCAGGTCCAAATCACAGTGTAGAAATAATCCAGTTTGAGACCACTTTAACTTCCCTGGCTGAGTGCTAGGGAATCCTTGGAACTGTAGATTATTGTGGCACCACAGCTCTCTGACAGTGAAGGCTAAATGTCTCACAAAACTTTGGACCTCAGTCAGTTTTGCCCTTTTCTAAAATACTTCGCTGGCCTCTCCTCTCTTGCTTTTTCATCTTCCAAACACAGTCAGAGTTCTATGGCTACAGAGCATCTTCAGTCTTCATTGGGTTATTTGGGAGTGGGGTGACCTCTTAATAATAATAATAATAATAATAATAATAATAATAATAATAATTTTTATTTATAGCCCGCCTCTCTGCCCAACAATCGAGGCGGGTTACAACAAATTAAAAACAAACAATGTAAAAACAACCCCACCCTATGATGGTCTGTATGCAAATATGGAGATTTATAGAGTCACACAGATTATCACTTTATTTCTCAGTCCTCTTGTTTTGACTATGAACCCATCATAACACAGCACCTGAGTCTGCTATTAGTATATATGATTAATATTTTTTGCTATTATTCAATGGATTTCTAGCCCACCTTTCAGGCTGTATATCCTTGCTCACAAGGACTGGAACCAGATCAATAGAACAGACATTGAAAGTTGGTATCAGAGAAACATTTGTTCTTGCTTCAAAATTTTATCAAGATTACACTCACCCTGAGAACCTCTCTGCATATATATGCAATCCAGTCTTCCTTGAAACAGTTTCCTTTTGTCTTCTTCACCAAATCTGTTACAGATCCAGCTCCACAATATTCCATTACCAACTGGTGGTGGCAATAAAAATACAGTTATTTATTATTAAATGAGAAGTAACATGAATATTTTCTAGACTGTTGTAGCTAGAAACAGCTATGGAAAAAATGTCTTCATTAAAAGCATGTGCTTCAAGTCTGAGCTTGGAAACATTAATTTTAAACATGATTAAAAAGTAACATTCCTAACACTTTACTCTTCATTAAACCTTCTGAGAAAAAAATAATTAAATATATGACAAAGTCACACAAATCCCCCAAGTTATATAATATGTTAAAGTAATGAGTTACAGTTTCATTGCTCAAAATGTTTGTGCCTTTGTCACTATTATGCTTAAAGTGACAACACAGCTCCTGTATGTGTTGCTAAAAAGCAAAACAAAACATGTAAAGTTGTTACTTTTCACAAGTTACATCCAGGCTCTAAACAAGAACTGGAAATCATGTTATGAGGTACCCTTTTCATTCTGATTTGTAGGTAAATGTTGGTTTTCAGTAAACACAGTTTACAGTTTCATTGCTCAAAATGTTTAGAGATGGCCAGTTAGATGCCAAGAAGCTCCACTTGATGAGGATTGCAGACATCTTTCTTACCCAGGAAATCCCCTGAGAATGATTCCTTTTAGTTGTCCCGCAAGGGCATGCTATTCCAGCCCCAATTTTGCAAATCCTGCTTAAAAGTGATTGTTTATTTTTTAAAGGAGAGATATGCTACCAACTCTCAGTCAACTTGTTAAGTCTAATAAACACTTCTACCTGAATCCCGCCTTTCATTATGTCAAACTTCAGGGAACTCTTTCATCCCACTGATGAACTTATAAAAGCGTAAAAGTATAAAGCATGAATTCTGCAATATGAATGATATCAGCAATGCAATGGTGTAATTTGATAAACTGCTGCTAAGAGTTATCTTGAGGTAACAGCAAAACCATTTTGTCAAAATCTTTTTTTAATGCAGTCTTACCTGTGTATATGTGCACATCTGTACTGGTGAAATCTTTTTTTTAAAAAAACCCAATGTGAGAGGACAGCACAGACAGGTTTATTAAGGAATTTTTTGTTCACTTAATTGGCTTACAAATGTGAAGGAGCACATGCATGCACTGGTGAAACGCTACATAAAAATAACATAGAGGCAAATACACATGCCAGTACATTAAAAAAAAAATCCTGCACATGAGGTTGGATGGAAAGGATAGACACAAAATGAACTGAGGCAGCAGAGAGCGGCTTCAAAGCATGCTTCAAATTCCAACTTCAGTTGCGAAAATTTTGTTGTTGAACTGGGATTCAAGATCAGTGATACAAAGAGAAACAACAAAAAAACAATAGAGGGACAATAAAAGAAGAGACCCATCTCTAGATGGGAAGTGAGAATAAATGACTTCTCAGAGAGGGATATTAAAAGAGGCAGAAAGGGAACTGGATACTTACCCACAGCTGATCATCCTGGCCTGCAGGGCTTTTCTTTACAAATGCACCGTAATATGTTGCAATATTTCTGTGATGGGAATATTTCTTCAACATATTTATTTCCAGTTTGATTTCTTCTTCTTCATCCTTTTGATTAAAAAAGGGTGAGTGAGAGGAGAAAGAAGACTAGAGGTATCAATAAACAGAGCTTAGAAACATAGGGCCAATGCAGACTACCAGAAATAATCCATTTTGAGACCACTTTAACTGCCCTGGCTCAGTGCTAGGGAATCATGGCAACTGTAGTTTATCGTGTCACCAGAGCTCTTTGACAGAGAAGGCTCAATGTCTCAGAAAAAAACTACAATTCCCATGATTCCCTAGCACTGAGCCAGGACCGTTAAAGTGGTCTCAAGATGGATTATTTCTGGCAGTCTGTAAAGGCCCATAGACTTTGGAACACAGGAAACTGCCTACTACTGAATCAGACCATGAGTTTGGCCACCCCAGCGTTGATAGCCCTGATAGTGTCTTCTCAGCCTGGTTCAGCTTCTGAAACTGGATGAGACTGAGCACTCTGGAGTTCTAGGAGTTGCAGTCCCAAACTGTAATTTTTCCAAACTCTGATCAATAGGGAGGGATTATCCAGGTTGCTCAAACGCCTGACCAAAAAGGTTGTTTTTGCAAGCAAATCTTCTAGGCTATGAACTGAAAGGCCACATCCCCATTCCCCATATTCTGCAGTTACTAGAGGTAGCTCTCCAGGGTTTCAGAGGGGAATCTTTGCCAGCTCTGTTTGGAGGCTGAACCTGGGACCTTCAGCACAGATCTACTTGCTATTTTATCTCAGCCCAAATAATATTTTAGGGCTAATAATACTGAGCACCTTACAGGTATATTCTGAGATGATAGCAGGAGTGCTCTTGATGCTTGGTGTAACAAAAGCTTAGGCCGATGTAAGTACTTTTCTTGGTAATTCTGCAAGAAGATGTTTAGTACCTCTTTCCACAACTATTTCCCTTGAGTTGCAGAACAACAGGCAGAGAACTGCCCCTCTAATAGGTTTTTTTTTTTGGGAGGGGACACTTAGAAAACTCCTTCCAGGCTGTTGTCCAGTTGTCCTCCTAGACATCCAAGTAAATATGTTGGCTAAACTTTACATTCTGAAAGCATCAAATAGGATTGCAGTCATTGTAGGTAAGGCATTTGAAGAATATTTGAAATGAACTTGTATGAAGGGTATTATTAGATTGCAATGTGAAACTTTTAATCTACATTCATTGTAACTAAGGAAATCCAAAGCAATCAGAGACATCAGGCTCATGCACTGGTGCATCTGGCTGTCCTAATTATAAACTATTTCTCCGAAACTCCACAGAAAGAATAAAAGAAGACTTTCATCTTTCTGCAAGTGCCCTGCCCTTTTCATTCTGTCAGATAACAGGAAACATGTCTGGTGGGGGAGATACTTGAGAAAACCACACAGATTCTCAAAGTCTGTGCTGCAGACTAAAATTTCCCATGCCCCTCCCAAAAGCATGACACACCAAAGTGGATCTTCCTGACAGATCTTCCCAGGATGATCCATCACAGCATGGCTGCTGCCTGAGCAACTCACAGGAAAGCAGCTTGGAATCAAAGCTTAAGATAAAGGAGGACCCAGAATTGCTGAACAGAAATGCTGCCACAGTTCTTGGAACATACAGCAAAGGCTCTTCGGAGGACAAGGGTCTCAAAGTTTTCTTCATCAGTGGTTTGCAGCAAGACAGCTGCCAGGATGGAAGTGCATCTGCAGAGTCAAAGGGCTGCCTTTCTGGTCATTAGGACCAGGTTCAGAAGGTCTTGATCTGGGTCTCTCCAAAATCTAGAAATGTGGCCTTTTGTGACATCCCATCTCTGGAACTCTCTTTCACCAAGGGCCAACTGAAGATATTCTGCCAGAGGCAAAGGACAAGATGGCTCTTCCTTACCCTCATTCTTGCATAGAAGCAAATTAGACTAGCATTTGAATCTTACTTCAGTGCTAGCAATGGGATAAGGTCCTCCCCATCCCTGAGAAGGTTAAGAGGGGCATGATGGGCTTTGTGGCACACAGCTTTGTCCTAAACATTTGGCACCTTGAGGTAGTTGCCTTTCTTTGCCTAATAAATAGTTAGAGACCACATGGCACTCCAGATGTCACATTGAAAACTCATGATTCCTTACTCTTATTTATACTGGTGAGGGCTGATAGCAATTGCAATCCAGAAACATCTGGAGGGACACATGTTCCCAACTCTTGGCCTAATGGCAGGGCTGGCCCTGAAGAAGAGCCTAAGTATTAGAGCACTTGCAACAATAAGAACTGCTCTTATGGATAAAAAGAAACACCTTTCTAGTAGAGCCTCCCATTTCCTGACATGAGCAATCAGATATTTCTGAAGGCCACAAGCAGGAAATGAGGGCAGAAGCCTCTCCTGCAGTCATTCATGAATGACTGATCCCTAGCTTCCTGCCTCGGATCTGGGAGGTAGCATATAGCCATTATATCTAGTTGCCACTGAGTTATCCTTGACGGCTCTCTATCTTACCACAACACTTTTTAAAGTCATTTAGGATGATGGTAGCACCATTTTGAGGCACTAAATTCTACAAAGTTTATCCCAGAGCAGTTGAGCAGACTTCAAGACTGAAGGATCTCCTCTGTTTTCCACTTGCTCCCCAACCAGAATCAAAAACAAAATAGTGCTAAAGAGATGGTTAATTTAGAATTTCAGTATTAGCACTCAGTTCCCTTTGACAAAAATAAATAAATCTGCTAATGGTTTACATTTCAGCAGCTTAATCAAATGTGTTGTGCATATGGAGGGCTTATTGTTGCTGTTTTACAGTTAAGAGATCCTTGCTGATCTACCAGAAACCACACAAAAATCTACCAGTAGATCCCAATCTACCTTTTGCTCACTGCTGAATTACTGTATATGGTGTGCCCTTCTTTTTCTCTGTCCTGCATCTACCACCATTCAGCTTCTTGGCTTCCTCTGGTTACAGTATTGTCAGAGGGTGCATATACACTGTCATAATAATGCAATTTGACACCATTTTAAGTGCTGTTGTCCCATTCTATGGAATCCTGGGTTTGATAGTTTTACAAGGTCTTCAGCTTTCTCTATCAATGACTGCTGGTGCCTTACCAAACTACAAAACCCAGGATTCTGTAGGGTGGAGCCATGGCAGTTAAAGTGATGTCAAATTGCATTATTTCTATAGTGTAGATGCACCTAGAGACAGTGGGGAAATAAATCCTTTCTCCTCATCATGCATAATTTTATAAAATTGGAGCTCGTCTTCTTTCTTCACTATTTGGTCCCAGGTTAAACCTTTCCATTTGTGTGGGCTTCTTTTAGTTCTGCAGTTACCCATCTTTTCAAAAGGTTCCCTGCCATATCTCTACATGAGTTACTGTTCTGGCCAGAGCTTGGAAGAGTAACAACTCCCAGAATCCCTCAGCCAGCATGGCCAAAAAACAAAACAAAAAATTTCCTTTGAGTCTGACTCACTAGAAGACTGCTTCCTATGTTCAACTCAACAGGATTTTCTTTTGAGCAATCATGTGCCACATGTCGGAATCATGGACTTACTTTATTTCCCAAACCCTTATAAACTCAACATAGATATGACAGTCATATTCCTAAATGTGTCACTGTAAGAGCCTGGAAAAGTTACTTTTTGGACCACCGCTCCTTGAACCATGCTGGCTAGATGGGGTAACACTCTCCCTGAAAACTCAAGTTGGTAGTTTGGGGGTACTTCCAGACTTAGCACTGAGCCTGGAAGCCCAGGTATCAGCGGTGACCAGGAGTGCCTTTGCACAGCTAAAACTTGTGTGCCAACTGTGCCCATTCCTGGAGAAGTCAGATCTGGCCATGGTGGTACATTCCTTGGTTACATCCCATGTGGATTACTGTAATGTGCTGTATGTGGAGCTGCCTTTGTAAAGTGCTCAGAAACTTCAGCTGGTCGAAAGAGTTGTAGCCAGGCTGTTAACTGGAGTTGGTTACAGGGAGCATACAACTCCCTCGTTGCAACAGCTCCATTGGCTGCAGTCCATTTCCAGGCACAATTCAAAGTGCTGGTTTTGACCTATAAAGCCCTATACGGCTTGGGTCCAGGCTATTTGAAGGACCGTATCTCCCTGTATGAGCCCCCCTGAGTATTAGGGTCATTGGGAGAGGCCCTTCTCTCTGTCCCACCACCCTCTCAGGTGCGTTTGGTGGGAACAAGAGAAAGGGCCTTCTCAGTGGCTGCTCTCAAGCTCTGGAACTCCCTTCCTATGGAGGCAAGGATGGCTCCATCCCTACTGTCCTTCCAATGGCAGATAAAGATGTTTTTATGCCACCAGGCCTTCACATGATATGGGTACTGTTTTGTTTTTGTTTTAAAGAGTTTAAACTGTAAAATTTTAATAATGTAATGCTTTTAATTGCTTGAATTGTTTAATTGTTTTTAAACTTTGTATTTTTATTGTTTTATAATCTTTTAACTTGGACTGTTTTAGATTTGTTAGCCGCCTTGAGTCCCTGTGTTGGGAGAAGATGGGATAAACATAAACATAATAATAGTAATAATAATAATAGGAGATTCTGGGAACTATAGTCCAACAAAGTAATTTTACTGAGCTCTGAGGAAAACAGTGGAGACAAGGGAAGAGATTTTTCTATGACAGGATATAGTTATACATAAAATTTAAAAAGAAAGAAATAACAGAATGAATCCAGCCAATCAGAGATGATACTACTGGGCTAGATTAAGATAGTTTGCTATACTTGACTATCCTATTAATCTCAGTGCTTTTGAACAACAATAATAACCACATCACTTTATAAGTGGGATAGTGGCAATTAAACACTGTACTCTCCTCTCTCTTTTTAAAACTGGGGAATAAAAAACCTACAATTGCACCTACAACATGTCCTCTGTTCTGTGTTGCCAGCGTGCCTACAGTGGCCTAGATTTTGCAGAGCAAATGGCCGGTATGTAAGGGACAAGGGATATTATGAGAACGCAGCAGGAGCTACAGCGAACCAACAGGAAATCTTCTATTTGCTATCTCTAGAAACAGATAATCACCCAGAAATAAGCAGGGAGAGGCATCTTTGCTTCATTATTATAGACCAGCAAAATATATACAACTAGCATCTTCAATTGCCATGCCCCAATTGTGCAGGTATGACTGAATACAAAACCAAGTGTCCATACAGCCACCCCCCCATCCTTTCCAAAAGGGAAGCACAGCGCAAAGAACTGTATTTATACAAGCAGATCATTTTCTTTTATAAATAAGCCATCATTTAACACTTGGGTGGATTGTTTTGTCTATCCTCCTTGTAACTTCTATTATGACTAACTAGCAAACTGCCAGATCTGTTTATTGCATAGATGGCATCCTCACTGACACCACCTCCCACTACCTATCCAGGGGGCTTCCAGTGGAGGCTGCACCACACAAGCAATGTGCAGTTTTGCTTTAACTTTCTTGCCACCAAGTTTCACCATCAAGCCCTGCCTTCTTGACTTGGACAGAATTTTTCGTTCCACTCCTAGATTTCATCTGGGAGGTGGGCAAAGCCTGGAAAAGTTAGGTTTGGGGACTACAGCTCCCAGAATCCACCAGCCAACACAGTCCCTGTGTTGCTATGTTGGCTAAGGGATTCTGGAAGCTGTAATCTAAAAATGTTACCAGGTAGGACACTTCCAGGAGGGTTTTACTCTTTGCTCCACCACTGAGAATAAGAATGGCAGCCTTGCCAGTTCATTTATTCTAAGGCTATATGGGTCCTGAATACCCTAAAGCAGGGGTGGGCAATCTTTTTGAGCCGGGGGCTGGGTTGCTGTCCCTCAGACAATTGGGGGGCCGAAGCACCAAAAATAAATAAACAAATAAATAAATAAATAAAATTAAAATTAAAATTAAAATTAAAAAAATATGCATGCACACTCTCTCAGCCCCAGAAAAGCCATGGCAAAACCCCTGTGGAGATTTTGCCAAGAAAACTCCAAGAACAAGTAATAACAACAATAATCAATATCATCATGGCGGGCGGCGGCGGCATCCGGCCCCTGGGCCTTAGGTTCCTACCCCTGCCCTAAAGGCACCAGATCCTGTCTGCTCATGGAAGCTAAGTAGGATCAGCCCTGGTTAGTACTAAGATGGCAAACTGCCAATGAATCCCAACTGCTGTAGGCTGTATTTAAAAGGAAGGAACTGGCAAAACTGCCTCTGGGTATTTATTGCCTAAGAAATTGATGGGGTTGCTATAAGTCAACAGGCGCTTTGAAGGTGTGCACATGCACACACCTATGTTTGAAAGTTCAGGCCCATCCATCCCCTATTCTAACAACTTTACTCAAACATCACTTTCTTCGAGACTTAAATGGTAAGCAGAATATATATCTAGAAAGTAAATAAAAATAACAAATGATAATACTAAATGAAACTTTCATCATTCTTCCCAAGTGCAGTCCTCCTCCATGTAGCGTTTAGATCATGACAGCAGTGATGTCTCACCCACACAATTTTATCTGTACAACAATCCTATAAAGAGGTAAGACTGAGGTAAGGAGCCAAGTGCCACTCAGTGGGATACTGAGCACAGCATGTTGAAGAGGGAATAACTGCTGCATCCGGCTGACATATGCAACAAGAGCATGATAGGACCCTGCAGGCTGAGATGCTCACTGAACAAAGATTGCAATCCTAGACCAGAAGTTACTTTTCAGACTATAGTTCCCAGAATCTCCAAACCATTAAGGCCACGTTGCCTATGCTGGCTAATGGATCCAAGGAGCTGTAGTCCAAAAAAGGTAAATTTTCAAAGCTCTGTCCTGGACACATATTGACACAAACAATTTGAGAGTTGGATTGGGAAATAGGAACCTGCTTTATAACTAACATAATTGTTCCCTCTAGTTCATTGTCCACCTCAGCATTGTCAACCCTGACTAGGAACAACTCTCTAGGAGTTAAAGCCCTACCTGGAGATGCCAGATATTGAACCCAGAACCTTGTGCATGCAACGCATGTGCTCTCTTTCTGAACTATGCATTCCACCCAACTGTTAAGAAGTCTGTCTTCTATTTAATCAGGTAATCTGTCCATCTAACCTAATATCCCAACTAGAAGCACATCTCCAACTTCTTAGGGGAGTGTTCCAGCTCTGTAACCTGAGATCCTTTTAAACTAGAGATAATGGGGGACATTCTGAATGCAAACCATGCACTCTGACAGTAAGACATAGTCCCTTTGTGACTTCATAATGCCTTATTTCCCAGTTTCAATTAGATTTGTTAAAACAAAGCTGAATTACACTAGGTCAGACCATGGGCTAAATCCAAGACAACATTAGTGGTGGAAAGAGATAAGCCAGCAGAGCTCTGTTAGCTTTTTCAGTTGCACAAGGTATAGCCCATTTGTTCTTGTGGTCCCTCAGCATACTACCACTTGGATATCTGGTTGGGCAACTGGTTAGGCAATATGCTGTGCTTATGCAACCAGCTGAGAAACTGGAAACTGCACTTGATTCTCCCTTAGGGCAGAAAAAGGTTTCTGTAAGCACAAAATCAAGTGTATGAGTAGAATGACACATGGGATACTGGCCTTTCTAAAAACTTGCTACCTTATTCTTTTTTCTGGAGATGCCAGGAATTTTGTGCTTGCAAAATATGTATCTAGGATGGTAGCAGAGACCATCCGTTTTCTCAATGTCAGTAACACTATATATTCCTGCTGTCTTCCAGCTTAGCACCGAAGCTTATTTCGCTTAAGGCGTATAGTCAGAAAAGACACAAAGCTAATCACTTTCCTGCTTCCTGCTTTCCCAGGGGGACTATTTCATTGAAATCTCTCTTTCTCTCACTTTTTTTTTTTTACTATGGGTTAATGTACTTTTGACCTGTTGCACATGAGTTTAGTCTTAGCCTTTCAGCTAGTGAATATTGTAGATAAGTGAGAATTTGAATCCATGTATTTTCAGCCAGAGATGCTGGATATTATCACACACAGCTTTTAAACTGAAATTATAGACATATAATAGCAATACTTTGCTATTATACTTTGGCTTACTTCTCACACAATGTCCCTTCCAACTGGGCTATGTCTGCCAAGTGTGGTTAGGGTATCCCTTTTCATTGATGGGGGGGAAACTGTCAATAGTCCCCAATCATGTAACAGTCCCAGGATGCCTCATATACAAAATGTTGCTGCCACAGCAGCTGTAATACTGATTATTTAAATTATTAAATTGCGTTTTAATTAACTAAAATATTGGCAGTCACATGGTGTCATAGCCTCCTCCTCTCCCTCCCATTGCTATTCCAAAGAAACCTGATTTCTTTTTTTTAAAACTTAAAGTACATTAGCAGAATGGCAGAATTGTGTTTAAAAAGTAAAAAAAGGAAGAAAAACAATGAAAGGCATGATAGGTAGAGCATAGGTCAGGGAGATGAGCTTAGGGGGAAGTCCAGAAAAGAGTGCAATGGCAGCACCAGCCCTAGTTGCATGATTGTAAAGACATGTGATAATGGTTGCTCTCAAATTGGTATATTTGTGTTTTTGTTAATGAGTGTGATTGCCACGAGAATGGGGCTTATGTGATCAGATCCTTTATCCATTACACAGCACTGGCTCCCAGCAGGAGTGAACAGCAGCATGGGAGGACTAGGAGGACCACTGAGCTAGGGATTAAAAACACTTAATTCTCCAATGCTTCCATCCATCAGTAATCAAGCCAGCCACAATTTCCATATTCCCTCCTTTGATTCTAGTTTCTTGAGTCAAGCTAGATGGAGTCTCAGGAATGTTCCTTAAGCAAATCCATCTCCTTGCTTACCTCAGTCACGTTCATAACTTTGATTGCTGCTAGCTGCCCAGTCTTCACATGGCGACCCTGGAAAGATGATAACAACAGAGTATAGATAAATAGGCATGTGATTCTGGCATCAAAATAATGATGAGTAATGACCTGTGTAAAAGGCACAGAATCGAACCAGTCATTTAAGCAGACATCATTATAAGCTGAGTTTTCAAAGCTGTTCAGTTGAATGAAAACAACTTGGACAGCACCTGATAGCAAATCAATATTAAACTGCTTGGGTGATATTCAGTGATCTAGATGCAGATAGTGGGAGGTGGACATCCCCAAAACCTATATCTGCTTATATTCTGGCTCTTGGGAAATATAATATCTTGTATAGAAAGACAACTTAGAAATACGATGCAAATAACAGCATCATTAAAGAACAAATATTTTATGGGTCTGTTCAGAAATTTTGTTCTGATTCAGGTTTGGGGTTTGTTTAGGTCCCCCCCCCCCAAAAAAAAAGACCTCAGTGGCAAAGCATACAGAGAAGGTGTCTGGTACAAGACCCAGCATTGAACATGAACCAGGCAGAGCAAAAGTCATGCTGAGGGTTAGCAGCAGCGACTCTCCAAAATATTTGCTTCCAAATAGACTTATTTTCATGTGCATAGCAAAATTGTGGTTCCTATAATAAGGGTCTTAACTGGCCCCTTCAGTTTTCTGCATTGTTTAGAAGCAGTCCCCAATATTTTGGAGTGGTATCTTGAAAGGACTATGGGAAGCTGTCAAGGAGGAGAAGGAAATGGCAAACTTTCCTTTTGTGAACCTCTGGCCTCACAGTCAACTCCAAAAGACATACATGAACACATACGGTACATTTATAAGTATACACACATCTAGAGGCATGTCTAAACAAAATGAATCAGTTTCCCCGTACGCTAATTGTGATCTGTCTTCACCATACCAAAGCCCCGATTTGAGTGCAGACTGCCTTCACAATGTGAGGTCAGTTCCACATGGAATCTGGGCCACCACTACCTTAAACCAAATTAAAAGTCTTACCTTTTGCTCCAGCACTCTAGAGTATTTACACAGCAACTTGTTGTGCCACCTGGTTCTGCCGCCACTGGTGCGAGTCACTACCTCTGAGATCACAACGAGGTGCTCAGCCATGTAATCTATACTGCTCGCCTTGTTTTCAACTTCAGAGAGAATAACTTGCACCATTAGCGGTGCTGCCGAGTGATACAGGGGAACCCGTATGTATACAGCCACCCAGAATTGCTCCAAGTGGAGGTAATGAGGGGAATATGGGACAGAGTACTCCAGGAACAGCCTGGAGTATTCTGGCCAGTATAGACCCATCCTAGGTGTATGTGTGAGAACATACATACCATAATTGATTCTATCAATCTAGCATGGTCTTCCTCTTTTTCAACTGCCCTCTACCTTTACCAGCAATATTGTATTTTCTAATGAGTCATGCCTTCTCATGATATGCCCAAAGTATGACAGCCTGAGTTTTGTCATCTTGGTTTCCAGGGATATTTTACATTAAGACAAAGTTTTTACTTTAGGACAAAGTTTCCCCCCCCTTTTTTTTAAAAAAAAGGAAAAAAAATCATAATTTAAATAATTAATATCATGACATTCTTTTTGATCTCTGGATATATTTGTGTGTACACATGCTCTGTCTCTCACAGACGTCTCTAAGATTATACTCCATGCATCTGAGGAAATGGATTATAATCCATGGAAGTCCATGCTATAATAAATGCTGATCTTAAAGGTGCCACACAACTCTTCAAGGTTTCTTCCAACTTAAATTACACAACCTAAGGTGTTGTGTACCCAGAGCCATGTGCTCTCCCACTTCTCCTGTTGTTGACTGCAGACCCCACAGATGAGAATGCTCTCCCAGACAGCAATATGCTC
Source organism: Phrynosoma blainvillii (assembly GCA_026167975.1). Classification (NCBI taxonomy): domain Eukaryota; kingdom Metazoa; phylum Chordata; class Lepidosauria; order Squamata; family Phrynosomatidae; genus Phrynosoma; species Phrynosoma blainvillii. The sequence continues at coordinate 23,682,366 of JANUYF010000009.1, read as the reverse complement.
TTGATTCCCATTCAGCTGACGTCAGTCATCTCGAATTTGCTTCCTCTTAACAGTTCTTGTTCCTTTGTGGGAGGCCATTGTTTGCAAATCCTTCCAGGCATTGAAAGCTTTACAGTATAGCACAAAACACTTCCAGACAACCTGGCACCCTAATTTAGCCTCCAGATTTTCTTGGAATGCAACCCTCTGTTGGTTTCTAGATTCACCCATTTCCCTAATTCATTGACAGAAAGCAAGTATTATTAATTCCCATCAATCCATGTAATCAACAAATTAATATATGCATCTGTTACCTATCAATAAATGAGGTTATTAGGACTTTTAATAGGACTGTCTGTTAGAGGACTGATGTTGAAAGAATTATTGAGAAATTTCTTGTCAGCAGTTCAGGTTTGTTTCAACTAATTAATGAGCCAAGTAAAAACTTCACACACACACACACACACACACAATTCAGCTGCAATACATGTGTAATTTCTCATATTTTACACCATTTTAAACCAGAGCATATGATTAACATCACCCCTTGTGACAGCTTGACTGGTAAAATCCATTGCTTTGTATCATTCAATTAGCAGGGCTTTTTCATATTAAGAGTGCTTGATGGGTTTATATTGTTCTGATAAACACCCATGCCTTTTATTTAATCACTTCATGAGAAAGATCTATGAGAAAAAGAGGCAATAACTAACTCCCTCTGGCAGTCCCTTCCTTTTTGTGCATTCTCTGCTGTTGCTTTTAATTCACCAAATAGAAATTATGCACAAGATGCACAGTCAAGGCAGAATATCCCCTGTTTTAGCGCATGAGCATCCTTTTGGCCCTTGCTGTGTTCACTGTCCAACAGAGCTCCACACAAGCTTGGGTCCTTGTAGTGAGAGCGTCAGAGCCTCCAATATCACATTAACCTTACCCTCCATAAAATTATATTCTCCAACTGTCCCAATTTGGCATGGGGAAATTAATCATCTGTTTTTCAGCTGCTTTTAACATATCCTGGTTTCTCTGTACTCCTCGCACTTTCCCTTTTAGTGCTCAGCTTACTTCAATGGGTGCAATTTGAGGCTGAGGCTGCACAAGACAGAATACTCTGGGAGCAGCCCAAAGTATTCTGCCCCTAAACTGTCCCAATGCTCACCCTCATTATTTTGGGCACTCTGTTGCGACACCGGGCAACTGTTCACATGCATTTCTCACTGTGCTGCCCAGCGTTGCCACCGCTGGCACAAGTCACCCTGTCTGCATGGGCCAAATAAAATGGCTTCTCTGTTCGCACGGCGATCAGTGTGGACAATGCAGCGCCCAGCATTGACCACATGGATGGGCACCTCTTTCTGACCTCAGAGCAAGTGACTTGTGCCAGTGGTAGTGATGGGTGGCACTGTGGGATGCATTGTAAACAGCTGTCCCGCATCACAATGGTGGGTTCCAGGTCTTCTGGGACATCTTTTGGGATGATCTGGAGCATAAGATGCTTAAAAAAATGTTTAAAGGGGAGGAATGCCTTGGGTTCAGTGCTGAACTGGCCAGACATCATCAGGATACTTTACACCAGAACAGACCTGCATTGTCCACACTGATAGCTGTGCGAACAGAGAAGCCATTTTATTTGGCCCATGCAGACAGGGCCTGAGTTCAAAGTATAAAACACTCAATTAACTCAGCAGGGGAAAGAGGAGAGGAGGGGTACATCCTTGCTCTTCCTACCAATTTTTCACAAATGAAAGCCAAGACACAAGTGGCCAAACAATATCTAAGTGACAAGAGAAGTGAAGATGTGAAAGAGTAATAATGAGGAAGCTAGGAGAGGCTGCAGCAGTTTGCTTTTGCCTGCACCTACTGGGCAGGGCAACATTCTCCCCCATCTTTCCCCTCTCCTCTCCACTGAGTTAACTGAGTGAAAACTATTTTTGTGATTCAAACTCAGTTTGCAGCATGCCAGAGTGGCGTAATGATTTAATTGCTGGGCTATGACTCTGGAGACATGAATTCAAATCCCCGCTCATCTATGAAAACCCACTAGCTGACCTTGGGCAATTCACATTCTCAAAGGAAGGCAAAGGCAAAGCCCATTCTGAACAAATCTTGCAATGAAACCCCCGTGATAGGGTTGCTATAAGTCAGTAATGACCTGTGATTTCTTACAAACTCTATGATTCTATGAAGGTATATAACAAGAAATAGGAAGGACAAGATTCTTCGCCTTCCTCTCCTCCGCCACCACTGAATTAATTGAGTGCAAACTACTTTTGCACTTTGAACTCAATTTGCAGCAATTCAAGTAGGCCAAAGACAAATGGGGAAAGAAGAAGAAGGAGGAGAGAGAAACTGGGATGGTTTAAAAATTGTTGGGAAAAGTGGGACAACAAAGGATTAATCAGGACTGTCCCAGCCAAATCAGAACAGTTTGGAGGGTGCTATATTCGGTGGCTTCTCTCAGTGACAAATCTTGAAGGGAGGAAGATGACAGTATCTGTATCAGTGTGATTAAGAAACCAAGGTTTGACACATTCTTATTCCCAAATCTCAACATTTAAATTTAGCAAAGAGGCAGCAAATGTGAGGTTGCTAAGAACCACCTTCAAGCAAAATCTGACCTACTTGTTGACAAAAACAAAAGTAGGCTGCCTGTTTTGCAAACAAATGCCGGCCACTTTTCTCACATCACCATTGTGCCAAAAAGCACGGCACAGATCACAATGCTGGGTGAGAGAGCAGTATGTTTGTGACAATAATAATAATAATAATAATGAGCCAGCATTTTAAAAAATAGGGATGTGACCATATGTGCAAATAAATCAAAACTAAACAAAAGCAATTGGAAAAAAAAGGAAGGAGTCTTACCACCATGCTTGACTAAAAGTTAAGATTCAGTGTTAGATCACTGCAACAGAAAATGGGAAGGAATTTTCTCCCACTATAATTTTGGTTTTGACCCCAGCTTTGTGCAAGACAGTACATATGACCACAACTGAAGATGAAAAAATTGAGGAACACTCATACTATGATGTTAAAGAAAAACACTCTTTCTTGGTTATGTCTTTTCCTCTTCCAACAATAAGCAGAGGAGCAGACAGGCTTGCTTTACATTAGGGCTGAAGGAATCCATGTCATAATGAAATAGTAAAATGAGCCATTACATACAATAAGGTCTAGTGTCAAGCCTTGCCAAAAACTGATGAATTACAATACTAGCATTTCCACACACACACCCTCACAACCCTAGTATTCTATAGATACAGGTATAGAATCAATGTAGTGTAGAAGTGTTTGACTAGGACGCTAGGGCTGCATCTGCACTGCAGAAATGACACTGCTTTAACTGCCATGGGTCAATGCTAAGGAATCCTAGGATTTGTAGTTTGTCGTGGTACCAGACCACTCTGACAGAGAAGGCTAAATATATCACAAAACTGCAAATCCCAGAATTCCATAACATTGAACCATGGCAGTTAAAGTAGGTCAAACTGCATTATTTCAACAGTGCAGATGCACCCATAGAACAGCAGGTCTGTTCTACCTGCATGGTTAACCAAGGAATATTTGAAAGCGTTTCCTTTAGGGAACCTTGAGAGTATTATGACAAAGGAAAAATGCTTAGAGAAGAATAGAAGGCTGAATGCTGCAAAGGGAGGCTGGAAGAGACTCACCTAAGAGAGATTAGCCTGGCTGCAAGGGTGCCAACATGGCATTTTGCTTGGCCATAGCTTGGCAGAGGTGTGTGGGGATAGCTTGACTTCCCCATATAGCAGGTTCTGTGTGTGCATTAAATCCTGCGTGTGCAGGAGCAGGTCTACTGACCTTCTATTCAATTTGAACAGCCTCATTATATTGCAGACGGCACTGTTTATCTTTTGAAAACATTTCCTTTTATTTCCTTCCATTGCAGAAGTGGAAATCCAGACTGCATCCTTTAGTAAAGAGTTTCTCCCTACCCAAGGAATATGAAGAGGAAGCACAAGAAAGAACTGAAATTAAAGGGGGGGGGGGGGGGGGAGGAAACATCCATAGCAGACAATTGCACAGTCACACTTTCCATCAAGGAGCACAGCAACCTTGACTATTTTACTGCTGTCATGCCATCTACAAACTTGCTAATAACCTTAATGAACAATTTGAGTTTTAAAAGAAATCCATTTCCAAAAATTGAATTCCACTCATTAAAATCAATTATATATTGAACAAATTAATTTTTATTTTTGTGATGGTAAAATGCACTTGTTTTAGGTGGAAAATTCAACTTCCACCTGCCCCTGCCACCTATTTTGTGAAGGCATAATTTACCTAGACATTCTTCTGGGTGATTTCTGTTGAAACTGTCATAGTGCTATGGTCTGGAGAGTCTTTATCTAACCACTTTGCTAGAACAAAATAGGTCTGATTCTGGATGGAAGAACAGGTATGGGTCTTATCAGTGTCTGGAGAAGAGACCACTTCAGAAGCCCACTTACACAACCTTGTGATCTGTCAAAGAAGAACAGTGGTGGGATATAAATCAATAACATTGAAATAGTCAAAGAGTTCCCATACCTCAGATCAAACATTGATCAGAATGGAGCCTGCAGTCAAGAAATCAGAACACAAGGGAAGGGCAGCTATGAAGGAACTAGACAAGATCCTAAAGTGCAAAGATATAACTCTGAACAGTGAAGTGAGTCTAGTCCAAGCCATTGTATTCCTCATCAGCATGTGTGGATAGGAGAGCAGGACAGTGAAGAAAGCCAATACAAAGAAAGTCAACTCTTTTGAGATGTGGTGCTGGAGAAGAGTGCCGAGGATACCCTGCACAGCCAAGAAAACAAAGAAATGGGTTCTAGAACAGATCAAGCCTGAACTCTCTCTGGAAGCCAGGATAACTAAATTGAGACTGTTATACTTTGGCCACATCATTAAAAGACAATAATGCTGGGAAAGGTATAAAGCAGTAGAAAGAGAGGAAGACCTCATGCCAGATGGTTAGACTTGAGCAGGGAGGCCATGGGTAGTTGAGCAGAGCAGTTGAGGACAGGGGAATACAGTAGCCTCTCCTAATTCACGGGGATCTATTCCCAACTCACTCGCAAAAATGGTAACTCACACATATTTGAATCCCATAGGAAATAATGGGGCGCCTGCCTGTGGTGGGTGTGCATGGTTGTATGGTGGCGCACACCACCAATATATTAATAGGCATTTGTCCCTCCTGCAAAGAGCAAGACTGCAGATTCCAAGTCTGTGAAAAGGAAGGGACAACCATACTGCATGTTAAGGGAGAAGAAACCCTCCAAATAATATTGGTTAAGCCATACAATCAGAGTAACCGGTATTGGGCTAGATAGACCAATGGTGTACCTCAATTTTCTCCAAACTGGGTATCTAAGTATTGTTGGGTCTTAGCTTCCAGAAACAAAGTCACCATGTTGAGTGTTCAGCAATTCTGGAAATATCTAAGTAGAGATTTTAAGAACTAGGTTTTAGAACTACTGATCTAACTGGATACAATGCCCTATGATCCTAAACCCTCTTTATTAACCATTTCATGGTCTTCATTTCATTTTTTAAAAAGCCAGCCAGCAGATGTGGAAAATCACCGAAACAATCTGAATTCTTGCAGGGAAAAAAAAGAGCTGAGTGGGCAGTTTCAAGAAAAACAGTTAAGTACACTATAACATCTAATGACTAACTGGGAAAAAGAGCTACTACTGGCAGCCTTACACGAACATAAGTTTTGTTGAGAGAATAAATCATGCACGTGGATTGCACATTTTTTGGTATCAAACAGCAAAATGACTTCCCTGGGTTTTGAATCACTAGAAAAATACTGAAGGTTGCCAAGATCAAGACCCTAAGAATCTGTTCCTTCCTTGTTAAATGAAGATGGATTCCAAATAGGCCAGACAACCACTGAGGGAAAGATGGATGACAAGATGGGCTGATGAGGGTCGGGTAATGCAACAGTTACTTCACCTCCAATTTGATGATGGAATTAAAAAGATATTTGAGGCATACCCTCCAGTATTTCACAGATAAAAACTGGGACACATATGGTCAAGCAACATCTGAGTGTGATCGAGATGGCAAAAGATATTAATGAGGACGAACACACAAACTAGGAGAGGCTGCAGCAGTTTGCTCTTGCCTGAGTCTAATGAGATGTGTAAGACTCCATGCACTCCTTGTCATTCCCCCCTCCCAAGTTAATTGAATACAAACTACCTTTTGCACTTTCAATTCAAGGCTTTATCACACCAGCCTGTTGTCTCACAGCAATCATATTGATTACGCAAATGAAAACATACCATGATAGAAACAATATCACACACTCTCTGCAATAGCACCATAGTGCCACTCTGGTGATGCATGTTCCTATAATCAGTCTTCCATTCTGCCTCGGTGACCCTGCCTTCCTCCCCGTATATGTCCTATGTAGCGCATTTGCTGTTTGTTATTAACTGCCCTTGAGTCGACACCGACCCATGGCTACTCTGCTGATGAGATACCTCCAAGATTCCCTGTCCTCCACTGCTCTGCTCAGCTCCTGCAAACTCATACTCGTGATTTCTTTAATAGAGTCCATCCATCATGTGGCCTTCCTCTTTTTCTACTTCCCTCTATCTCTCCTAGCATTATTGTTTTTCCCCAATGATTTATGCCTTCTCAGGATGTGTCCAAAGTACAACAGCCTAAGCCTCGTCATCCTGGCTTCCAGGGAACTTTCTGGCTTGATCTGCTCTAGGACCCATCTGTTTGTCTTTTAGCCTATCCATGGGATCTTCAGCACTCTTCTCCAGCAGTACATCTCAAATGAACCAGTTTTCCTACTGTTTATTTTTTCTTTTCTTTCTTTCTTTCTTTTTGCCACCATTGCACAATTGTGCACTCTTCGCTGCTGCCATTTCATTCCTCTGACTGAAATCACCTACATACTCCATGTGGCTCATAATCTGCCCACCTCATTCACATGCCTGTATAGTGCACCAACCCTTCCATTGATTCACATTGGTTGCTTTTACTCCATTCCCCGTTATTTATTTTGCTTTGCTTTTTAATTTGTTTTACTGTAATTGTGTAATTGTGGCATGCTGGCAACCTGCCATGGTAGGGCAATTATTCATGGTAGGGCAATTATACAGCAAATCAAATTAAAAAATAAAATACCAGGGAATAGAGTAAAAGCAATGTTGTTCCTGTGCACCATAATATCCTCTTTGTACAGACACTGCACCTATTTGGGGATAGAGAGGTGAAGAAGAGGAGAATATGCCCACTCACACCACAGGACTACCAGAATATCGAATTCCAGTGGAATGAAGCAATCTCATCAGAAGCAATAGCCAAGCAGCAGATATTGGAGATGTCAATGGGTTTTTCCCAATAATGAAAAGATGTGATCCAATAACAATGGAAATGCAATGCCACAACAGGAGAGTCACACAATATGTGATAAGGAAAGCTCAAACAAGTCAACCAAGGCAGTGCAACAACCTATTGTGTGATAAAGCCCTCAATTTGTTGCAACTAAAGTAAGCTGAGGATAGTGGGAGGGAAATGGGAGAAGGAGAAAGAAATGAGGACATTTTAAAAACAGCTGAAAAAGTGGGAGAAAAGCATATTAATCAGAGCTATCCCTGCCAAATCAGGACATTTAGAAAGTATCTTGGGGCGACATCTCTGAGTTGCAACCTGGCAACTTAAGCAGAGTTTCAACCTCTTACTTCAAAACAACAAAAGCAGAATTCTGGTCACATATTTGCACAAGATCGAGTCATTTCAACTAACTGATTGATTTAAATTGTTAACAGCCTATATTTTCCCCAGGGCCATCTAGTTCAATTCTCTGCCACTGCAGGAATCCACTGCTAAAGTACCCCTGGAAAGCAGGCCTCCAACCGCAGCTAAAACTCTCCAGTGAAAAAGAGTCCACCACCTTTAGAGGGAGACCATTCCACTGTCAAATTTTGTCAGTGAAGAATTGTATTTTATGCTGCTGCTGTTTTTGTAAGCTTCTTAGGGGCTATAGTTTTTTGTGGGTTTTTCGGGCTGTGTGGTCATGTTCTAGAAGAGTTTCTTTCTGACATTTTGCCAGCATCTCTGAAGATGCCAGCCACAGATGCTGGCGAAACGTCAGAAAGAAACTCTTCTAGAACATGGCCACAAAGCCCGAAAAACCCACAAAAAACTATGGATGCTGGCCATGAAAGTCTACGACTTCTTAGGGGCTATTTGGCAGCGAAAGGCCAGGCAGGCATTTTTATGAAATAAACAAATATTTTATATAAACTCTCAGTGGTTTAACAGCAAAATGTTCCAAGAGAGAGAGAGAGAAAAAACTCAAAGGATTCTGTTAAAAGTATTACAATAGTCATCCAATGGCAGATTCAGACACTTGCTTAAATAACAGCACAATCCTACACGTGGCAAACTTCAAGGTTAAGTCCCACTGTATTCAACAAAGATTCAAACATCCTTCATAGAAGTCTTTCCCATTTGGATATACTGGCCTACAAATGGACTACAACTCTCAACATCTCCAGCCCAAAGGAATGATGGGATCATAGAATCGTAGAGCTGGAAGAGACCTCAAGGGCCATCCAGTCCAACACCATTCTGCCATGCAGGAACATACAATCAAAGCACTCCCAACAGATGGCATCCAGCCTCTGCTTAAAAACTTCCAAACAAGGAGATTCCACCACTTTCCAAGGGAGCAATGTCTTCCACTATCTAACAGCTTTCACTGTCAGGAAATTCTTCCTAATATTTAGGTGGAATTGCTTTCCCTGTAGCTCTAGGGTTCCAGTCTCTGCAGCAGCAGAAAATATGCTTGCTTCATCCTCAATAATGACAAACCCATCAAATATTTAAACATGGCTATCATATCACCCCTCAGTCTTTTCTTCTCCAGGCTAAACATAATTTGTTCCCTAAGCTACTCACAGGGCATGATTTCCAGACCGTTCACCTTTTTGGCTTTTCATTGAGTCCCATCATCTTCACAGGTACGATTGCTGGGGAACACAAGCCATGACTTTCTCAGTGGCTGCACCAGTTTCTTGAGCAATCTCCCTAGGAAGGCTAGAATGGTCTTGCTGTTCTTCCATCAGGAGGTAAAGACTTTTTAAAAAATCATTCCAGTAGACTTTTAGAACTGAAACTATTAAAGAAAGGGGCTTTTAAGAGAGTGCTGTACTGTTTTTAACTGCTTTTAATTCTTTTTTCAGTGTATGGTAATTTAAACTGTTTTAATATTGTTAATATAGGTTGAGTATCCCTTATCTGGAATTCCAAAACCCACAATACTCCAAAGTCCAAAGTTGTCCATATGGGTGGCTATGATGATTCAGTGTACACAAATGTTTATTTCAGGTACAAAATTATTAAGAATATTATGTATAAAATTAATGTTAGGATACATGCATAACGTATATACAAAAATAAATAAATTTCATGTTTAGACTTGGGTCCCTTTACCAAGATGTATATACAAATATTCCAAAATAAGGAAAACACAAACAAGATACAAAACACTTCTGGTCCCAAGCATTTTGGATAATGGAGATTAAACCTGTAGTTTAATTCTACTTGAATGTTGATTTTTGAATTTTTAACTACATGGTGATCATTTTAATTTGTAAGTCATGTTGAGCCCAAACTTTTTTACATTTTTTAAATTTTAGTATACATTTATACATCAAAAATTCTATAGAAAGGAGAAAATGAAACATATTTTAAACTTTTAAAACCCAATTGTTATTAATATTCTTAACCTTTCTTCCCATATTGAGCCCACATTTTGAGGAAAAAAGTGAGGTATAAGTAAAATTGTTAATAATGATGATGATGACATCCATGGTGAAGGATTTGACCAGATATTTGAATTGAAGTGGGTCCCATCTCCTACCACCATCACTTTTAATGTGACTGTCCTGGACTTTAGAAAAGTTACGTTACTATTATTATTTTGTTTTCATGTATTGAAAATATATATTACAAATATAGTTTCATTATGGTTTCATATAATTCAATAGTATTACAACAATAATATTTCTATTCACATTCCGTAATTATTTAATTTTCAAGCATCTTCCTTCTTTCTGCTTTTCCCTCCCCTTCTGTTGGACTTACTCTTAATAACACATCCTGTATCTATATTTCAGCTTATCAATAGTCTTCCTTCATTTACTTATCTGAGCCAATTACAACTTGTCCCTTATAGATCTACTGATTGTTATGGACCTTGCATTAACTTTTTTTGTATCTCATATTATTTGTTTATATGACATGCTAATCTTGACCTTCCTTTTCTCAATTCTAAGTGATTTATAAATAATCATCTTTTCCTCTGCTTAATCCAAAGTAATCATCTATTTGATCCATCTACCTTTACAATATTTCATGGCAGCTTCCCAATCTTCTTTCCATTTTTTAATCAATTTACCATTCATTAAGGATGTAAATCTGTCCATCTCAATCATATCTAGTATTTTATGCAGGCAGTGATCTATCATAAGAATTTCAGGTCTTCTCCATTTCTGTGCAATTGAAAGTCTGGCCGCTGTTACTATATACAATACACACTTTAAATGCTTTCTGACTTCTTTGTTATCTACAATATTTAATATCTAGTTTAATTGGTATTTGAAATATTTTCTGCATCATCTCATGAATCTCCAACCAGAATCTTCTTATTTTCAGGCAAGTCCACCATAGATGGTATAATGTTCCTTCTTTTTCTTTGCATTTCCAGCATTTCTCTTTCTTGTTCTTATAAATTTTTGCCAATCCGCTTGGAGTTAGATACCATCTATGTTATCATCGTATAAATATTTTCCTTCACATCCATACTTAGTGTGAATTTCAGATCCTGACCCCAGGCTCTCTCCCATTTCTCTAGTTGTATTGGGTGGCCTATGGGAAAAGTTACGTTTTTGGACCAGGTTAGTTGGGAAATTCTGGGAGCTGTAACTTTTCCAGGCTCTGGAATTTTGTCATCCTGACATTGCAGTTTACAGATGCTATCTTGTCCTCTTCCTCCGCATCACAAAATGAAATGCCCTGAAACAAGACGGAGCATGTCCATAGGAGGGTGACCAAAATAGTGAAAGGTCTGGGAACCATGTCTTATGAGGAGCAGCTTAGAGAGTTGGGTATGCTTAGCCTGAAGAAGAGAAGGTTAAGAGGTGACATGATAATCCTGTTGAAGGGATGGCATATTGAGGTTGGAACAAGCTTGTTTTCTGCTGCTCCAGAGACTAGGACACAGAGCAATGGATGCAAACTACAGGGAAAGATTCCACCTAAACATTAGGAAGAACTTCCTGATAATAAGAACTGTTTAACAATGGAATACACTGCTTCAAATGTGGTGGAGTCTCCTTCTTTGGAAGTTTTTAAACAGAGGCTGGATGGCCATCTGTCAGGGACGCTTGATTGTGTATTCCTGCATGGCAAAATGGGGTTGGGTTCAATGGCCCTTGAGATCTCTTCCAACTCTATGTTTACATAAAATTCAATCTTCAGATCATTTTGTGTTGAAAGGGAGATGGCTTCCATTTAAAATATGGAGCAAGCCCTTTGGCAGGACAAGAAAGATGGAGTCTTGAAGTTTCTTGAAGCAGGAAAAACAAAACAAAACACCTTAGCACTTCCATCCAAATGAACCCCTCTGGACTACCCAGAATAAGGTAGTTCAACCTGGAGCCACCCTTGTTTCCATGTGTACAGGATGCAGTAAAAAAGATTTTTACTTTCAACAATGGCTATTTTGTGACCACATATCTGCAGAAGCAATTTAGCATCCTTTTTAATGGACTGTTTGGAGAGAGACTTCATCAATCTTTTACATTTAGCTGGAAAGGGCAAATACTGAAGTAATGTTATTTCTCTTCCAGACTGCTTTTTTAAAAAATTTCTCAGGTTCATTGCAAATTACATGTGTAAACAATGTGTGTAAATAAATAATAGAGTCCATTATCTAAATCAAGAGTATATTTATTTCATAAAAGTGCTTGTTGTATATCTTAGGAGAAATGTTCTGAAACACAAAAGTTATAAAAGCATGATATTTAAGCATATGCAGCAGAGCAGAAATGATTTGTAAATTGTTTATTCCCTTTATTCTTTTCCTTTTTAAAACCCCAAGTTAAGTTGGGGGGGGGGGACTCAGAAGAGAAATCCTCATAAAACTTTACTCAACAGACCCAGAAGCTTTCTGGTTTCAAAAGAAGGCATTTCAAACAGAGAACTAGAGGGGGAAAAGTATACTATCTTGTGCTTTTCCCAAAAAAAAATTCTCTCCTTAAATTACTTAAAAGTTATACAAGATGGTTTTCTAAACAACAGTGCTTGAGTAATATGAGCAAAAGAGGTTTTTTTTTTTTTTTAATGTGAATCAAGAATAATAAAGAACAATGGTAAAGGTTGCACACAGTTTCCTTGTGTATAAATCAAGGACATATCACTGAACAACTGATTAGGTTTAACCATGTATTTTGGGTGTTACTATGGCCATTAAATATGGATCCACAGATCTATTTATCCTGAGACTGACACATCAGGCACGTGGCTTTAGGCACAGGTTTTGGCAGAACATTACAAGCAGATATGGTGTCGGTATATAAGTGTATATAGGTTTTGTTCTGCCCCCAACATAATACTATTGGGTGCGTGGATGAATAGGGTTGCACTTGTTCCCCTACACTGGGAAGTGATAGATTTGAAAGTACAAGTCAGCGGTACACCCATTTTCCAGTGGGCTCTTGTGCAAAATACATTTTTGGGTACCCCCTTCCAAATTAGCTTGAATATGCACCAGTATCCAATTACATACCTTCCGATCACTGATGAAAAAAAAAATCTTTTGAACTCAAATTCAATTTTAAAATGTTTCCTTTCAATTGTTGTGCTCCTTGCAAGTCATTATTGAATACGGCGACCCTAAGGTGGCACTAAGATGACATTTTCTTGGCCAGATTTGTTCAAAAGAGTTTTGCCTTTGCCTCCCTCTGAGGCTGAGAGAATGTGGCTTGCCTTAGGTGACCCAGTGAGTTTTCATGGCCAAGTGGGGATTCAAACCCTGGTCTCCAGAGTTCTAGTCTAACACTTAAACTGCTAGACCACACTAGCTCTTTTCACAAAAAATGAACAAATGCATCAGTGATTTTTGGAATTTACAATTTCCCTGCTCACTTTTTCTCTCTCTTAAAAGAACAGTTAGATCAAATTCCATCTTCTACTTGAGTGATATGGGCTATAAAAGCATCTTAGTACTTAAAGAGATATAACTCTACTACAATTACTCTGCCAGAAAATATATAGCTCTCTCTCTCCTAGACCACCTTGTATATATTGGCTTGTGAAGCTATTTGGAGATTTCAAAAACCTACTGTTTACTCTTATAACAGCATTGCACTAATATGCATTTTCAAATTTTTAAAAATGCCTTTACCACCCCTTGTCAGAACTCACAAGCTTTTTCTGAAAAGATATATATTCAGGGGTAGCTATGTTGGCCATGCAGCCAAATACAGCAAAATCCAAAAACCACATTGCAGTGATACTTCATAAGGCCAACCAAAAGGTGAAAAATACATTACACAAGTGGCCTCCATGATCACATTTCTTCTCCTAAAATGACTTTTAGCATCTATGCCTAATGAAGAAGCCTGTGAGCTTTGAAAGCTGGCATAATGTATTTTGGACCTTTTGGTTGGCCTTATAAAGGTATCACTTTGTTGTTGTGTGCCTTCAAGTCATTTCTGATTTATGATAACCCTAAGGTGAACCTATCATGGAGTTTTCTGGGGCTGAGAGCATGTGACTTGCCCAAGGTCACCCAGTGAGTTTCCATCATCGAGTGGGGATTTGAACCCTGCTCTCCAGAGTCATGGGTCCAAAACACACTGCAGAAATAATCCAGTTTCAGACCACTTTAACTGCCCTGGCTCAATGCTAGGGAATTCTGGGAGGTGTAATGTTGTGAGACATTTAGCCTTCTCTGTCAGAGAGCCCTGGTGCCATAATAAACTACAATTCCTAGGATTACCTAGCACTGAGCCAGGACAGTTAACGCAGTCTCAAACTGGATTATTTCTGCAGTGTGTTTTGGACGATAGTCCTATGCTCAAACCACTGCATCATGCTGGCTCTGGACTGCATAGACACATAAATTGTCCAATAAATTAGTAGGCAGATTCCAATCTTCTTGAGAATGCAAAATGGTTAAGGTAAAGGACATTTAAGCCCCATTAATTTCTGTGGGAGAGTTAAAAGGTTGCTTCATCTCCCTCACTGGAACCAACTGAGCATGAAAGTGATAAAGGCTGCTATCCTGTGCACAATTATTTGAGAGTAAATTCCATTTAATCCAACAGAAATTGCCTCTGAATAGATTGGCATAGGAATGTGCATGATCTTTGGTTAGATCATGGTCAAAGTTAGTTTACTATTTTGGATTGTGGAACCAAATGTGACTGGTTTTTATTTCTCCAGCAAGAATTTCAAGAAACAGTTAAAGAGTTCTCAAATCTGGGTTCAAACATTGGTTGGAATAGGGACCGCAGCCAGGAAATCAGAAGATGGGGAGAGTGGCTATGAAAGAACTAGAAAAGATCCTAAAAATGCAAAGACATACAACTCAGCCACCAGTATAGAGTTACGCCACCTTTTACTTCCAGTATATAGTCTGTTTGATTTTTGTGTTGACCATCTGGTGATGTCTATGTGTGTAGCCTTCTTTCTGGTTATATGAAAAATGTGTTTGCAGTGAATAGGTTATTGACTTTACAAAAATCTATCAGACACTCACCTGCTACATTTCTTTTGCCTAATCCAAATCTGCCTACAGTTTTTGATTCTTCTTTGCTTCCAATTTTGTGTTCCAATCTCCAATGATCAGCTTGATATCCTGTGTTGGTGTGCTGTCAATTTCTTTCTGTACTCCTTCATAGAATCTATCAATTTCTGCCTGTTCTGTCTCTGTGGTTGGTGCATATACTTGAATTATGGTGATATTCATAGGTTTCCCATGGAGCCTTACTGAAATGATTCAATCTGATGTTACATTGTATCCTCTGACTGCTTTTGCCATATCTTTTCTTAATATGAAAGCGTCCCTGTTTCTTCTTGTCTTTTCATTCCCTGAGTAGAACACTTTATGGTTGTCTGATTCAAAGTGTCCATTTTAACTCATTCACTCCCAGTATGGCTATGTTCATGCGTTCCGTTTCCATTTTTACTATGTCCAGCTTCCCTTAGTTCATGTTTCTCTCATTCCACATCCCTATTTTATGTGTAATGCTGCTTTGGATGCCATTTGCCTTTTCTAAGGGTGTCTGCAATTTGTCTTGTTATCATTCTTATGCTCTTTGCTAATCTTGCAAGTGTGATATCCCTTTATTTCTCCCTCCTTCTCTTTCTGTTAATGCTCTGATCCTGCCTGTGTCTCACTTGGAGTGTCTCATCATAGAGTTTACTAGGTGATGGGATTACACAAGGAGGGCCATCTACCCCTTTTTGTGCACAGTGCCAACCAATGTTAGCTATAGTGTCACAATTCACTCCTGTCAGTAACACCCACCACTACTGCTGCTGCCCAGTACCTGTTTGTCTCCCTGTATTATTCCTCCTGTTGTTGTTTGTTTGCTTTCCTACCCATCCCCTTATGTCTCCCTAGGTTTCCCTCCTTCACTTTCCTCATGTCCTCCCTCCTTTAGTGTGTCCCCATCCCCATCCCCTCCCTCCTTTAGTTTCTTCCTCCCTCCTTTAGTGTGTCCCCATCCACATCCCCTCCGTCCTTTAGTTTCTTCACTTCTTTCTCCATTGTTGGGGGAGGGCAGAGTTGGCTGGTCACCCTCTTCCTTCCTCCACTTGCCTGCCTGGTCCTCCTGCAGCACTCTGTTCTCGAGGACAAGACTAGATGGACTAGATGGAAGTCCTTTCCCACCTCTCCCTGTTGCTTCACTGAAGCTTCTTCAGCATAAGGGAGGGGATTAGATGGAGTCCCTTCCCAACTCTCGCAGTTGTTTCACTGAAGCTCCTTCAGGATGGGAGGAGAATCTGAAATGACTGGACAAGCTAGAGCAGGGGTAGATAACAAACATCTCCCCCTGCTTTGAAACATTAAAAACTGACTATTGTGCCTTCTGCAAGTGTGACTTAACTTTACATTGTATTATGTAATACTCTCTCTTTTTTTTAAGTGTAAAGGGTATTTGTGTGAAACCAGAAGTCATATTTTAAGAGAATATGCTATTGATTGTAAAGGGGTCCCAAACCCTACAGAGTTGCCCATCTGAGGCTTATAAGATGGAAGTGAATGGCCCGGAGAATGTGATCAATTGAAATAATTTTAAGTAAAAGACAGCTCAAAATGTTGGATATATTTCGTAAGATACTTGATTCTGAACCCAAGATCAAAATACAAAGTGAGAAGTTAAAATACTTGGTTGTTGGCAACTCTTTCAATTGGAGTAGAGTATCTGCTAAGTGTGAAATACTCAAAACTCAAGGCCATGGCTAGATTCACTTTTCATTTGTTCTTCCAACCTATGTAATTTTTTAAAAAGCTCTTTTTCATACACATTTCTTATATTTAGCCTTCCTGTCATTGCCCTAGGCATTCCCATCAGGCTTCTTTCCACACAGCGCCCAAGCTGCTTTCACACTTCATAATTCAACAAGGCCATGCAATGCATTGCACTCCTCTCTGATTTCTGTTCCTCCCACAACATAAATAAAATCATCTTTTATGTAGTTCATTCTCTGGTCTGGAAAAAGGCCAATCTCTAGCACTCTTGGCTGGGTGCTTCTGTGCTAACTCAAAAACACAAGAGGAAGGAAAAGGAAAAGTACTTTCCAAAAACCAAAGCAAAGCCCCACACTAAAGGATGTATTTTGCGTACAACAGGAATAGAAATCACGCATTCTCCCAGATGCTGTAGGACATCCACCCCAGCTAGTATAACCAATGGTGAGAAATGCTGGGAGTTACAGTACAGCAAAATCTCCCCCAAACATACAGGAACGAAGAACTGTACATCCTGCTCTTGGGCAAAGTCAATAGAAGTTTAGCAAAACACTCAGCAGGGTTGGTTGGACATGGCATGTACAATGGGCACCCTGAAGACTGTGACACAGAGACAGATGACTCCCTTGCATTAGTCAGAAATTTCAGTTTTTAAAATTACACCACTTCTTTTAAATGCTGAATTTGTGCTGCCTGCTCTTTTCTGTAATGGGTTGGGGCAGGTGGGTTGGGGAACTTCAGCCCCAAATGTAACTTTTCCAAATTCTGTTATAAATTTTCTGCTTCCCTATGACCAAACCTTGGTCAGACTCTCTTCTTTCTATATCAGATTTAATATACCAGAAGGCTGTATACTGTGATTTATCATTATGTCTTTGTTGTACTTCTTCAGTAGTTGTTCCAAGTCTTTGTTTCTGCTTGTAGTATTGTGTCATCTACGTATCTTAGATTGTTAAAGTTCCTTCCTCCTATTTTTACTCCTCCTGCCTCTGAGTCTAAACCCGCTCTGTGTATGATAGTTTCTGCATATAGATTGAATAAATAGGGTGATACTATGGAGCCTTGCCTGACAGGTCATGAAGTCTTTCTGGAAGCCAAGATGACTAAATTGGGGCTGCAGTATTTTGGCCACATCATGAGGAGAAATGAGTCATTAGAAAAGACAATGATGCTAGGAAATGTGAAAGACAGGAGGAAGAGAGGAAGATCACATGCCAGAAGGATCAGGGAAGACATGGGCCTGAGCCTGCAGGGCCTGATCAGAGAGAATGAGTTGCCACTCAATCTGAGTTGCCACAGAGTTGCCATGAGTTGAGGTTGACTCAAGGGCAGTAACAACAAACTTTGTTGTACTACAGAGATTCAAAGCACAGTGCTGCACACAAAAGGTCCCAGGTTCACTTCCCAAGATCTCTAACTTAAAATGAAGAAGTAGCAGATAATTGACAAGGCCCCTCTCAGAGACTTCAGAGATCCAGAATTTTTTTTAAAAAAGATCCAGAGAGATGGCCAGTGTAGAAGATCCAGGGCTAGATGGACATATAGTTTGACCTGGTATAATGCAACTTCCAGTGTTCCTATGAAAGCATTCTGTCTTGGCATGCCCTGGAACAAAGATGCATGTGTGTTAAATGGTGCTTGGGATGGGCTACTTCACTTTACCAACCAACAGGGCTGGCGCTTCTTATGGGAACTGTAAAGCTGGACCTCTACAGAGGAGTTGTTTTTGTTATTTCTCCCCACAAACACACCATCAACAATACACATAAACTGGAGGTATTCTTCACCCTATGACTTGCCTACAATGACCACATACCCAATCATTAATCTTGTCTCCAAAACGTAAATAGGATTTGAAGGATAACCACAATAAATTTAACAAACATGAAACACACAGTTGAATTACACATTCACCCATTAATCAAAAAAGCAGGGTAAAATGCAATGGAATTGGCAGTGACTTGGTTACAGTCAGATGGAAGCAGCTATAGAACCACAGAGTGGGAAGAGATTGCAAGGGTCATCCAGTCCAACCCCATTCTGCCATGCAAGAATACACCATCAAAGCACTCCCAACAGATGGCCTTCAGCCTCTGTTTAAAAACCGCCAAAGAAGGAAACTCCACCACACTCCAAGGGAGTATGTTCCACTGTCAGGAAGTTCTTACTGACAGGAACTTCTTCCTAATGTTGAAGTGGAATCTCTTTTCCTGTAGCATCAATTATGTAGCATCACCACAGACCCTACCATCCTATTATACTAGTCTTTTTTGACTTGTTTGGACAATCAAACCCCAGCATAATGAACTGAGATATGAATGGCCTTTGGAGACCTTTATGCAGCCTAAATATCCTAAACGCACCAGATCCCATGTGATCTTGGAAGCTAAGCAGGTTCAGCTCTAGTTAGTACTTAGATAGGAGACTGCCAACAAACACCACTATATTTTTGAGGAAGGAACTGGCAAAACCACCTCCGAGTATTCCTTGCCTAAGAAAAGCCTATTAAATTCATGGGGTTATTGTAAGTAGACAAGCAACCTGAAGGCACATGCACACACATGCAGCCTTCTTCCTCTGCTCTTGTAGAGTAACAAGCCACAAATCTACAGTTACTCATAGCATTAGATTATGCTCAAACCAAGAAACAATGGCTTCCAAAATGGCGCCAGGAGTCGTGTGCATGTGCACGACTATGGACGCCATTTTGGAAGCCAAAATGGCGTCTGGCAGCAGGCACGAGCGGCGCGAGTGGTGGCAGCGGCGGAAGTGGCAGCGGCGCAGTGCACGGGCAGGTAGGAAGGCCTCGGTGGGCTGGGTCCGGCCTGCGGGCAGTAGTTTGGGGACCCATCACTAACATATCTGTGAACTCAGATATAAGTTAGCATAAATGGTAGCTTGAAGGATAGCACCAAAGCATAGCTGATACCCTGGTCTTGCAGGTGGTCCCTCACTAGCCAAAGCTCACAATCTGGGACAGTTTCAGACATAAAGCCACGCTGTGGATAAGTTTGCCAAACCATGTGATGTTGTGTCTCAGTACAACCATCACACTTGGGACTTCAGTTACATTTTGCACTATTTGCTATGAAACATACATTTCCCTTCCCCTTTAAAAAAAACACCATACCTTATAGACTTGTCCATATGTTCCATTTCCAACAACTTGTACTAGTTCAAATATTCCTGCTGGATCCTGGAAAATAATAATAATGATATATTAGTTATTTTTATTTTAAAGCAGCATCCTGACTTAAATCCAGCTGCTAGTCCAAACTAGAGGACACGCCTTGAAGAAGTTGCTAAATATAAGTCAATGCTTATATAGTTCTCATTGATTCAATGATTCCTTGATTCCCATTGAAGAACACTGACAGGAAGAGAATAAACATATATGAGATGTGGTACATGGTGTAGTGTTGGACTGAGACTCTGGAGACCAGGGTTCGATTTACACATGCATTGAGTCGAATATTCAGTTAACTTAAACAAAATTGTTCTAATTTTAATGATGCCATTTCCTTATAAAATGTTAAAATATGGATATACATGAATGTGCAAATGAAAATACACACACTAAATAACAAAATATTTATATTCAGATACTGTGTATAGTGGAGGGCTCATGACATTCACATATAGATATAAAGGGAGGGGCAAGGGTAAAATGTTTGAGTACCACTGCCCTAAAAGGCACCAGATCCCATAAGTTCTTGGAAGCTAAGTCAGGTCAGCCCTGATTAGTACTTGGATGTGAGGCCACTAATGAATATCAAGTGCTATATGATATATTTCAGAGGAAAGAGCTAGCAAAACCACCTCTGAGTATTCTTTGCCTATAAAATTCATGGGGTTGCCATAAGTTGACAGGTGATTTGAAGGCAGACACACACACATACATCATACTTTGGAATGTCACAAGATGACATGACTCAATTGAAAAGAAAATAATGTTTTGATTAAAATGGAAAGCAGTAAGTGGATTGACTCTGGGAAGGAAAGCAGAGCCCTGAGTTTGTAGGACTTGAGCAGGGCGGCACTCTTGGAGTTCTTTCATTCCTAGGATCAGCATAAACAATAAACAAAAACTCCCATAGACACTAAATGGATTTAGTCCTTTCACCCTACTGACAGGGACATCTTAATTTAGATTAAAGGCTGGGGATACAACTCGGAAGGAAGATTTCTTGCATGAGTTTATTTGAAATGAATAAAGCTTGACCAGGTATGCTTTAAAAAAAAAATATCAAATCCAGATGTGAATAAGTCCTACTGGAATTCCACTTTTTACCTGCAAAGAGTTAATGGACACAGCTGTCTCCAAAGCCATGTGAATGGCAAGCCTGAGAACGAGGAAGGAAATGCCAGTCTAAGGGAGCCACAGCTATTCTTGTAAAGCATGCACAGAACAGATAATTTAACTGTGCTAAACCTTACCAGAGCCAAAGGCAAGCAAAATTCAGTTTTCTAAAAATGGCACAAAAGAAAGATAGTGGGAATGCCAATCTAAAATCATAGAGGAGTCAGTGCCAAACCACTGCAGTACAAGTACTGCAGGGTTCAAAAGGGTGGTACATCTAAATTTTTAAGCAGCAATTCTTGTTCTCTTTGAGAACTACAAACTAAGTTTATATAAATATCCTTCTTATCATTGGTGGCTTGTATTTTCCATATGAGCTAGAACAGGGGTAGGCAACCTTTTTGAGCTGGGGGCCGGGTTGCTGTCCCTCAGACAATTAGGGGGCCGAAGCAAAAAATAAAATAAAATAAAATAAAATAAAATGCATGCACACTCTCTCAGCCCCAGAAAAACCATGGCAAAAACCCTGTGGAGATTTTGCCAAGAAAACCCCAAGAACAAGTAATAACAACAATAATCATTATCATCATGGAAACGACTGGAAGGCAGGCCCACAAACAAGCAGGGATGCATGCACACTGTCTCAGCCCCAGAAAAGCCATGATGGCAAAACCCCTGTGGAGGTTTTGCCAAGAAAACCCCAAGAACAAGTAATAACAACAATAATCAATATCATCATGGCGGGCGGCGGGGGTCATCGTCGTCGTCGTCAGAACCAGCCTGGGGCCGGTCCAAAGGCCTCGGGGGGCCACATCCGGCCCCTGGGCCGTAGGTTGCCTACCCCTGAGCTAGAAGGTGAATCCACTCTAGCTTTAGTTTGCATTTTAAAGGCTTAATGGTGTACCTATGCTATAGAAATAATGCAGTTTGACACCACTTTAATGGCGAGAGTTCCATCCTACAGAATCCTGGGGTTGTAGTTTGGTGAGGCACCAGCACTCTTTGACAGAGAAGGCTAAAGACCTTGTAAAACTACAGATCCCAGGATTCCATAGGAAGGAGCTCCAGCAGTGGTGTCAAACTATATTATTTATACAGTGTAGATGCACCCTGAGTTAGAATTTGAAAGACTTCATCTAAAGTATGGAACTCTACTTCCAAAGTATGTAACTTAGATAGTTCCTTACAGAATGAAACCCAAAGCAGATCCAGTATCCTGGCATGGAAGCCTCCAGCTGCTACTTTTGTTCAGAACTGGGAAGTTATCTCCACCTGTCACCATTAGCAAAATCACTGGTTTTTAAGTTAAAAAGAAATCCAACTACCGGTAGTTTGGATATTTATGCGCTTGTTTTTCAGCAAGAGCTCAGGGTTAAAAGGACACTAAAACCCAACATGTTCCTGTTGACTTGAAAGATGCTTTTGTCCTGCTCTGGCTGATTTTCAGTTATTCTGCAAACTTTCTGTTATATCATATCTAAACAAAATGGCAAAACCCTGACCTTCCATCATTAATTTTATATATAAGGAAATTCCACAATGACATTTCTGAAAGGACAAACATATCAAACTGAGAGGAGAGTGACATTTAGCTATTTTACCCTAAAAACCATATATTTTCCCCTTGCAGGTTAGGGAATGGAAGATACATTTATTAAGAAGGGAGGTTGGTTTGAAAAAATGTTTACAGTACATGTATTTTACTGTAAGCTTCCTAGATCTTCAGGGCAGAGAAAACATTCCAAAAATAAGTTTTAAAAAAATCTTCTGAGGCCTGGAGCCACTGCAGAAAATGACATCAAAATTGTCTTGACTTCCACCTGGGTTAAATACAAAGGAAGTACATTATGCTTTGATTTCCTGTACAGTTTTCTTTCTCACAGTCTTGAACAGGAGTGTGAATGCAGCAAGTTGGCTTTGTGGCATCCAGGTCAGCCGCCTCGATCCAGCCTTTTGGACTTCTTGTCCAGTGATAAAGACAAAGCAAGAAGAGGAACATATGGTATGGTTCATTACAGTAATTAACCTCAAAGTGATGAATGTTTGGGTCAGAATTCTGGCATCTGTGAAAGGAAATGTTGCAAACTTGGCAGTGGTTGGAAAGCAGAGAAGCACTGAGACTCGGGGATACCAAATGCTTGCAAGAGAGGAAGCACTATATCAAAGATATGTCCAGCTCTGAGATAATTAAGGACTTGGCCAGGTGGGAAGACTAAGCCATTATAGATCATGGAATGATTCAGCTAGAGCAAGGACCAATGTCAGAGTCTAATAGTGGTTCACTGTTGCCTGTAACACAAGAGTCCATTTAATCTTACAGGTTGGCAAAAGGGCTGCATCTGCATTGCAGAAATAATGCAGATTGACACTGCTTTAACTGCCATGGCTCAATGCTATGGTATTCTGCAATTTGTAATTTTGTGAGATATTTAGCCTTCTCTCTCTGAGAGCTCTGATGACAAATAAAAGGTAAAGGTAAAGGTATTCCCCGTTGGCAAGGTTGTCAAGTCATGTCCAACTGTAGGTGGTGGTGCTCATCTCCATTACTAAGCCAAAGAGCCAGCGTTGTCAGAGACTACTCTGTGATCACAGGGCCAACATGACTGCACTGAACACTGTTACCTTCCCACTGAGAAGTGGTACCTAATTATCTACTTGCATTTGCATGCTTTCAAACTGCTAGGTTGGCAGAAGTTGGGACTAGTGACAGGAGCTCACCCCATCATGCAGCACCTGAGACTCGGACTGCCAACCTGCCAATCTTGCAATCAACAGAGTCAGCATCTTAACCAAATTACAAAATTCTAGGATTCCATAAGATCAAGTCATGATAGTTAAAGCAGTGTCCAACTGCTTATTTTAGGAGCTACTTGCCTTCTCAGCTATACAGAGCATGAACTGGCCCCCAGGTGAACAAGCATTCAGAGAAAGCTAGCTTTGCTCTTTAGGAAGGGACAAAACTTTTGCAGTTTACAAACCAATCAAGAAAATCCAACAAATGCTGCGCTCAGCGAAGGACAGGAGAGACCCTCTCACAGCCGCAGGAGTTTACCGCATACCATGCAGCTGCGGACAAGTCTACATAGGGACCACCAAACGCAGTATCCAAACATGAATCAAGGAACATGAGAGACACTGCAGACTGGGCCAGCCAGAAAAATCAGCAGTAGCAGAACACATCATAAACCATCCTGGGCATAAAATGCTGTTTGAAAACACTGACATTCTGGACCATGCCAACAACTATCAGGTCAGAATGCACAGGGAAGCCATCGAAATCCACAAACACTTAGACAACTTCAACAGGAAAGAAGAAACCCTTAAAGTAAACAAGATATGGCTACCAGTCCTACAAAATAAGAAAATCAACACTCAGCAAATGCAAATGGAAAACCAACCAGGGTCAGGGGCTTTCCCAGCAGACAATAGCAGACAATCTCCTTGATTGCATATCCTCACCTGGAAGCCATGCCATTAACAACAGAACATACCTATTCAACACAGAACAAAACACAGTTTACATGGGAATAGTAGACAATATCCTTGACTGCATACCCTGAAGCTATGCTATTAACAATAGAACAATACCTATTCAACACAGAACAACACACAGTTCACCTGCGAACCACTCCTCCCTACCCAGGGTCTCACAGTATATATAGACCCATGCTCTTCCATTTCAGTTTTCTCTGAAGATGCCAGCCACAGATGCTGGTGAAACGTCAGAAAGAAACTCTTCTAGAACATGGCCACACAGCCCAAAAAACCCACAAAAAACTATCTGCCTTGAGTCCCTATACTGGAGGAAGGAGGAATGTAAATAAACAGAATAATAAATAAACAGAAAGAGAATAATCATTATGGTGTTAAACTGCAGCAGTGGAGCAGAGTTTTCATGGTTATTTTTATTTATACATTTTTGGGTGTGTTTGAAGGTTGATGTTCCTTGTAATGCAATATGTGTCAGCAAATGCATTTAGCTTGCATGGTTTGTATGCATGCAAATTTTCAAGCTCAAAATGTATTGTATCTTTTAACTAGCCCCTGAAAGTTTGTTACAGAATGAAACACTGTGGAAACAGTGTTTCAAAAGGAAACATTCACACTATGATTGTTGTTGTTTTTAATTTACGGTTCCTCTTCACTTTTGGCTTTGTTTAATATAAACCAGCTTTATATACTTCTTTCAAGACACTGATTTATTACATTACTGTATTTGCCTTGATATCAATGAGTAGTGAATGTATTTTTTTAAGCAGGCTGGTAACAGGTGGATTTATTTGCAAAGCTGATTTAATGGCTAGGAAGGCCCTTGAGTTGAGAAACCAGGCCTCCATCTGTACCTTTTAATAGCTAGATATTGTGATGGATGCAGCTTTTCTCACCCAAGTGTGACAAACTGCTGAAATGTTCTATCCTGCATGGAGAGGACTGGTCCATTTGTCATAACAAGGTAAGAAACTTAGTGAACAGCTCTTAAATTGACAGCACGGGTTAAAGTACAGATTTGAAAAAGGCAGATACCAATGGAGGTTACCAATTACATTAGGTAGCATTTTATCTGTGGTGAGGATAAAGTGGAAAGTAGAACCATGTGCAGAGCTTTGAGTTCCTAGGGAGAAAGGAGAGATATAAAGGTAACCAGCCAAATTACTATAGCAAGCTTTTAAAGTCGGAATTGCTGTCACATGGAAGATGGAGGGAATTTCCCTCTGCTCCAGAAAACAGGACCTGAACCAGTGGATTCAAATTACAAGAAAGGATTTTCTGACTAAACATTAGGAGGAACTTCCTGAAAACTGTTCAAGAATGGAAGAGGCTATTTTAGAAGGCAATAGACCAGGGACAGGCAACCTTTTTGAGACCTGGGCCGGTCTCAAAAAGGTTGCCGCTCGGCTGGGCCAAGGGGGGGGGGGGGGAAATGGCGGAGCGCGCGCGCACGACCCCCCGTGCACGCTGCCGGCGCGGCCACTACCGCGGCCGCCGCCGTAGTGCGCACCGCCGCAGCTGCATGGCGCATGCGCGGCTGCCATTTTGGAAGCCAAAATGGCGGTCGCGGCACGTTTGCGCATGGGCAAAAATATCGCACATACGCAAACGCGTCGCGACCGCCATTTTGGCTTCCAAAATGGCGGCCGCGACAAGCGTGCCCGAAACGCTCCCCGGCAGCGGCGCGCGGCGGTGGGGGTGGCGCGCGGCGGCAGCGGCGGCGGCGGCAGCCTTCGGACGGGGCCGGTAAGTCCGGGGCCCGGGGCCTTAACCGGCCCCTGGGCCGTAGGTTGCCGGTCCCTGCAATAGACTTTCTGGTGCTGGAAGCTTTTAGGTAAGGGTTGGATAGCCACTTGTCAGGGATGCTTCAGTGGTGAATTCCTGCACTGGCAGAGGTTGGGATAGATGCCTCTTGGAGTCCTTTCCAACTCTATAATTCTATAAATAACTATGGAAATCATAGGTGTCCCCTCCCACCCTGAAACCTGATCACTTATATAAACATAAGATCCACATTCTTGCAGAAATCTGAAAGGATCCTGTAATATTGTAGTGATGAGTTGAAGCAGAAAATTTTCATAGGTGCCTTGGGGGAGAGACTGTAGTTCAGTCGTTGAACATTAGCTTTGGATGCAGAAGGTCTCAGGTTCAAGCCTGGCCTCTGTAGGTAAAGTTAGAGAAACATTCCTATCTAACAATCTGGAGAGCTGCTGTCAAGTGGCATAGGCTGCATTCCATATACTACATGAACCAAAGTCTCACTCAGTAAATCAGTCTGCTTTCTAGGGAGCTTATCGCACCACTAAAATAAAGCGTCATACCTTTCCTGAATCCATTTTTAATTTAGGCAGCATCCAGATACTATCACAGGGATTTTGCCACCAAATCTGCCACCCGGGTCGAGCCTGGGTCCCAGGGGTGCTCAATGCGCCTCTTTTCGAAACCAGTTTTCTGACTTTAAAAAATGGCCGCCAGAGCGCTTCTGGGACCAGGGCTGGACCCAGGCTGTATTCGGGCGGCAGATTTGGCAGCAAACTCCCTGTGATAGTATCCGGATGCCGCCCAAATTAAAATTGAATTCAGATGAGGTAAGATGTTTTATTTAGCAGTGTGATAAGCTCCTAGATCACCAACTGCTAGTAGAACACAAAGGATGCTTAGTAAGAGCTGAGCTGCAAGATCAAAACAACAGCAGTTGTGTGAGTAAACTACTACACTGCTATCTCCCTTGTGGAAAGCCTATCCTCATTTATTACATGCAAACCAGACCTCATGCCACAGTCGTTGGCCCCAATCCAGGTACAATTAGTCAGTGCTTCTGTCAGGAAGTAGAACATATGATTGCTTGGAAGTAAATCTTGTTGTGCTGAATGTATCAAGATGCCTTCTAGTGAGTCAAACCAAAGGTCTACCAAGCCCTGCATTGCTAGTTATGATTGGCACTAGTTCCCCAGATTCCCAGGAATAGGAATTATGTGGCCTTCCAGATGTTGTTGGACTGCAACATCCAGCAATCTTCACCATTGATTATGGGAGTTGCAGTTCAATAAAATCAGGAGGGCCACATGATTCCCCACTCTTGCTCTACTTACATGCCTTTCTAAGTATTTGTTCGGACTCTTTGAATCAAATATACTTGGATCTGAAGCTAGTAATTTCTATATGCAAAGCATGTGTTCTGAGACTGAACTAAACCCTCTGACTGATCTAATCTCCACACAATAGATTACTGTACTCCCTTAGAGATCTACAGTAGCATAATGTTACAACTATGCAATGCTAATAGTCTTTAAAAAGTTACTTAAAGACTGACTAATAGTTTAAGTTTGGGCTTGGGTAAAGCCAATTTCATGAGATGCTGGCACAAGTAGAAGCAAAGCGGATCACTCATATATAGTGGCCATTCCTTGTACATTGGAGAAATGGAAGAAATGAGAAATGGAAGAAATTGGAAGAAATGATTAGAATATCAGTGGTATTAAGCAGGGCTTGTAAACATGAGAGTATATTTACAAATTGTATATCTCTGTGTGCCTTTAAGTTATTTCTGACTTTTGGCGATCCTAAGGCAAATCTTTCATGGGGTTTTCTTGGCAAGATTTGTTCAGAAGAGTTTGGCATTGCCTTCCCCTGAGGCTGAGAGCATGTGACTTGCCCAAAGTCATCCAGTGGCTTTCATGGCTGAGTGGGGAATCAAACCCTGGTCTCCAGAGTTGTAGTACAACAACTACACCACACTGGTAGTCTTTCTAAAGCTAGCCTGAACAACTCAGTTTTAAAAGAGGATTGGACAAATTCATAGAGAAAACAGTCAATCAGCAGCATGGCTGTGCTGGCTGGGGATAATGAGAGATGTAGTCCAACACATCTGAAGACACCAAAAGGGTGGTTTAATGGATTGCACACTCACACAACTAACTGTAGACAGCCCAGGGCATTGTAAAGTAGCTGGCAGGAATATTGAACAAAGGTGAAATGACAGCAGGTCAGGCTTTGACTGATGGACTGGAAAAGCTTCAAGATACGAGTTCCAATTAATGTACATATTGCTAGGGACAGATGCTGAAAAAACGGTCCACAAAATTAAACATGTCTCAAAAGAACTTCAACTCTCAGAGAAATGAGCATGTGACAAAAAACAAAACCACATATTAAGGAATGAATCTTTTGAGTATGATCTTTTGGTGTGTGACATCAGATCATGGCGAGAGCATATGTGAATGTGTTATATACACATGCATCTCTCAAATGGAAATATACAAGTGATGGATTTTTCAGACCTCTTTTTTTCCTGGTTGGAAAATACTGCAAGATGCATGAGAGAATCTTTATTTAGCGTGACAAACTAAATCCTAGCATGATTTGTTGAGATGACTCTAGTTCTGGATGCATTCATGCGTCTACACCCTCCGCACAAATGGGGAGAAGTTCATTAGATTTGCCTTATGACAGAAACCACCAGTCATGTTGGTCCTTTAAACGATTCAATATGCATTCAAATCATGGGGCTAAGCCAACTTCAGCCGATCCTGAAACATTCTGCCAAATTAAATGTTTGCTGGTGATCTGAAGACAGATGGAAGCTCTCTGATGAACCCAAAGGGTCTCCAGGTCCCACCCTTGTTATTTCTACCAACCCAGAAACTGGCTGGAAAAATAATGAAAAGGGCAAAGTTTTAGGTGGAATTAATCCAGGAACTAACTGCTGGGCAGCTGCACAGCAAATAAATTCACTTTTAAAAAAGCCACATACTCAAAGTTTTTGTACCTAAGGGAAAGAGACTATTTTTTCTGCCCAAATGACTGGAAATTAGGAGAGGTGGTCATGACAAACTATACAATGTGTATAATTCAAATGAGAAAAATTCCAACAAGCTAAACAGAGAAATGATCTAAAGCTACAAAACAGACCTCTAAATATCTTTTCAAGCTCTATGACCTAAACAAACAACAAAGTGGACAATCCTTACATGATGACATTATCTCCTCAGCTTCTTTTTTTTTTCCAGAGCTTTAGAAGTATCCCACGAGACTGAATGTTTTAACTTTCAACTACAGTAGCCATGGAGGAAAAAAAAAAATCCAAAACTGCCATGGAGAAAAACAACAACCCCCAAACCACCTTCACGATCATGGTATCTCCCCTGTCAGACAAGTGTTAATTTCCAGTGTTAATGTCACAATTCGAAATCAAATCCTACAGCTGATCCATGTTAGGCTAACTTAGGGCCATTGCAGACTGCTAGAAATAGTGCAAATTGAGTCCACTTTAACTGCCCTGGTTCAGTGCTAAGGAATCATGGGAATTGTATTTTTTTTCTGAGACATTGAGCCTTCTCTATCAGAGAGCTCTGGTGCCACAATAAACTACAGTTCCCATGATTCCCTAGCACTGAGTCAGGGCAGTTAAACTGAACTCAATTTGCACTATTTCAGGCAGTCTGCAAAGGCCCTTACTTCAGAGTAACCATCCCCAGGCAGGCAATGCTTTTACCAGGACAACTAAAATTCCATAAGAATGTGCAAAGTTCTGGAGAACTCAATATTTGGCACACTCTTATGAAATTATTTTAGTTGTTCCCAAGAAAGTAGTATTATCTGCCAGTAATTTTTGTTGTTGTTAAGGGAGTGCAAAGCATGGAAATGATATTCTTTTGGACTACAACTCCCAGAATCTGCAGTCAGTATGGAAGGGGGTCAGAGAGTTGTCTTCAGAAGGGTAATATTTCCAACCTTGGAGAGTGTGAGTCAGGGGTAGGCAACCTTTTTGAGCCGGGGGCCGGGTTGCTGTCCCTCAGACAATTGGGGGGCCGAAGCACCAATAAATAAATAAATAAATAAATAAATAAATAAATAAATAAATATAAAAAATAAATAAAAACAATAAAAATATGCATGCATACTCTCTCAGCCCCAGAAAAGCCATGGCAAAACCCCTGTGGAGATTTT
This sequence comes from Phrynosoma blainvillii, assembly GCA_026167975.1. Lineage (NCBI taxonomy): Eukaryota > Metazoa > Chordata > Lepidosauria > Squamata > Phrynosomatidae > Phrynosoma > Phrynosoma blainvillii. The sequence continues at coordinate 23,652,124 of JANUYF010000009.1, read as the reverse complement.
GCCAAGAAAACCCCAAGAACAAGTAATAACAACAATAATATCATTATGGCGGGCAGCGGCGGCGGCAGGACCAACCTGGGGCCGGTCCAAAGGCCTCGGGGGGCCGCATCCGGCCCCCGGGCCTTAGGTTGCCTACCCCTGGTGTGAGTAGTAAACTTGCAACACAAATTTCACAATACTTTAGTCATGAGCTTCCTTGCCACATTGTTCCCTTCTTTGTCCTCCTTCCATAGCAACACTGGGAAAATACCAGTCTGCTTCCCAGGGCTTTTATAAGTATCACTAAAATACATTACCTGCTCTGAGTGCAACATGTATACTAAACAATTTGACTGCATGCTTTTATGGTATACATTTATACAGAATTACTGGAACATTATGGCTGAGTGCAAAATGGGACAGATGAGACTCAACTTGATTATTAGCTCACTGGGTTTTCTTGGGGGGGGGGGGAGAGAATTCAGAGACACAGCCATGATAGTCTGCAATATCAGTATGCAAAGGGATCTTGTAGCACCTTAGAGACCAATGAGCAAAAGAAGTTGTAGCATAAGCTTTCGTAGACTTGGTCTACTTCCTCAGATGTATGGAGTGAACTGGTGCTCAGGAAGGATCTCAATAATCAGAATGTATGAATAATCATAGGAATGCAAAACTTGTGGGTATGATGATGAGGTGACAAGTTCATTGAGGGACAAAGTCAGAAGGGAAGATGTTGCCTAAGGCCAGAGTGGGTGGATGATCATATTAATGGTGGAGGGAATTTTGGAATGTGGTTTTGCTGGGAACCAGAAAGGAGATGTTATAAATTGGCCAAGAATATTCTCATGAGATTAGGGTGTTAACCAGTGTTATAATATGTGTAGTGTGCCAGGAAGCCATTGTCTCTATTCAATCAACTGTTGATAGTTTGGAGTTTGTGGAGTTTTCTTTGGCTAGCCAGTTGCCTAAGCCCTTTCAATTTCAGGCAAGTTCTAGTGTTTAGAGCAAGGGTAGGCAACCTTTCCCCTTTAAGGGCCGATGGACTTCAGCTCCCAGAAGCCTCAGCCATGTTGGCCAATAGTCCCATGTTGGCCAATAGCTCCTGGGATTCTGGGAGCTGAAGTCCCTTGGCCCTTAAAGGGGAAAGGTTGCCTACCCCTGGTTTAGAGGGTGGCAAGGCTGGATATATATTGGGTCCCCAAGCAGAGGGGAAAGCCCACTGTTCCCAACACATTGCTAATTTTGTAATTTTGTACTGAACACTGAAAGAAGGTTAGCATGAGAAAATTCTCAGTTTACCTCTGCCAGTGTTTATGGAGTCACTGTGGGTGCTCTGTCCAGGTTCTTCCCCATCTTTCTCACCTCAACCGTGCCTCATTTGCAACATGGCATAACAACATAGGCCTACCTTTCAGGAATTTTGTAAGGAACATTGAGATAGGGCCTTTGCAGACTGCCAGAAATAGTGCAAATTGAGTCCACTTTAAGGGTTAGGGTTAGCGCTAGGGAATCATGGGAATTGTTTTTTGTTTCTGAGACATTGAGCCTTCTCTGTCAGAGAGATCTGGTGCCACAATAAAATACAGTTCCCCCGATTCCCTAACCCTAACCCTAAAAGTGGACTCAATTTGTGCTATTTCTGGCAGTCTGCAAAGGCCCATACCGTATGAGAAAGAAGGAAGAATTTTACTTTGCACGTTCTGCCGCCTCTAGGTGAACATCTTCCCCCTCCCATCCCCACATATCCTAAAGGCAGAACAACACAGATAAACACACAGGTTCAGGGCTCTTGTGAGGACACCTAAAATAATGCATGTGAAAGCCCACCACATTTTTATATTGCGCACCTCATCCGTTGCATTGCTAAAGGGTCCCAATTTGCAATATGGGAAAAAAGGAAAGCTTGACCTAAGGCCAAGAGTATTAGGCCATCAAGGACTCTACCTGCTTCTTCTTCTACTATTGCTTGGTGGCAAATAAATGGAATAAATAAAAACATAACAAGGCTGTTGTAATACAGCTGAAATAATTAATCTACAGATTGTCTAACTGCAGAGCGAGAGCGCGAGAGCGCTGATATCATGTATTCATTTGTTCTGTTATTATTTGTTGTTATCAAATATTCTATAAGCCACCTTGAGTCCCAATATTGAGAAAAAGGTGGGATATAAATGATAAAAATAAAATTAACAATAATTAATGAGACCCAGGCTGAAGCTGCAATCCTAGTGTACCTACATGCCTAAGAATAAATCTCAATGAATTTAAAATGGCTTATTTCTGTGTGGATACAGACAATGTAGGTGAATTGCACTGAAATGAATAGGAAAGACCAGTCATACTGTAACTTCCAACTATGGAGCTTATAGCCTTCCACCTGTTGCTAGATTGCAAGTCCCATTAACAAAAATACTAACTTGTGACAGATGATGGGAGCAGCATCTGGACTGCTACACATTGCTCAGTCCTAAATTAAAGTATAAATGACTAGGTGGTTCCTGGAGGGCACTAGGTTGGGAAAGGCAATCCATCTACTGGCAGCTATTCACTAGGTATCTCACTCTTCCTTGACTTAAATCCCGTTGATTTCAATGGAGACTAAATGTAATTGGCCTAGTCTGGATCCAACCTAATGTATCAATCAATCAATTTATTTTGGTCACAGAGCAGAAATAAATCCAATGTATCCAAATCGTAAAATAAATACCAAAATCATTGTAATTATCAGCAGCCTAGCAATGCTGAGATAAACATGGCACACATTGAGCCTAACCAATGCTCCCTAGGCCAGTCTCCTACCCTGGAAAATGTGCTGACTGAGACAGAGCAGGAAATGGCATCCCTGTGTTATGAGAGGCCAATAAAGCTGAGGCAAAAAATCCCACAATGGTCTTTCCTTCGTCTGGCAGGAAATAGTAATAGCAGCAGCAACAAAATAAGTATTCATATTTTTTGTTCAGTATTTTCAAGCCGTGGATGGTGGAATCTGTGGATTAAAAAAAATCTGTGGCTATGGAGGGCCGACTGTACAATGGCTTGTATGATTCTAACTTTAGCGCTCTGTGGTATATTTACTTTCATAGAAAATGACAAAATCAAGGTTTGCTTTTTGGAATTTATATATTTTTTCAATATTTTCAAGCCATGAATAGTGGAATCCGTGGATCAAACAAATCCATGGATATGGAGGGCCAACCATACAATAGGTTGGATGATCTAACCTTAGTGCTCTGTGGTGTTCTTAATGCTCTTTTGTGTTGCACATGGATGTTAAATTTCCTGGACTTTGAGAATCTCCCAGTTACTACATGGGCCGAAGGGGAGGCACCAGCCTGCAAGATGTGCCCCTCCATACCATCTTAACTAAGAAAAGAAACATCAAAATGCAGGCCTATGAATAACTTCTTCCATCTTTTTCCCCCTTGCTTTGTTTGTAACATCTTGCCTGATGAAGAAGCCAGTGAAACTTTGATATATAATGTGCATTTTGGGTTGGCCCAATTTTTTTAATGGTGATAAAAATACCAATAAAGGTATCACTGTTTGGTGGATTTTTGTTACTGGAATTGCTACATGGCCAACACGGATACTTTGTGATATATCCACCTTTATGGAAAATGGCAAAATCAAGGTTTGGTTTTGGGGAATGTCTACATTTTTAAAATATTTTCAAGCTCTGGTCTGGATAGTGGAATCCATGGATCAAAAAACTGTGGATAAGGAGGGCCGACCATACAATGGCTTGGACGATTGTAACTTTAGTGCTTCTGTGGTGTTCTTAGTACTCTTTTATATTGCAAATTGATGTTAAATTTCCTGGACTTTGAGAACTTCCCAGTTACCCCATGGACAGAAGAGGAGGCACCAGCCTGCAAGATTTGCCCCTCTGTACCATCCTGGAATGCTCTGTGGTATATCCGCTTTTATGGAACATGGCAAAATCAAGGTTTGCTTGCCGAGGGGGGGGATTTCTATATTTTTTCAATATTTTCAAGCCTTGGATGGTGGAATTTGTGGATCCAAAAATCCATGGATAGGGAGAGCTGACTGTACAATGGCTTGGATGATTTTGACTTTAGTGCTCTGTTTTGTTGTTGTTAACTGCCTTCGCTTTGGTCTCGACCCATGGTGGCAACCCTATGGATGGGACATCCGCAGGGCCCCCTGACCTCTACTGCTGTGCCCAGCTCCTGCAAACTCTTATTCATGGTCTCTTTAATAAAGTCCATCCATCTAGCATGTGGCCTTCCTCTCTTTCTACTTCCCTCCACCTTTCCTGTTTTTTCCCCAATGAGTTGTGCCTTCTCACGATGTGGCCAAAGTACGGCAGTCTCAGTTTTAATTTGTACTGTTTTAAATTTGTTGGTGGTGACCTTGAGTCCCTATATTAAGAGAAAGGCAGGATATACATAAATAAAATGATTTGTTGTTGTTGTTGTTGTTGTTGTTAACTGCCTTCGTGTCGATTTCGACCCATGGCGACCCTATGGATGAGACATCTCCAGGGCCCCCTGTCCTATACTGCTTTGCCCAGCTCCTGCAAACTCATATTCGTGGTCTCTTTCATAAAGTCCATCCATCTAGCATGTGGCCTTCCTCTCTTTCTACTTCCCTCCACCTTTCCTAACATTATTGTCTGTGCTCTGTTGCATATCTAGTGTTGAAGCAATCGTTCTGGGCAGGCACCAAGTGCCAGGGTGCCACTGCCAGCCTTGGCCCCTGGCTGCCCCTAGCTCCCCAACCCTTGCCTTCCCAGTGCCTTGCTTTGCCAAAGGGCAGGGCCACCTCTCCCTGGCTCTCCTCCATGCCATGCCATGCCATGCCATGCCATGCCAGCCATGGACTTACCCTGAGGGTGCTGAGGTCGAGGCTATCCAGGCTCCTGGCGGTGCAGTCGCTGGCCATGGTCTGCGCACCGATGGGTGGGTTCCCTTTTGGCAAGAGCGCACAGCCTTGGCAGGAGCAGCCCTGCAGCTGCAAAAGCAAAAATGTGTAGCAAAGGAGGGGAAAGTGCAGACTCAAAGCAAAAGAAAGCAGAGGAGACTTTCCACCAGGCTTCACTCCTTGGCTCTTTTTTTTCCTTTTTCTTTCTTTTTCTCTTTCCTTCTTTGCCAATCTAACGGTCCTCTCTTGGCTCAGCCCTTGTCCATGGTTGCGCTTGGGCTTGCCTGCTGGGACAAATACAGGAAACTTGACATGCAAAGCAGGAAAGAACTGCAAAAAAAGAAAGGGAAGGGAAGGGAAGGAAAGGAATAGGGGAAGAAGGAAGAGGAGGAGGAGGAGGAGGGGGGGGAATGCAGGGAAAAAAAAAAGGTTGTGTGTGTTTGTGTGTCTCTTTCTCTGCTCCAGCCAAAGAGAGAGGAAACAGCCTCCAAGCCTTTGACCCAAAAAAAAATTAAAATAACTTTTGCACAGACGTTTCCTCGGGAAAGTTTGCAAGGAAGTGACGTGCCTTGGGGTGGGAGGAGAGGTTGATGCAACAAGCTGGAGTTGGGAGAGTATTTTATTTTGGGGGGGGGGGGAGCATCTTCATAGTGGTTGCAGGAGGGAGAGAGTTGCTTCGCCCCTGCCGCTCACCAGTTTGTTTGTTGTGCGCCTCCAAGTCGTTTCCAGCTTAGTAAGGCAATGTCATGGGGTTTTCTTGGCAGGTTTCTTCAGAGAGGGCTTGCTATGGGTCTCCTCTGAGGCTGAGAGAGTGTGACCTGGCCAAGGTGAGCCAGTGGGCCTCATGGCTGAGCTGGGAACTGAACCCAGGTCTCCAGAGTCATAGGGCCTTTGCAGACTGCCAGAAATAGTGCAAATTGAGTCCACTTTTAGGGTTAGGGTTAGTGCTAGGGAATCATGGGAATTGGTGTTTTTTTTTCCTGAGACATTGAGCCTTCTCTGTCAGAGAGCTCTGGTGCCACAATAAACTACAGTTCCCATGATTCCCTAACCCTAACCCTTAAAGTGGACTCAATTTGCACTATTTCTGGCAGTCTGCAAAGGCCCATAGTCCAGGGATCCAAACCATTAGTAGCAAGAAGCAAAGATCTCCCCCACTCTTTTCTCTCGGAGGGCAAGCAAAGCATACAGCCAGGCATAGTGGCTTGTCATTGCCTTTTTGGGATGTGCCTTGGGTCCCAATATTGGGAGAAAAACAGGATAAAGATGATGATGATGATGATGATGATGATGATGATGGACTGGCAGATTTATTCTGGCAGCAATGGGCTAGATGCAGGGAAGTACAGTCAGCCCTCTGTATCTACGGATTTTTTTATCCACGGATTCAAGCATCCACAGCTTCAAAATAGTCAAAAATAATATAAATTTTAAAAGCAAACCTTGTCTTTGCCATTTTACATAAGGGCCACCATTTCACTATGCCATTGTATTAACTGGGACTTGAGCAGCCATGGATTTTGGCATCCACTGAAGGTCCTGGAATCAAATCCCAGCAGAAACCAAGGGCCCACTGTATTCTTCTCTTTAAAACAAAAAGCAAACCTTGCATATTCTCCAAAAAGCTCAAGGCACTACTTCTGGTATTGCGGTTCCTTCTTCCCATTGCACCTGCGTCTTCACAGCAGACACAGAAAAGAGCCTTCCTCAGATAGAAAGAGCCCTTTACAGATACTCGCTGAATTGTCATGTCTTGGTTGGGTCAGAACCAGAGTCAACTCCGCGGCCACTGGGTAGGGGATTCTGGGAGTTGTAGTTCCCAAAGCATCTCTTCTGAGTTCTTCTGTGTTAATTGTTTTGCCACCCTAGTGAAGAAACAGTAAGAACTAGCACCCACAAGAAATCCTATCTGTTGCTTTGCTTACTGTGTGCCTTCAAGTCTTTTCTGACTTATGGTGACCCTAAGGCAAACCTATCATGAGTTTTTGTTGGTGAGGTTTGCTCAGAGGAGGGTTGCCATTGCCATCCTCTGAAGTTGAGAGAGTGTGACTCGCCCAAGGCCACCCAGTGTGTCTCTATGTCTGAGTCAGGATTTGAACCCTGGTCTCCCAGTGCCTTAGTCTAATGCTCAAACCACTATGCCAGGCTGGCTCTATGAAAGCTCTGTGCAAGCAAAAATGGATAAAGCTGTCAACAACTTAAGCCTCCTAGCCTTCTTATTTATTTATTTTTAATGGATGAACTTGACATTTGTTGGTGTGTTAATTTGTCCAGGTTCAGCAGCTGCTCACCCTTGAACATAAGATGAAATGGCAGTTAAAGCAGTGTCAAAGTGCATTAATTTTGCAGTGTGGCAGCAACTTGGGCTGCTGGAACTTATAGTTTGGCAGCATCTGGAGAGCCTCATGATTCCTACCTCTGTGGTAGCTGCAACAGGGAGAGTTCAGACACCTTGGGCCTTTACAGACTGCCAGAAATAATGCAGCTTGAGGCCACTTTAACTGTCCTGGCTCAGTGCTAGGGAATCATGGGAATTGTATTTTTTCTGGGACATTGAGCCTTCTCTGTCAGAGAGCTCTTGTTCCACAATAAACTACAGTTCCCATGATTCCTTAGCACAGAGCCAGGGCAGTTAAAGTGGCCTCAAGCTGCATTATTTCTGGTAGTCTGTAAAGGCCTCTTGTGAGTTTGCTGGGATGCAAAGATAATGGTTTTCCTCAGTCTCCTGACCCTTGAATAGCTATGTTGAAGAGGGAGTCTGAGCAGGTGTTGCATGTTCCTTGGTTGTATGACAAGTGACACCTGACGAAATACCTTCTTCTACACAACCATTAAATGGGCTCAAGCCTTCTCCAATTTTCACTCTGGCATAGCCTAGAAGGCTGTTTACTGCCCCTGACTTTGCTTGAAGCAGAGACACAAATTAATCTGGCAGCCTCTATGTCAGAAAGCAATTCAGGTGTTGCTAAGTACAAAAGAAAGCTGTTGAAGCCAAATTATAGTGCGAGGTCATTGAGAGTCTTCATTGTGGTGCAGTCTCTCCTGGAAATCAGAAATCATCTTCCACCGAGTGGCTAGCAATGGGTGCATCTATACTGTAGAAACTATGCCGTTTGACACCACTTTAATAGCCGTGGCTCCCTCTTACAGAATCCTGGGATTTGTAGTTTGGTGAGGCACCAACACTCTTTGGCAGAGCAGGCTAAAGGCCTTGTGAAACTGCAAACCCCCAAAGTCCACTGGATGGAGCTACAGCATTTAAAGTGGTGTCAAACTGCATTATTTCTACAGTGCAGATGGTGTTAATAGCAAATGAGAACACACACATACACAAAGTGTATGATCCTTACAGACAAACCAAAAGTAGAAGCTAGTCCCACTAATGCACAATGTTGTACCATTTAACAAAGTTATTACACCCCTCAGATTTATTTATTTTTAAATTTGCAAGGGAATTCCCATTAAGGAGGAATGGAGGAGCCCTAATGTGGTCTAGGCCTTGCTGGAAATCCCCAGTCAGCCAGTCACTCTCTCTCAGCATCGTGCCACTGGATAGGGTTGTTGTAAAGAGACAATGCTGACAACAGGGATTGTCGTATGCCTTGTCGTATGCTTTGAGCCTTTGGAAGGAATAATGGAAATGAATGTCTTCAGGGAAGGAATAATGGAAATGAATGTCTTCAGGAAACAAACGGGAAAGGAGGGCTTCCGTGTGAGTGAATGGCAGTTATCATGTGAGCTGAGGTGCACTTTCTCCGGTATTTCTCAACATTTCAGATGAGGTGGGCCTTTTTAACTGTAAGCTGCTTGGATTGTCACCATTAAGCGGGATATAAATAAATTTTATTATTATTATTATCTTCTGTGGGCAAGAATGGGGAATGCTTCTTTTTGCTCATGGCTGCATTTGGCAGAGTGAGGTAACCACCTCAGGTGGCAGTTAGTGAGGAAAAATAAGGTGACTGCCCTGGATAGTGGCTAGTGAAGTGGAGTAAGGTAACTGCCTCAAATGGCAGCCAGTGAAGGAAGCTGCCTTGGGTGAAAGCTAGTGAGGAGAAATGAGGTGACTATCCTGGATAGTGGCTAGTGAGGTTGAGTAAGGTAACTGCCTCAGGTGGCAGCCAATGAAGGAAACTGCCATGGGTGTAAGCTAGTGAAGAGGATAAGGTGACTGTCCTGGATAGTGGCTAGTGAGGTGGAGTGAGGTAACTGCCTCAAATGGCAACCAGTGAAAGAAACTGCCTTGGGAGCAAGCTAGTGAGAAAAATAAGGTGACTGTCCTGGATAGTGGCTAGTGAGGAAGAGTAAGGTAACTGCCTCAGGTGGCAGCCAGTGAAGGAAGCTGCCTTGGGTGCAAGCTAGTGATGAAAAATAAGGTGACTGTTCTGGATAGTGGCTGGTGAAGTGGAGTGAGGCAACTCCCTCAGGTGGCAACCAGTGAAGTGGAGTGAGATAACTGCCTTGGGTGCTAGCTAGTGAGGCAACTACCTCAAGTGGCAGCCAGTGAGGTAGAGTGAGGTAACTGCCTCAGGTGGCAAACTGCCTTGGGTGGCAGCTAGTGAGGCAGAGTGAGGTAACTGCCTTGGTTGCAGCAGTATGTGCAGCTGTCTGTCTCAAGCAAGGCTTTTGTCCTTTCGTCCCTGTCAGGAAACAGAACTGTCTCTGTCCCACAGCCTGTTGTGCACCTGGCACACTAGCCTATGGTTGGGGTGACCAGCTGCCCTGCTTTTCCAGGACATGTCCTCCATTTCAGCCTTCTGTCTAGGAGGAATTCCAAAATGTCCTCCATAATAATAATAATAATAATAATAAATTATTTATTTATAGCCCGCCCAATCACAAAGAATCCGGGCGGGTTACAACAATAAAAATACATAGAATACAATAGAATGAAAAAATTAATCCCTTCCCAACCTCCCCCCCCCAATCCAATGCTAAAATTGCAATTAAACAAACATTATTTAAAAACAAAAATACAAAAGTTTAAAAAGGGCGATAATTGGTAGACAGAGCGACGTAGATCACCTTGTGCAGGGAGAGGTGAACATGACAAAGAAGCATACATTTATATTTTAGTGTTTTTAGCTTTTTATTTTGTAATGTCCTACATTTTCCTTGAATATCTCCCATTTTGCAGTGCCTTGTCCTCTTCTGAGGTTATGACATCTGGTCACCCTGCCTATGGAGTGCTGGAGGTTGGATACTCTCATTGTAAGAGATGGAGTAGGCTTCAACGGCCGGTTCAGTCTGCTTCTGGGTGTTGAATGGAGAGGGACACCATCTTGTCCTTTTCCTCAGGCAGCAAACTGGCTTTGGTAGGACCTGCACATCAAAGTGTGTCTCCATGGCACTTTGGGATCTAGCTCATAGGAGCTGGTTTGGTACATCAGAAGTTCATTTTTTAAAAAATCCAAACTTGTGTTAGTTTATTGCAGCAAAAGCAAAGAGTCTTTCTTGTGGCACCTTAAAAAACTATCAAATTTCCTACATCACAGTAGTCAGCAAGGAAGGAGAGCCTCAAAGTATGGGTAAGAAAGTTAGGAAAAACAGTCCCACAGTTTCTTTCAGAGAACTACTTGCATAAATTTATACATAAGAACATGACTCACTGAGTGTCAGCAATTTGTTAGCGCATGATGTAGATCCAAGAAATGGTGGACAGAGTATTGAAAAAAAGCCATTTAACCATTTCCTTAATTTTTAAAACCCTCCTTTGACTTCTCATGCTGTCACTCCAGCAATTTGTGGTACTAGGATTGCTTTCTTGTTTTGTCACCAGCCCTGCGTTTTTTTCTCTTACAAAAGCAGTACAAACTCAACCACAAAAAAATAATCCGCCCAGAATATGTACTTTAAGAAAAAAAACACAAACCCTTAGAAAAGCAGGAGAGAAGTGTTAAAATAAGAATGGCACTCACAACCTGCCTTCAACACTATTAACAGTTCAGGTTATAAATATTAAACGCTATACTAAATTTTAAAAAAAGGCGAGACAAATACAACAAAAGTCTTTAAAAAGACTTGGGGCTGTAACCCTCACAGGCAAAGACTGGAAGCGGTGTGTGTTTTTGCAAAAAGTTGCAATCGTGTGTGCATTACATGTGAGCAATAAATTCTGAGTAAAACGTTGAATAGGTTTAGGATGTATAACAGAATACTGTCACACTGGCCCCGATCCAGTTAAAGGTATTAGTAAAATTGTGTGCACTTGTGTAACATGAAGACTTAGGGCCTTTGCAGACTGCCAGAAATAGTGCAAATTGCGTCCACTTTAAGGGTTAGGGTTAAGGTTAGGGAATCATGGGAACTGTATTTTATTGTGGCACCAGAGCTCTCTGACAGAGAAGGCTCAATGTCTCAGAAAAAAACACCAATTCCCATGATTCTCTAGCACTAACCCTAACCCTTAAAGTGGACTCAATTTGCACCATTTCTGGCAGTCTGCAAAGGCCCTTAGTGAACACAGTGGAAAGTATTTCTGAGTAAATACACACCATCTTGCACTGTAAGGCCACAATCCTGTTAAACTGAAATTTAGATCTTTTCCATTGATCTAAAATCTAATCTCTGAAAACTCTGTCTTCCATGAAAAGAGTTTGAGCCATTCCTTACATATTTCCTATCTAATCTCTTCTTACTTGTCGGTAAAACTTCTTTTGGAACTGAACTTTCCCATTCTGAATCTAACCTGCTTGTTACAGCAGAGAGGATTCATGAAACCCTCTGGATGTGCAGTTCCCAGCATTCCTCACCATGGGCTACATTGGCGAGGGTTGCTGGGATTTGCAACCTATCACCTGGAGGGCTACATAATCTCCATCCATGTATTAGAGAGCAATCTAACTTGAACAAAGTGGGTGCATCTGCACTGTAGAAACAATATAGTTTGATGCCACTGTAAGTGCTCTAGGTCCATCCTATGAAATCTTGGGATTTTTTAGTTTTGTAAGGTCTTTAGCCTTCTCTGCCAAAGAGTGTTGTTGCCTCACCAAACCACAAATCCCAGGACTCTGTAGGATGGAGTTGTGGCAGTTAAAGTGGTGTCAAACTGCATTCGTTCTACAGTGCAGGTGCACCCAGTGGGGTTTATGTCTGGAAAAGAATGCATAGAGTTGTGCATTTAAGTCATTAAATTCAGACTTGTGCTGAATGGTTCCACTGCAATTATGGAGAACATATAGCCCTTAGGATGTCGCTGGACTCACTGCTCTTGCTCAGAATGGACTGTGATTGTGTAAAAAAGTCTTAGCAAGCACAACCAAAGGTAGGAGTTACAGTCCACCAGTATATGAATAGTCTCCATTCCTATGTTGCAGTTATGCTAGCTGGAATTGAAGCCACTGCTAGCTGAAGAGGAATCTATGAACCTTATCACACACGGGCCACAAAGCGATAAGAAAGCGAAATAAGAATAAATCCAGGAATAAACCGAAAGAAACCCCACAATACGTAAATGGCTATCAGACGCAACTAACATCATCGCGCAATTAAGGAAAGCACGATGAAGCGCTCCCGGGAACTGTATTTGCTGTTCGCACACAAGTGAGAAAATCTCGGACATAACCAAGCAATGATGCCCTGCACATGCTTAGTACAGCCGCGGCTGTCACTTGCCGTGGCTGTCAAACACACCCCTTCCCAAGCCAGCTGTCCCCCAAACCCCTTCCCAAGCCGGCACAGGGTCCGCGCTCTGAGGAGAACGTCCTCGAAGAGGCGTCTCTCTGAGGACGTCCTCCTTGGAGCTCAGACCCTGCGCGGGGCCTGAGCTCCGAGCAGAACGTCCTTGGAGAGGTGCCTCTCTGAGGACGTCCTCCTTGGAGCTCGGACCCTGCGCGGGGCCTGAGCTCCGAGCAGCGAGTAACAGCTCCGACGCAGGGCCGCCGCTCCAAGGGGGACCCCCTCGGAGCATCGAACCGACGCAGGGCCAGCGCTCCAAAGGGAGCCCCCCTTGGAGCGTCGAACTGATGCAGGGCCGGCGCTCCAAGGAGGATCTCCTTGGAGCGCCGATCTGACGCAGGGCCGGCTCTCCCAAGGGGGTCCTCCTTGGAGCGCCAGCCCTGCCTCGGCGCAGCACTCTGAGGAGGCCCCCTTGGAGAGGCGGCGCTACGGGGAAATGCACCCCAATACGTATTTGGCGATACGTATTGGGTTTACCATACCTTTATTAAAAGTGAAATGATTCCCGTCGCGCAATTGTACTTCCTGAAGAAACTGAAATTCAAAAGAACTCGGATCATGACGCATTGTGACGGGGTTCTGTCGGGGTTCTGTGCGGTTCTGTGCAACGTCGTGTGAACACACGGAAAAATAATACGTATTAGGTCGGGATTTCGTTTGGATTCTGTCTGCATTGGACCCCATGTGATAAGGTCCTATGAAGAGTGGCATAGCAAGTTGGGATAGCAAGTTGTGCTGTGCATTGTCTGCCTTCAAGTCTTTTCTGTTTTATGGTGACCCAATGGAGAAACCTATCATGGGGTTTTCTTGGCAAGTTACTTCAGAGGGGGTTTGTCATTGCCATGCTCTGAGGCTGAGAGAGTGTCACTTGGCTAAGGTCATCCAGTGAGATTGCAATCCTCCAGCAGCACTTTAAAGATTCAGGAACCCTGTCATTTTTGGCATTTGGCTACCCTAGCAACAATTGAGGGTTTGACACTTCCACAAATCTTCTACGCCAAGTATTAATGTATTGTAATACTCACTGCTCTTGCTCAGAATGGATTGTGGCTGTGTAAACATTTCTTTTCTGAGAGCACTGTGATTTTTTTGGCGGGGGGGTTGTAAACTTTTTTGCTGTCTCAGGGTTTGCACTTGTTGGGTGGTGGGATGCGAGGAAACCTCTTAGTAAATATGCCGGCAATCCATCCTAGGCTAAAGATGAAAACAATAGTTAGACTGCTGGATATACCAGTGGCAGACACCTTTTGTAAAACATAATACAGTACTTTCATATATAAGAAGGAGCAGCAAGAGATTCAAGTGAGAAATTATCCAACAGTCAGATTTGCAAAAGTAACTGTCGGCACAGAGCCACATGGAAGGAGGGGGAATTGTACAATGAGAGGCTGAGGATCAAACCCCTTCCCCCAGTCCTCCAGTAAAATGGCATTTCCTCTGCTGAAAGAGAGGAAGTTCCTTGTCTCACTTCCCTTTTAACATCTTTTAGCTTTTATGCTAGCTTCTTTTCCTTTTTTTTTAAAAAATGATCCCAATGCAGTGGGGGATGGTGGGTCTATTTTCAGTATGTCTTTCAATAGGATCTTCAGAAGGATTCAGCACAAGTTTATTATTATTATTATTAAAGTTTATTTATAGAGCGCTGTCAGTGTACTCAGCGCTGTACAAAAGACAATCAAGAATAAAACAAATAACAAATAAAACCTGCCAGAGGCGTACAATCTAAGTTAAAACAATGAGCAAAATAATAAAAGTCAGTTTAAACAAAGACAATTACAACAATTACTAACAACATCCACTGTAAACCTAAGTGAGAAAACAAGTAAATGTATAGTTTGTGTAATGTTGCTGGTTTGCTTTATATCGGGTTGCTAACTTGTTTGGCTCCTGTGCCCTTAAGAACAGCCAGACTTCAGAAATTCAGTAAGCAAAGTTAGGTCCACCACTTCATTGCTACAATGAAAGAAAAATTAGCATCACACTGCAACATGTTTACACCGTGCCTCTATTTTAAATTAATACAGAGGCAAATGTGAACAGCGACATGGTTAAAATACCACAGAAAGATTTGATAGCCTAAAACTGTAGTGGGAACATTGATTATTTCAAAAATCGGCTGCCAGGAACAGCTGCAGAATGGATTGGGGACTCCCGGCGGCATCGGTGGTGTTCTCCCATGCAGTAAAATGTGTTTTTGCTCCATTCCATTCCCTTGCATTGCATGCTGTTCCCGTTCTTTGAAGTGCCATGCGATAAGCTTAATACTCTCCAACATTTTATAGATGAAAACAAGGACCTATGTAGCCAAGCAACACCAGCATGTGATCAAAATGCCAAAAGTTATTAATAAGGAAGAAGACACAAGCTGGGAGAAGCTGCAGCAGTTTGCTTTTGCCTGAATCTACTGGGAAGAGTAAGATTCTGCCCCTCCTTTCCTCTCCTCCCAGCTGACTTAATTGAGTGTTGACTGCTTTTGCACATTGAATTCAATCTGCAGCAATTAGCATAAGCTGAGGACAAAAGGGGACTGTAGAAGGAAGAGAGAGAAACTGGGTCTTTTTACAAGAAGCTGAAAAAGTAGGACTGTCCCTGCCAAATAGGAACAGTTGTATATGGTGTACAAAGCATCTGTTGGTGGATGTTGTCCTGCTCATGATAGCAGCTCCCCAAGAGGAGAGGGATTGCTGGATGCAGTAACTCAATGCATTATTTCTAGGGTTTCTAGCAGTCCGGACCTGGGTCTTTTCTGTGGTCCTCAAGGGTGAGGGGGAAGAATCTCAGGGCAAAAGTATTGCCTTGAAAAGTATGCTTTAAAATATATTTCCTTCATTATTTAGAGTTTTTAAAAAATATTGATTGGCTATTCTGTGCTGATGCTTAATGTATCATAATTAATGACATTACCAAGGACTCCTCTTTGTAACATCAGCTTTGTAACTTCAGCAGGGCCTCTCCCCTGTGACATAACAAGCCAGGTTTTTGCACTGAAATCTTAAAGGCTGCAATAGTCATGAGCTGGCTACTACTGTGACATAGGGCATTTTGATTCCCCCTTTGAGTTAAATATTTTGTTCAGGGCCAGCATGGTGTAGTGCAGTGATTCCCAAAGAGGGCAGTACATCCCGCTCTGGGGGGGGGTGATAGAAGGATCCAGGGGGGCAGTAAGCCAAAAAGGGGTCAGCAGTAGAAAGAGAGGAAGCCCACATACCAGATGGACAGACTCAACTGAGGAAGTCACAGCCCTGAGCCTGAAGGACCTGAACACAGCGGTTGAGAACAGGAAGCTCTTGGAGGGAGGGTCTCCTTCATGAGATCATCATGTGTCAAAGTTGACTCAAAGGCAGTGAACAAAAGCAACAACCCACACATCAAATAGCCTGGGCAGCACTCATACAGGGATGGAGACTTGAGTCACTTCAATGACTTGACTTGAACTTGACTTGGCAAAAATGACACACTGATTTGACTCAACTTGAGACTTGTATATTTTTTAGTGACTGACTTGCTGGTGCTACTTATTTTGGGCAGCAGGCAAGACCTGCCCCCAAAGTGTAGGGTGCATTTCTCAGAAGGGAACAGCAAATGCATTAGGCAGTGGGCTTGAGGTGGAACAATCCTTCTAAAGTTTTTGAAAAGGCTCCTCTGATGTGCAGCAGGGACAGGCTGCCTAGCAGACCTCAAACCCATTGCCTAACACATTTACTGTCCTCACCAAGAAACACACCCTGCGTTAAAAGTTGGATCCCAGACTTGAGACTTGACTTGAAAATAATAATAATAATAGTTTTTATTTATATCCCGCCCCTCTGCCAAGCAATCGGGGCGGCGTACAACAATCACAATAACAAATAGCATCAATACAGAGCCCATCCCTTCTTCCCAACCCCACCCATACCCACCCCTCAAAAACAAAACAAACAAAGCAAATTAAAACAATTTTTAAAAATATACAAAATACAATATAAAATGCAAATACAATTTAAATGCAATTTTTGAAGGGTCCCTCCTCGCTGCCCCAGGTGGAAAAGGCAGCCTTTTTAAAGGGTCTCTCCTCGCTGCCCCAGGTGGAAAAGGCAGCCTTTTTAAAGGGTCTCTCCTCGCTGCCCCAGGTGGAAAAGGCAGCCTTTTTAAGGGGTCTCTCCTCGCTGCCCAAGGTGGAAAAGGCAGCCTTTTTAAAGGGTCTCTCCTCGCTGCCCAAGGTGGAAAAGGCAGCCTTTTTAAGGGGTCCCTCCTCGCTGCCCAAGGTGGAAAAGGCAGCCTTTTTAAAGGGTCTCTCCTCGCTGCCCAAGGTGGAAAAGGCAGCCTTTTTAAAGGGTCCCTCCTCGCTGCCCAAGGTGGAAAAGGCAGCCTTTTTAAAGGGTCTCTCCTCGCTGCCCAAGGTGGAAAAGGCAGCCTTTTTAAAGGGTCCCTCCTCGCTGCCCCAGGTGGAAAAGGCAGCCTTTTTAAGGGGTTCCTCCTCGCTGCCCAAGGTGGAAAAGGCAGCCTTTTTAAAGGGTCTCTCCTCGCTGCCCCAGGTGGAAAAGGCAGCCTTTTTAAAGGGTCCCTCCTCGCTGCCCAAGGTGGAAAAGGCAGCCTTTTTAAAGGGTCTCTCCTCGCTGCCCCAGGTGGAAAAGGCAGCCTTTTTAAAGGGTCTCTCCTCGCTGCCCAAGGTGGAAAAGGCAGCCTTTTTAAAGGGTCTCTCCTCGCTGCCCAAGGTGGAAAAGGCAGCCTTTTTAAAGGGTCTCTCCTCGCTGCCCAAGGTGGAAAAGGCAGCCTTTTTAAAGGGTCTCTCCTCGCTGCCCAAGGTGGAAAAGGCAGCCTTTTTAAAGGGTCTCTCCTCGCTGCCCCAGGTGGAAAAGGCAGCCTTTTTAAAGGGTCTCTCCTCGCTGCCCCAGGTGGAAAAGGCAGCCTTTTTAAAGGGTTCCTCCTCGCTGCCCCAGGTGGAAAAGGCAGCCTTTTTAAGGGGTTCCTCCTCGCTGCCCCAGGTGGAAAAGGCAGCCTTTTTAAGGGGTTCCTCCTCGCTGCCAATATCTTGCAAGGATTTGAGACTTGAAGGTAGAGGTCTGAGGCTTGACTCAAGACTTGGATTAAAAGACTTGAATACAGTTGCCCCTTCCAATTCACAGGGGATCTGTTCTGGACCCCCCCCCCCCCCACACACACATGAAAATGGCAGCTCGCAAATATTTGAGCCCTATTGAAACTAATGCTGTGCTCATGGCATGTGTGCAGGGCCGCGTGGGGGTTTGCACGGCCATTTTAAATATAGCCGCTTGTCCCTCCCCATGAAGAGCAAGACCGTGGACTTGAAGTATGCAAACGGGGAGGGACAATTGTATATCACTGCTGACATAAGAGAAACTACTTTGGGGGCATTTGAATTGTAAAGGCAATTTTTTTTTTTTTTTAAATATCTTCCAGTTTCTGTTTGAGGGATTGCTGAAATTCCAGCCATCCCTTGTAGATCTGCAGGCATGAATATCTGAAAGTTCACAAAAAGACTGAGGTTGGCAGTGGACAGAAAACTCTTTGACTTCGTCTATTTTCAGCCAGCCTTTTAAGTGCCATATGTAATTGTCTCATTGAAACAAATGTGCACATCAGCCTTCCCTACTTGGCATCCTCCAGTTTTCTTGAACTACATCTCCCATCTCCAGCTAGGACATTCAGTCCACTCTGGTTAGGGACAGTGGTAATTGTAGTGCAGCATCTCTGAGAGATACTGTTTTGAGGAAGGCTAACAAATCTTGCCAAGAAAACCCCATGATAGGTTTGCCATATGTATGTTTGGAAACAACTTAAAAGTACACAACACACACACACACACAATGTGTACTACTGTAAACACCTCTGATCCTGTTTAATTTGGGGTTAGATCTCATTAATACTCGGGTGGAAGGGAGGGAGACTACCAGGGGTCTCCAGATAAATTTGGGAAACAGTCCTGCCTGAAATCCTAGAAGGGCAAGGCCACAAGTCAGTGTTGCTAATACTGGGCTAAAATGATAAATAGCTTGATTCAGTGTAAGTCAGCTTCCTACATTCCTACTGTACCTAAAGCAAGAGAAAACCAAAAGTTTTGACTTAAGTATACCCTGGATAGGACAGCTCTGTATGGAGTATGTTGTTGTTGGCGGCATCTGCACTGCAGAAGCAATGCAGTTTGACACTACTTTAACTACATGGCTCAATGCTATGGAATTCTGGGATTTGAAGTTTTGTGTGACATTTGGCCTTCTCTGTCAGAGAGCTCTGGTGCCACAACAAACTGCAAATCCCAGGATTCTATAGCATTGAGCCATGACAGTTAAAGAGGTGTCAACCTGCATTATTTCTGCAGTGCAGATGCAGCCATTGTGTGCCTTGAAATTATTTCTGACTTATGGTGACCCCAAGACAAACCTGACATGGGGTTTTCTTGGCAAGATTTGGTAAGAGAAGGTTTGCCTTTGTCTATTTCCAAGGATGAGAGAGTTTTACTTGTCCAAGGTCATGCAATGGGTTTCTTTGCTGAGTTGGGATTCAAACCCTAGTCTCCCAATACTAGTCCAAACCCCAAATCACTATACCACAGTGGCTCTCATATGGCATATACCCAAATTCGATATGCATTTGCACAGTATTGTATTCATACTTTATGCAAACCATTTTAGGGGTACACCTAAAAGAGTGGGAAATCTGTGTTTCTGGAGAATGGCTGGGGCTAAAAGTCAAGACAGGGCTTAAAAACAGTGTTTGTGATTCCTGAGTCTCCAGGCATATCTTGGAATGAGGAAGTTGCTCTGTTGCTGTTTCAGTAATAATTGTCCACCAGGCTAGCTTTTTAAAAACATACATATATATGTTTCTTCCCCAAGATCCTGGCAATATGGATACACAGGATATCCAAAAGGAGACGTGATGAATGAGCAACTTCCTCTCCAGCCAATTCCTGGCTGGCCAGGCAAGACAAAAAGAGTGTCCCTAAGTAACGGAAGAACCAAAATGCATGCCCAGTGACCAGAGATTATATAGGATTTTCCCCTCCAGTATAATAAAATGGCAATCTGAGGTCTGTTTGAAATGTTAATTGCTACTGCTACTACATCAATCTTAAAATCTATCTGTGTTTGCATCTGGCCACCCAAATTGCATTTAAATTTAAATTCCATAGGAAGACACATAGTTGCTTTTAGATGACATTACTCAACAATTAGATTTATTTTTGTCCTCTGTGTTATCTTACCGCCAGCACTTAAAGAGCGCAAGCCTGTGTATATGTTGAAATGGAAGCAAGGCTGCTGCCACACTGCAGAATTAATGCAGTTTGACACTATTTTAACTGTCATGGCATCATCCTATGGAATCCCCTAAGACCTACTGGGAATAGCATGTGGTCAATGATATGGTAGTTGTAGTCCTCCATAGTAAGCTACCTCCTCTTATCTGCAAAGATTGGCTGTTTTTGTGCCAGTCTTACCTGCTCAACAAATGGTGGCATGATTTATTTTTGTAATGGCAAGTGGAATTATGTTTTCCCTTAACACTTGGAAGAAGGAAGAGATTTCTGTAATTTGTTCTGCTCTCATCTGTCTCTCTCCTGCTCCCCTTTCTCATTTTGACTTTCTATTACGGCTCATCATTATGTTAGATTATTGTGGTTTTTCATGCCACTTCCACTCTTCTAACAGCGGCAAACAGGCAGTACACAAAGGCAAGTAGTTTTGATGAAAGAAATGTTGGAAAAGTAAGAAAACAACTCCCTTTGCAGCTTCAAGTAGTTCATGATTCTTGCCCACCCTAATTGTTGACACATTTTGGAAAGGTTACTGTTTTGAACCACTGCTCCCCAAATCTGGCTAGTGTTGGTGTGAACTATATCAACAATATCTGGAGGAGCACATGTTCCCCATCCTTGCTTTAAGGGAAGCCATGACGGGAAGTGAAACTGGTATGACATTGGGATATCTTTTCTCTGGTAACAATCTATCATCCTAATTTTATGAACAGAAGATTTTCGAACTGGGGACTGATGACCCAGTTCCTCTGCCAGATGTAGCCACTGGCAAAGTAAGCAAAATAGGAGCCAAGTGAAATTCAGACCCCTTTCCACTAGGGACTGGATCGAGATGAACAGTTCTTCCTCTCACTCCCTTAACCATTAGATTACAGTTAGTTTGGGCTGTCATCCCATTGTTCAACTTGGCAAGACTAAAGAAATCTCTGATGTGTCATTTTTTAAAAAAATCCCGTTAGTACTAACTTTGAGCCAAATCCCCACTGGTCAGACTTAATGAAATGGATTTTGATGATTGTTACGAAAACCTTGGGACATGTGGCTGTTCGAGTCCTTTCTGACCTCTTTCAGGGATGTCTCTGCTTGATGTTTTCGATTACAATCTGTTATGAGTTGCATTGAGTTTCCGAATGTAAGTCTGTTGGAGAAAAACAAAATTGCACTCCATGCACAAAATCAGCACACATTTTAGACCTCTTGAATGAAAGTCTAAAATACCACCAATTCACTGCTGGATGCAAAAAGTCAAAAATTATTTTATTATATGTACAATGAGATTTTCACCCCCCCCCCCCCCGTATTCCTCCCCTCTCTTTTAATCCTGGAAACTTTTGACACTCCCATTTTATTGGATTGTGGCTCAGGCTAGCTATTTCCATACATTCCCAAGTATCCTGATTTGGCAAAGACAGTCCTGGTTAATCCTCTGTTGTCCCACTTTTTTTTTAGCTGCTTTAAAAACATCCCAGTTTTTCTCTCCTCACCTTTGTCCTCATCTTACTTCAGTTGCTGTAAACTAACTTTGTAGTACAAAAGCAGTTTGCACGATAACTAAGCAGTGGGGAGAGGAGAGGACTGGGCAGAATCTTGCCCTTCCTAGTAGGCTCAGAGAAAAGCAAACTGCTCTATCCTCTCCTATCTTCCATTCTCACTGGTAATTTTTGCCATCTTGACCACTCTCTGATGTTGCTTGGCCCTATGTGTCCCAATTTTTGTCTATGAAATGTTGCAAGGTATGTTTTTCATTTAATTGTCATGTGAAAACATTAGATATAGCTATGGGCATTTTTTCCATGAGACAGCAGCAGGTCTACAGGGCAGAAATCCAGAGCAGAGAGAACCCAAATGTGACAGGGCTGGCTTTCCACATTTAGGAGTGAAAGCAATGTACATTACCATCTAAGTCAGGAATGGGCAATTTGTGGATTGCAAAACCCATAATCCACTACCACTAGTTATCCTGGCTAGGGCTGATGACAGTTCCTTTTGAAAGTGATGAATGGTGAAGAAAGACAAACAAATAAAAGCAAATAAAAGAGAAGCAGCAGCATGTTTCTGTGTACATTTCTGTGTTTATATTGTGTTCTTGTAGGAAGGAATGCATATTATTTTACATATCATTCTGCACATGAAATCTGCTCTATCTGTCTATCTATCTATCCATCTAACTATCTATCTGTTAGGAGTGATCTGTGAATGAAAGCACAGATTAAAGCATCTGACTTGCTGAGACATACACAGGGCAGATTATTTTGATGCATACGGCCCTTGGAAAAAATTCCTGACTCTGGAGATCAACTGCCTGTGAGAATAGACAATACTGGTTTAGATGGACTAACTGTCCCAGGTATAAAACAGATTGCGGTGTTTCTTTCTCTGTAGGATACTATACATGTGTGTACTCCCATCTAGAGAAATTGTAGGCTTTTTGTTCTGTTTCTTTGTCAAATGCATTAGGATGTTTATCTGCAAGTATGCATGGATACAGTTGCAAAAAATACTCATTAGGTCTGAAGGATGAATGCAGTCTGAAATCCTCCACTTGATTTTACGATGCCTTATATCTAAAACCTGCATCCCACAGCCATAAAGCTTTTTCTGTCTTCCACACGGTAATGACTCCAGAGGCCACTTGGCTAACACCTGTTATTTTATTTCTCCAAGAAAGTGAAGTCTTAGTGAAGCCCTGCTAACTCACCTTTCTGTTTGGAAAGGGAAACTAACTTGGCTGGCTCCAGTAATATCTCTAGATCTATCTATGGACTTTCTTTAGCTCTCAGGAGCTGCTGGAAAGGATGTGGAATGTTATTCATTTTGGCATATCTTTTTGGACTGCTCAATAGGCAAGGAATGAGTGAGCCCAAATGTTATATGAGCAGACTTTTGTAACAGTTATTTTTTTACTGTACATATTGCTGAGTCTTGTGATTTTGGTAGCTTTCCCACACTCAGTTGCACCATATGACTTTGGCTTGTGCCAGTGTTACGTATCAGGAAACGTTGTTGCAACAGTTTTGTATGGCTCCATTTCCACCTGCACTGCTCCATAGTTCATGGCTGAAAGGTAATTCCTAGCCATTTGAGCCCAAGGAATAAGAACAGGCAACCAGATCCTTGTGGCGATGTGAGATAGCTCAGCCTTTGGTTCAGAAATGCAAGTGTTCCTTTTCTGTGTTTCAAGGGGTAGGCAGATGTGTCTCTGTGTATGAAATAAACAGCAGCTGCTGTTCTGGTTCTTGGGAAATCTCCTAGTACCTGAGGTTTCCTCAGAGTAGCAAAATATACATTGCCTGTCAAATCAAGGGTAGTAAGTAAATATTAAAGCTGCAGTGCTATATCTCCCAAAAGGGCATTCCTACTGGAGCCATGTGATATAGCACAACTCCTTTGGAAAAGGAGATTGGTGAGCAGAGAAGGGGCATACCCATAGAAGTCTCTTCATGTTGCTGTGAGAAAGGGGCACCATACTCTTCATCTGTCCCAATTTGGCAGGGACATTCCTGATTAACCTTCTATCATCCCATTTGATCAGCTGCTTTTAAAGTGTCCCAGTTTTCTCTCTCTTCCTCTCACCTTCCCCCTTCACCTCTGGGTAAGCCCAGGGGGTCCCATTAGTATGAAGGGTCTGTGTGCGGCAGATAGCGGTTTCCCTAGGGGCTCCTTGAATGTGGAACTAGCCCAGACTATGGCTTCTTCCTCCTGGAATCCTCCCCTTCCTCTGTGCAGTTTAAAGCATTGTGTTAGGTTCACAATAGGGCTGCCAAGTAGGTTGTTAGAGAATGTAACTTCCCCCAGCCAGTTTGTTTTGACTGCCCCTGACCTTTTTGAGCAACCAGACTGCAAAAAAGCTTTGCCTGCTAAATTTCTGCATGTCCTGCCGAGATGAAGCACACACACAGTATCCAGCCCAGTTTTTGTTTTAAAACGGTGGCAATCTTACCGGGTTTAGTGAAATTCAAGATCTTGTTATCTGCTGACCGGGCTGCCTTTGTAAAACACTTATTTGTATTCCAGATTGGTTATATTGTGATGCAATAAAAATGCTGACAGCTTGTCTTCTGTTTCTATTGGCAGGCTTCCCATGTTACAATTTAAATTATAAATTGTTTGGGCTCAGGGTGGGTTGCGGGAGAGAAGAAGCCAGAAAGGGGGGGGGGGGGGAGAAAAAAGGAAAGCCTTTGTCCAGTTCCGTATATTTTTGAATTTGGTTTTCAAAATGATCCCATTAAATGGCAGATTAATTGTCTCCATGAGGGTCAGATGAATGTATATTGCAATAATTGTGAACGTTAAGCGCTCTTTCTTTTGAAATGTGCATGTTTTTCTTCAGCCTAGTGGGTGCTTCAACCTTATACCCAGGGGAGGAAGGTTAAGTGTCTCTCAACTGCAATGAAAATTAAATCAACACTCTTCATTTGTTGGAAAGGACAGAATGCATTACTGTCCCCCGTCTCGACTGTCGTTTTCCCTGTAACATATTATGTAATTATATCTATCACTTATAAAATATTCAGAAGCCCTCTATTTTCAATATTCATTTTAGCGACTGTCAGAGAACAATTGTGAACAACTTTGTCAACATCCTAGTTGAGTGTCCGTAGGCGGTAATATTTCCAAGGAGTTAGTGGAGACTATTGTTAGTTAAATGGAACAGAGACGGGATGCCTTCCTCCCAGCATGGTTGAAACATGCCGAATTCTCCCTTGCTGGCCGTCAACCCCTCTCTGCACATCAATTTATGATTTATTTTAGACCCCATGTTCTATGAATAATGAATGATCTATCTAGTACCCAGAGGCCTCTGGAAATTAAAACATACTATGCAAATAATTAACAGGAATAAATGGGATGGAAAGAGGGACAAAGTGAAAGCCAATTTTTTAAAAAGCCAAAATGGCAAGAAACAGAGTCTGTAAGCATGTGAGCCAAATATATTGCTGTCCTGCCTTTTTTTCCCTCCCCAAAAACAGGTTCCCAAGTTCATAGGAAGCTCCAGTGAGTGCTACATTTGGAAATACAGGTAGTCATCATGACAGACCCCAAAGTCAAAAGGAGAAGCCAGCTGGGTTGATCTAGATCAAGAAACCAGGTCTAGCAGTTCCAATTGCCACTGCTTATCGCATTAACATATAACCCGACATCACCATAACGGGATGCAGCCGGGATGCTGGATGAAGGTGGGAATTATCGCACCGTAATTCACCACCGATTCCACTGGCCGACTGCATCCTGGGTACCAGCTGTGGTCAGTCGGCCCATTTTCGAAGTCAGGAGCTTTCCATTTTCAAAAAAGGGCTGGCTGAGTGTGGCTGGGACCCGGGACATAGTTGGCCAGCAGAATTGGCTGCGAATTACAGTGTGATACCCCGGCTGCATCCCGTTAGGATGATGTTGGGTTTTATGTTAATGTGATAAGTTCCTTAAGTCAGTCTTTTGTAAAGCTTTTCAAAAGTTTTATGGTTTACTTGCCCATTCAAGACCATATCACCCCAACATAATTTCATTACAGCTAAGAGAAGCTCAGAACAGTATCTTATTGCTGGGATAAACCATTCTTCCTCCTGCCCTCAACCCCAGCTATTGTTAGGATTGCGGCAAAATGGAGAGATTGGGAGGTTGGGGGTGGAGGAGGATAGAATTTTTCCTGCTAATCGAAAACTCTGAGCACTCTGACCTTGTGAGCTCTGCTTCGGCTTATACCAGATCGAACTGTTCGTCCATCTAGCTCAGAACTGATTGGCAACCGCTGTCTAGTTTCTTATTTTTCTTATTTTTCATCCTCTGCTACATGGTCCTTTTAACTGCACACATCCTTTGGTACTTTTGCCTGACTTCTAGGTCAGTCCAAAATAAAATCACTGCCATCCTTGACTTGATTGTGGATGAGGGAGCTGACCTGGTATATGTTAAGAGGTGATATGATAGACCTGTTTAAATATTTGAAGGGATATTGAGGAGGGAGCTAGCTTGTTTTCTGCTGCTCCAGAGAATAGGGCCTGGAACAATGGATGCAAGCTACAGGAAAAGAGACTCCAGCTAAACATTAGGAGAAACTTCCTGACAGTGAAAGCTGCTTGACAGTCGAACACACTCCCTCAGAGAGTAGTGGAGACTCCTATTTGGAGGTCTTTAAACAGAGGTTGGATGACCATCTGTCAGGGATGCTTTGATTTTGAGTTCCTGCATGGTAGGGGGTGGACTGGATGACCTTTGTGGTCTTTTCCAACTTTATGATTCTATGATTCTATGTTACAGAGACTTGGCTGGATATGCTCGGTGGAGTGAACTTGACTCAGCTTTTTCCACATGAGTACTGAATGCAACAGCAGCCCAGACTGATGGTCTAGGAGAAAAAGGGTTGCTATCATCCATAAGGACTCCATATTACTCATGAGGAAGCCCATATTTCTGAGCACTGATGCTGAAAGTTTGTACTCGTGAGGGCCAAAGAGACGGAATGGGTGCTGCTAACTAGAGAGTAAGAGAGAAACCTACCCTTTCTAACCATACCTTCCACCTTTGAAAGGAGAAAGAGGTCATATCATGATTTCAAGTGAGGTATACATTACTTTGTAGAAGCATATGACACACAACTTTGAAGGTTTGGGTTCAAAGCTGATTGTGAGTTGCTATCTGGAGCTAAAGTATAGCGATACATACCTTCCAACATTTCACAGATGAAAAATTGGGATGCGTGTGGCCAAGAAACATCAGAGTGTGGTGAACATGGCAAAGGGTA
The DNA here is from genome assembly GCA_026167975.1 of Phrynosoma blainvillii. NCBI lineage: Eukaryota > Metazoa > Chordata > Lepidosauria > Squamata > Phrynosomatidae > Phrynosoma > Phrynosoma blainvillii. Next base: position 23,625,587 of record JANUYF010000009.1, on the reverse strand, counting down.
TTAATGGGGAAAAACGAAAAGAAAAATTGAGAACTTTGCCATTAAAAATCTATATGGTGGATTATGCTTGGGGTGGGTGGGTAAGAAAGTAGCCGCAGAGAGCAGCACCAGCAGAGTTTTCTGCATCTATTTTCATGCTTAGTACAAAATCCCACCCAACATCTAATGTAAATGAACCAAATGTTAGAACAGTATGAAAATAAAAATGAACAGAGAGTACAGTTTTTGCTTAATGAGATGCAGTTCTCCTCATGCAGATTCCTCCCCTCCCCATTTCAAATTATACTTCCCACCTTTAAAAACAATATAAACAAGTGTAAACATAACTCTTGAATCAGTTTTTTTTTTAAAAAAAGCAATGCAAATGTCCTCGGTCATTTCTCATCTGAAATATGTCAATTATATATATTTATATTAGTAAGAAATAAAATCATTTATCTCTTTTTTCTTTCTCTGAAAAAAATAATCTACAGATCTTGAAACTTTAAAATCTGGCAAAAGAACAGTCTTAAACCACGATAGATAGATAGATAGATAGATAGATAGATAGATAGATCAAAACTTTTTTTATGGTATAGAAGCAGCTTAACTGTCTGGTAAGCTCCTCAGCAAATTGGTGAGCCCCAAATATCATCCTATAGAAGGTTGGAGAATAACATTAGCTGGGAAATTGCCATTTGTCTCATGAAGAATTGTCATTTGTCTCCAGTTCTGGGCACCGCAATTCAAGAAGGATATTAACAAGCTGGAATGTGGCCAGAGAAGGGCAATAGTGATGATCAAATGTCTGGAAACTAAGTTTTAAGAGCAATGATTTAGGAAGCTTGGTATGTTTAGCTTGGATAAGAGAAGAATGAGAGGGGATATGATAGTCATCTTCAAATATCTGTAGGGATGTCATGTAGAAAATGGAATACGCTTGTTTTCTGCTGTTCCAGAGGTTAGACCACAAATTAATGGAATCGAGTGACAAGAAAGGAGATTTCACCTAAACATTAAGAAAAATGTATTTACTCTAACAACTGTTAGACAGTGGAATAGACTGCCTTGGAGAGTGGTGGACTCTCCTTCCTTGGAGGGATGTAAACAGAGGTTGGATGGCCAGGAGTGCTGTAGTCCCAAGGATCATATAGTCCAATCCCATTCCCATACTTGTATGACAGAAGGTTGGTCAAGATAGCCCTTGTGACTCCTTCCAACTCTACAATTGTATGATTCTATGGATTCCATTTTGTTTTCTTGAAGTGCTGTCACACATTCAGGCACACATTCAGGCACAGTATCCATGAGAATGGCATATTCTCATGGATACTGTGTGATTAACACAAAGAATTGCCACCGGAGCAGAAAAAGGCTATAGGGATTGCCCAAGTGGTTTCCTACTATGAACTCTGGGTTACATATCATGAAGATGGGGTAGATCAGTTAGTTGGTAGTTGCAGTTTCTCAGGATACTGCCAGAATGACAGAATGCGCTCTGTGGCATCTAATGGTGGGGCACTAGCATGCACAGACTCTCAGTGAGCTTTCAAGGGGAGGGCTCCTATTACTGCTAATCAAAAGTCATTGGGCAAGTATGTCCTATAGAATCATGGAATCAGAAGCCATCCCAAGGATCATATAGTCCAATCCCATTCCCTGGAGGAACTCCTATCTAAAGAAATCCTGCCAGGTGTCCATCCAACCTCTGTTTATAAACCTTCAGTAAAGGACACCCGCCCTCTCTCACTTCCTTTTGATAAATTTCCCAGCAACAAGCCCAAAAACCTGTAAGATGAAATGGGACAATATAGGAGAGCCACAAGCAGAAAATATCACAATTCTGCACTTACTCAAAAATTCCATTCATGAAGCAGAGTAATCAAAGAATTAAAAAATCACCTGGAATCAACTTTGGAAAATCCTGGGAGGTTAGATTAGGTATACATATTGTTTTTGAGTGTTTCTGAGCAATGCTGTGGTTTGTGTTGCGTTTGTGATACTGGTCTGCTAACATGCATTTCTCCACTTGCCTATGGTTATGCACAGTGGTCAGAGCTTAGCAAAGTTATTGTTTGGGACTGCAGCTCTCAGAATCCCCAGCCATCATGGCCTGTGAGAGTTTCTGAGAATCAGTAACTTTTCCAATCTTTTGTACTGGGGCAACATATAAATCTTTGTCTCTGTGCAGTGTGTAACAAGGCCTATAGCACCATTTCTGTCAACTATCCCAGTGACTCAGGGACACCTTCTATTTTGGGCCACAGTGATGATAGATGTGGCATCCAAATTAAAGACGAGGATGATGCTACTAGCTGTCTTCAATAGAACTCTCAATAAAAATATTTTCTTAATAATATAGGGAGATGTTGGGAATGCCTTTTACAAATAAAAACAATTGATTACCCAACATTTGTTGTTATTTTTTTCCCCAGCAGCAATTTTAAAAAAGTAATTATTGTTTTAATCATTAAATGCCAAGAGTGCTTATTTTATACATTACTGGCTGGTTTTAGTAACTGTAAATTATATGTTTCTAATTTGATGATTAATGAATTAGTATTATAAAACTTTCCCCCCCTGGTAAACATGAATGAGTTGACTTGCATTAACATTCCAAGTTAATGAGTTGGTGCTACTGCTTACATTGCCCATCTCTGTTTCCAGTTTTGGCATTGAAGAAATCTCTTAGAAGTTTTGTAAACCAGTTAGTCAGGTGCATATAAGTCAGGGGCGTGGAAATCCTCAGAGGTGGTGTCCCAGAAGGCTATAACTGCCCTTCTTGCAAACCCAGCATATCCTATTTGAGAGGCTCCAAAGTCCCTAAACAGCCACTTCTGCTCTCTAGAAAGAATGGTGGGTCATTATACCATATCCACCTTGATCCGAAATAGCTGGGAGGCAGAGTAGAGTGAAACACCCCATGATGCCCACGAAAGGGTGCTAGTAGGCATTAAAAAAAAAACACCCTTCCTCACTTTTCTTTCCCCATTTGTGTGTAGGGAAGGGATTGTAGGGGCATTGTGGGGTCTCATTTAGCCCACATGTTACTATATCCCCACCCCTGCTGTATATAAACACATATACACCAGTGCAAGATACCAGTATGCCACTTGTTCCATTTCCTTCTGACTTGCCTTCCAGACAGGTAGCACAAGCACAAGAGAGGCTACAGAAGAGGCAACAGACAGCAAAGTGTAGCAATGCAAACATGAATAAAGGAATCTTAGGGGGGTTGCAGACTGTCAGAAATAGTGCAAATTGAGTCCACTTTTAGGGTTAGGGTTAGGGAATCATGAGAACTGTATTTTATTGTGGCACCAGAGCTCTCTGACAGGGAAGGCTCAATGTCTCAGAAAAAAACCAATTCCCATGATTCCCTAGCACTAACCCTAACCCTAAAAGTGAACTCAATTTGCACTATTTCTGACAGTCTGCAACCCCCCTATGTCATTGAATCTTGGTTTGAAGACAACATTGCCTACCATGGAGGAATGGTTGTTGAAATTAACTGACTTTGCAGGAATGTTTAAATTGTCTTGTTTGGTTAGAGAAAAGTCACCAGTGACATTTCTCAAGGAAACCCCTTTTAAGTGTATCCATACTGTAGAAATAATGCAGTTTGACACTACTATTAAGAGGTAGCTCCATCCTAGGGAATCCTGGGACTTGTAGTTTTACAAGTTCTTTGGCCTTTTCTGCCAAAGAGTGCTGGGTGCTTCACAAAATTACAAACCCAGGAGTCTGTAGGATGGAGCCATGACAGTTAAATTGGTGCCAAATTGCATTATTTCTACAGTGTAGAAGCAGCTGTAGACTTTTTTTTGCAAGAAAAAAGGACAAAAGAAAAATGACTTGATAACTTTTAGTTTGGATGATTAGAAAAAATAGGTTGTTGAGAGAAAGGAATTTGGCACGAATAACTATGTGCATATGAAAGGAAGATCATGACTTAATGTTTTCTTCTCTTTTTCTTTTTCCTTTCACTTGTTTTTATTTCTTTTCTTTATTATATTTTTCATAATTAATGTATTTTTAAAACATTAAAACACACTATGACACTTCATGAGAATCTTGGGGTCAAAACAAGAACCTCTCAAGTGCACAAGAGTTTCTCGTCTGTCATAATGCAGAGGTATAGGAGCAACCCCCAAAATCGCCATTGCTGCTCAAAGTAACATTCTGATTTGGTTTGAAGTGGCCGTTCTTTATGGACAATTCTCTGTAGAAAATAAGCATGCACAGTGTGGTGCATTACCAGGTACACACATAACACAGTTGAGAACATAAGCGATACAGTTTCTGCCACATAGGCATGTGTATTGTCATCGCCAAACTGGACACAATGGAGAAACGGCAATCTCTGGTGAAGGCTGGCTCTCACATCAATTGAGCAAAATAGTGTCTGAGTTCATCTCTTTCTCTCTCCAGTGCACAGATTCAAGGAGAGTCCTAGGTTCATGGAAAAGTGTGAAGACCTTTTGTGACCTCAGAAGTATGAAATAATGTCAAGAGGTTTTCTCTGAAGCTGGACTGAGTTTGAGCTACTTGGTGAGTCACGAGACTCCTTGCTATTTATCTGAGACTTAGTCTAGGATGAACACACTCTTCTCCTTGGCTTTGTAGGAAGGTTTATGTGCACACAAGAACTTGTGAAAATTACCTTTTTTGACTGCAACTTCCTAAATACCCCAGCCAGCATAGCCATGCTGGACTGGAAGACTTTGGAAGTCATAGTAAAAAAAAAAAAAAAAAAAGGTAACTTTTCCAGACTCTATCTCCTTATCCACAGTTCTGCTGGGCCTTGAGTTCAGTGTGATGTCAGTATAACAAGATCCTGTGCAATGAGACACTGGCTGAATTGCTATTGTACTCTACTGGAGCATGGATCTCCACCTGCATATTTACATTGGAGGTCTGGGAGCAATGTCATGAAGGAAGCTTTCCCAGCCCCCCACATGGCCAGTCAATTGGCATTTGGGTTAATGGGTGTGGAGTTCATGTCCTGTTGCTGTCTGGTTGCCATTGCACAGCCCATGCAAAACTGATATGCAAGAAGATATTGGATATCTCCTTGTGCGCTATCCAATAAATCAATTTTTTTAAAAGCATTAATCAGGTGTAACTATCACTGATAAGTCACTAATGGGATTCTGGTTTCTGTCTCTATTAGAAGTCTTACTTATCCAAAGGTGAGAAAATATTTTGGTTGGCTATCAAGGCATATGTGGTTACCAAGATTCAGTGGCAGCTGCTGGCTTCCATATCATTCTGGGGTTTTCTTTCTAGACTATAAAGGAGCTATTCAAGGTGTTGAACCTGTTTAGAAGACCCTTTCCTTCCTTCTCTCTAAGCACTGGAGCTAAGGTGGTTCAGCACCCTGAGTAGCTCCTTTAATTTTTGCTGCATGCCTTCAAGTCCTTTCCACTTTATGGCCACCCTAAGGCAACCCTATCATGGGATTTTCTGGGATTAGTTGGCTTAGATTACTTTGCAATAATTTTGTGATCTGTTGATTTGAAAGTCAAGACAGTGGGTGCTTGGTTCACAGTACACCTGAATGTGTTGTTACGAGTGACTATATTATCAACAATTCAAAATATACCTCCATATTTGGGCCACTCACTGAACTATGCTTTGGTTTTCACTTGTGTACATTTATGTGCATCCACACTTCAGTCAGAATGCATCTACCTTCCCCTCAGGGACTGAAAGCCTAAACAAGGGAAATATGTGATCCTATACATGCTGTTGGATTGCAAACCATATCATCCCCCTATGCTGGTTAGGGTGGATGGGTTTTCAGTGTGAGGACCATGTATCTCCCTTCCCAAATCCTGAAGAATAGGAATGCTATTTATTCATATTAATATGTTGTATCAAGGTATCACCCAAAATGTAAAATCACAACCAAAATCGGGACAGTGGCGAATTAGGGATGGGAAGAATGTTTTTCAATTGTTAGGAAATGCTGATGAAGAGTAACCTGGATTGATGAGAAATATTATAGTTTGGGTCTTATTCTGCACAAAATTTGCACTTTTTGTGCAGAAAATAGTATTTCCGTGCAGGACATGGTGTTGCTGACTCCTCATTCTGTGTAAAATTTGAACTTTTTTTTTCAACAGAAAACAGCAAATAAATAAATAAACTGCCCAGAACATCCTATTTACTGCAGAGAAAATACTGTTTTTGGGACAAAGCAACCATGTGTGTGAGTTTTGCACAGAATAACTCATGAATTGAAAATAGTTTTTGAAAACTGCAGTTTTTGTTTATCTTCTCACAGTGGGAAGAAATGTGCTAAAATTACTCATTGCTTCATTCAAGAATGAAATTGGTGAAAAATTACATCCTTATGACAAAATCAGAGCAGATAATAAAGCACTGGGAACATCTCAGTTAGGCTGAACAATAAGTCATCCTGGACAAGGTGAGATGTGAAAATCATGCTGCTACTGCCCTTCTTCACTACTCTATGAGAGTGAGACTAGTAGAGATAGGGAGAGTTACTCAGTCTTAGAATCTCAGTGAATACTTGATTTCATTGTCTAGGACCAACCTTGGATGGGAGGAACAATTTAGATCTGATTTGTCAGGTCTCCCCTTGATATTTTCTACCATATTTGTGGTCAGAGAATATATCTGTGTGGGAGGGAATTCTTGCTGGGGAGAGCAAAGAAATTCTCTTGTAGTTTCTCAAGGAAGAGGCTTATTTCTTGCATGGTAGGCAGCATAACTTCATTCTCCTCTCTAAGATTTGTTCTTGTTGCTGTTGCTAAAAGAAGGCTCAGAAAACAGTGTGGCTAGCCTAGTTGGCATTCTGCATCCTTCATGATGCTCCAGGTGTAGCGTTGTTGCAGGTCATTGTGGGAGGGAAATGGTTGCTGCCACATACATAAATGGTGGAAATTATCCAGAGAAAATTCTGAAAAGTGAACTTTTTAAAAGATGAGTGAGAAAATCTCAGAAATTTTCTCAGAAAAGCATGTCTTCTGAAAAATTTCCTTTCAGTTGTAAAGTAGTAACATAGGAAGGACCATCCACATTTTATTTCTAGCACCATAGTGGCCTAATGGACCATCCACATCTTATTTCTAGCACTATGGTGGCCTGCCCTTAGAGAAGAGGCAGTGATGGTGTAGGATGCAGCCACACTGTTGGACCCAAACACTTAGGGCCTTTGCAGACTGCCAGAAATAGTGCAAATTGAGTCCACTTTAACTGCCCTGACTCAGTGCTAGGGAATCATGGGAACTGTAGTTTATTGTGGCACCAGAGCTCTCTGACAGAGAAGGCTCAATGTCTCAGAAAAAAAATACAATTTCCATGATTCCCTAGCACTGAGCCAGGGCAGTTAAAGTGGACTCAATTTGCACTATTTCTAGTAGTCTGCAAAGGCCCTTAATGAACCTGCTTTTAACATATGGAAGCTCAATCGATGGAGTTAGAACTGACCAGCAACCATATTCTTGTTATGTGACAAATCACCCTTAATTGTTCCATTGAAAACAATATAATGGAATTTTCACCAGGACATTTCAGTGATGTATATCCATAGGGTTGAAAACCTCTGCTATTTTAGGTCATCATAAAAACAATTGAAATCATACCATTCGTAATCTGATCAATTTAGCATTTCTGTTTGTGAGTATTGCTGTATTTCTCTTTTTCTATTGCCGACAGTTTCTGTCAAATGTCAATCAGTCAGTTATAACACCAAAACCAAAATAATAATAATAATAACCCTGTGCAAAATTTACATTAGCATTAATACAAATCTTACAAGGTCAAGAAGCTTAAGAAATGTTCAAATCGCCAGTCAGTTAAACAACATGATGATCCCACCAGTACATAAAATGTAAAAGGAAGAAAGTTCTTAGAAACCTGCAAAGCCAGTTTAAACAAGCTTTTTAAAAAAATCTACATAAACTAAACTGCTGTCAAACTTGTTTGAGAAAAACACAATGGCAATGTCAAGTAGAATTAAGGAATATCTTGAGCACAAAATGATAGATGAAGTTAAGTGGGTGATGTATTTTCCAACAACAAGAATTGTTGAGTGAACACAGGAGGCTACCACCACAGAGGTTCACCTAGATCATCTTTTGTATTAGTGACAATCTTACAGGAAAGATTTCCTACATTATATCCTTTAGGAGAATGGGTCCTCCAGGCATGATCTGAAACAACAGTGCTTCCTTTTGTAGTTTTGTTGGGTTTCAAAACCTGTGACTTGTGTTATTTCTATCTAATGTTCCTTGGGAAAAGAGACAGAAATCCGTTTCGCTTTCGGTAGTACTAATATATAAATATGGAGTCTTACTCTATCATATATAACACTGAATGCCAATCCATGGTCAGACTGTAAGTTCTACTTCAAAATATTCTCCAGTGCCCCCCCCTTTTTAAAATATAAAGTAGCAATAAAACTGTACATTAAAAGATATGAACTTATCTGTGAGCTACAAAAGTAGGTTTCCCCCCTTGTTAATAATTTTTGAAGTGTAAACAAAGAGGTTCAAGTATAAAAGTGAGTTATCAGTGACTTGGCAAAATATTTTGGCACCTGATGTTATGGGTTCAAGGTCTTTTAAGGACTGGTCTCATTGATGCGCAATGAGTGTCATAATGCTTAGAACTGTGCTACCATATGTCACTGGTGAAACTAAGCTCCCTTGTTGACAATGGTAGCAAAGGGTTGTTCCTATGAAATTCTTGAGCATCCTTCATGCTGCTATTAAGAGGTAGCTGTCCATTGAGTAGTGTCAGGGGTATGTTACAGTAAGTGTGGTGATTACTGCTTATGGCAGCTAATGGCAAGGTTGCAGACTGCATGTTGTACTCATATCCTCTGCAATAATGTCTTGTTTGCACCGAATCTGGTTGTTGATAATCGCCCAGGTCTGCCTGAGATGAAACCATAGTGGCAGAGGTGTCTGTAACAGCAATGGAAGGCATTGTTTGGAGATCCCCAAAGAGACCTTGTTCTGCAGAATCCAGGACTTGACGCCGAGATAAAACCTCTTTTTTCTTTGCAGGCATTTCATAGAGCAAGCGCTTCCAAAACTTAGAATTCAGTTTGCTGCTTTTGGGACCATTCCATTTGATTACTGAGAAGAGTTTAATGGTGTGCTTTAAAGATTCTACTTCTTGGTAATTTACTTTGCTTTTTAATTCAGCACACTCAATGAAAATCACTTTGATTTCTCCACTGACGACCATGTTATGGAGTCTGTTTTCCATCTCAAAAATACTCCACCCTCTCCTGAGTACATAATCTGGAGTTAGTACAATAATGAGTCTGCGGCTTTGTTCTACACATCTTGTGAGATCTTCAAGATATGCTGCAAATTGTAAGAAAAGAGATAGTAAAATAGAGAAATATATGCACTGCACACATACATACAAAGTTGGCCCTGCAGTTCAAATAGGAAAAAGTCCAATTCCTCCTTAATCAACTCCAAACTGATTTATATATTTAATGGCCTATTCTGCTTTATTGCCAATGATTTTGAATCTTTTGGGTCTTTAGCATCTCCTGTTTTTGGATGAAGCTTTTCCTTAGTCACCAGCCACAGATTCCCCAGGGGTTGACAGGCTACAAACACCTAAGATGTGAGTAGCAGGGACATGTCTTGAAACAGGATAAGCATGAATTTCTTTATGGTGTATGTGGAAATACTCTGTAGCTGGCCATTCAACACCCCCCCTGGACTTATTGTTGAGATAGTGCAGTGTCCCATCAACCATTCCATGACAGGTGGAAAGTGGAAGGAATAATGTCAGAGAAGTGTCTGGCTATGTCTCCGTAGCCTGACTCAAAATGAGTACATCATCCACTAACATCTGCTGGGGTCTACTGGCAGTCTCAACAAATGATGTAATGTTATGGGGACATAGCCAGACACTCTATTGACTCTCTCACACACATGTTCTACCAGCCATGGAACAGCTGTGAGCAGTGACTCCGGTGGCTATAAATCTGGCGGGGTGTGTGCCTTGGTTATGGCAGAGTGTGGAAGAGAATATCAACCTGCACAACAAAAACAACAAAAAGGTATAGGGAGATGTACTTATGCCTGCACAGGCCATTGACAGAATGTTAGCAGCCCTCAGTTACATCTCTAAGGTTCACTGATAGATAAGATTTCACCAGCAAGATATGATTTCCCATCCCATCCTAAGTCTAGGAACTTATAAATGTCTGCACATCTTAAGTCTAGGAACCCATAATGTCTGCCTTAGCATTTTCATGTATGATGACATCTGGTGTGTCCACTTCCAGGTAAACCTTCTACAAATTCCATGTCAGTCTAAAACTTATGATACCAGTAACCTACATACCAGATATGGGGAACCTTTGGCCCCATAAGTATTTTGGCCTGAAATTCCTATCGTCCTTTCCCAACATGGCCAATAGTAAAGTGTTTTCTGCCCATGAAGCCATAGTCCAAAATAAAATAAAATAAAATAAAATAAAATAAAAATAAATAAATAAATCTGGAGAGCCTAATTCTCAAAGCCTGGATCCTCATGAAGCCCAAATATCTTCATCTACATACAAGAAGCAGGAATTGGCAGGCTTCAGCCAGCCGAGCACTTGGAAGATGTCCCCTGAAAAAATATTTTTAAAGAAAGAGTGCTAAGTGAGATAGTGACAACTGAGCACAGTCAGTAAACATGGTGTGTGGACTAACTGTTCACAGAAAAAAGGAGAAAAAGGACAGAAGAGAATGGAATATTGTGGAAGATGCCAGCAGGCCAGAACTATGAAAAGGAAGATTTAACATTTTTGGTCTTTTTCTCACTATTTCTGAATTTTGGACCCTTACTTTCACTTGAAGTTTCCTGGTTCTTGCTTCCCATCTACCTACATATTGGAAGCCACCAAACATCTAAGTGGACATTTTTGGATCTACTACTGATCAGTTGATTTACTCAGAGCTTCTTATGGAAGGATCTATCAGGTCTGTAATGTTTTTCCAAGGCTGATTTTTTTTAAAGCCCAGGAGCACACATGGCTCTAGTTGTGGATCATATATCTGAGACAGACTTGTAAAAATGAAAGCAAAGAGTTGGCTAATCAGTCAGGTACCTTACAATGCTCAGATAATTTGTTATATTGCCATGACAGACACATAAGATGATGATGTTTCGAGGTGTGCATATTTACAGTGGAGATGTGCTCAGGGAGGGGTTACTGGACAATCTGAATGCAGACAGTATCCTTGACGGATACTTTATGAACTGCTCTTGCCTCTTTGCCCAAGATAGGGCACAGAAAGAGGAAGATGCTGTTCACAGGTGATCTGGTGACATATTTCCAATCTATTTTTTAATATGAAATAGATTGAAGAGCAAAGAAAAGAGACTTGCATTCTTCCCATTTACTCAATGTATACAAAATCCCACACACCCAATTAATAGTGACAGAAACTATCCCTTCTCCCCATTCCAGCATTTTAGAACACCAACATTATTGATTTAGCTCTCTTTCCACCTTAACTGCCATGGGATTTGTAGTTTCATGAGGTATTGAAAATTCTCTTCCAGTGAACTCTAATATCTTTTCAAACTACAAATCTGTAGGATGCAGCCCTGGACAGTTAAAGTAGTACCACAGTTCTGTAGTTGTGCAATGTGAAAGAGACATTAGGTCACATCTACACTGCAATATATGTTTTATATAGTTTGATAGTTAATTTGAATGGATAGATATTGTGAGGTAAGGATACTGAAAAATTTATTAAAGGTTCCTAGCTGCACTTCACAAAACTAGAGCACTTTATTTAACTTTGGTTCCAAGTAGAGTAGACCCATTGAAATGAATGGAACTGGACAGTCCCTACTTATGTAATTTCCATTGATTTCAATTGGACTATTCTGGTTGGGAATAAAATTGAATTTAGTCCATAGTCCCCAGGTGAGAGAAAGTGACCATCAAACCAACTTTAAAGGGTTTTGTGTCCCAAAGGGTTTATTGGTATATTATAAAATTCCTACAGAATTGGACTTATCAAAATGTTTCTGGGATCGTTCAGGTTTCATAAAAACAAGGAAAAAAGGAATGAAAATAAGGGTGTATCTACATTGCAGAATTAATGTACTTTGACACTGCTTTAACTGCCATGGCTCACTGCTATGAAATTCTGGGATTGGCAGTTTTGTGAGATATTTAGCTTTCTCTGTCAGAGAGCTCTGGAGCCACAACAAACTACAAATCTCCCATAGGATGGAGCTGTAAAACAGTCTCAAACTGCCCTAATTCTGCCATGTGGCAGCAGCCAATTTTGGGGAAAGAATCAAGTATGAACTAGAATCAAGTAGGAACATAGTTTTTTGTGGGGGTTTTTTGGGCTGTGTGGCCATGTTCTAGAAGAGTTTCTTTCTGACATTTCACCAGCATCTGTGGCTGGAATCTTCAGAAGATGCTGGTGAAATGTAGAACATGGCCACACAGCCCAAAAAACCCACAAAAAACTATGGATACCGGCCATGAAAGCCTTCAACTTCACAAGTAGGAACAGCTCAGCCAACCATACTTGGTTTTTCTGTTGGGTTGCAAAGGCAATTGGAAGTGTCATCTAAGATTCAACATACTGGAACAGCTTTGTTTGTGATACCTTTCAAAAAGCAGTTGAAAAACAAAAAGGTAAAACTAAATCTTCACCCAGAGATTTGAATTACACAGAGACCTAGTTGTCTGGGATGGGCAGACATGTAGAGCCAGATAGAGAGGCCACCCTCCCACTTCACCCATGCCTCCTGGCTCAGAGGAGGACTAACAGAAGTCCTACTCTACTTACTTCTTTCAACTCTCCTTCCATTGGAAGATAGGGGCACCAGTTGGAAGAAGAGCCTGCAGAAGAAAAAGGGCACATTGTAGGGGCTGTTCCAGCTGGAACTCATCCCACATGCAGTTTGGTTGTGTAGGTTATTGAAAAAGCAGATCATTGGCCAGCAGCAGCAAACCTGTATATCTGCAGCATCGTTTTGCAAATGACTGGCATAGAAGACTCATAAGCAGAGCTTGGAATGTTATTTTTTCAAAAGGTAATTTGATATTCTCTGCTTCTGCAAAAGTAACTCATTAACTTTATGCATTATTAAAATAACGCTGTTAGTGGCATGTTACTAGCATGCTACTTTTTAGTTACTTTTAAATTATTTAAAATAATTGTTATAAAAATACATCCTTCACAATAGCAACATGTTAGTAGAAACAAGCATACATTCATCATTATACAGTGATGAGTCTTCCTTATCCAGAATTCCAAAATCCAAAATATTCCAAAAGCCCAAACTTTTTTTACGGGTAGCTGCGACAGTGACACTTTTGCTTTCTGATGGTTCATTGTATGCAAACTTTGTTTCATGCACAAAATTCTTTAAAAATATTGTTTTAAATTACCTTCAGGCTACATGTATAAGGTGCATATGAAACATAAATTATTTGTGTTTTGACTTGGGTCAAATGATATCTCATTAAAGATATCTCATTATGTATGTATATACAGATATCACACACACACCCAAAATCCAAAACACTTCTGGTCCCAAGCATTTTGGATAAGAGAGACTCAATCTGTACTTAATGATCAGTCATTTTGTTCCTTTTTAAAAAAAAGTAATTACCTCCTGTTATTCTCCAAGAATAACATATTACAGATAATGCCATTACTGGTGAGGTGTTACTTCCAAGCTCTGCTTCTAAGTATGCAATATCATGTCAATTCATAGTCAACTCTACATAAATGTAAGTACTTGCAAAGAATCTAGAAGGAAATCAATGAACCTAGTGATTTGATGAATTTCAGAGTCATTCCACTGAGTTTTAAGATCAATTGTGGAGCAGATATAGGTTTTTCCTCCTTTGATTGTCTTTTTAATTAGTAATTTGTGTGCAAAGACCCCCCCCCCCTTCTTTCTCCTTTGCATTCTAGCTACTTTGAATATAATGGACGGTAACACCACCATGTGGCACAATGCAGAGCAAATGGCCTATGTTGATTTATTTCCTCCCCAGAGAAGAAACATGGCACTAAAAACTTCCAACCCTCATTTAATGCCCTATGATAGAATAAATCAAGGGAAGATTTGTGTATGGACATGCCTTTAGGGATCCACAGGCATTCTCAAAACAATAGTGCAGAAGCAGGAAGTCAGTATGAAATGAGGATGAAAAATATGGAGTGATCACATATATGTCATGGTTGAAAACTGATCATCCTTGTGGCTTGGCTATTGACAGAGCCTAATCACAACCTTATCTTAATGTAACGGTCACTGCCCCATTCCTAGTGAGGTTTAATAGTTCTAACCCTAGAAAGGTTTATTTAGAAAAAACCTACTATGTTCAATGGAGCTTCTTGTTGTGTGCCTTTAAGTTGGATCTGACTTATGGTGATCCTAAGGCGAACCTATCACAAAGTTTTCTTGGCAAGATTTTCTCAGAGGGGGGTTGTCATTGCCTTCCTCTGAGGCAGAGAGTGTGTGACTTGCCTAACATCACCCAGTAGTTTGCCATGGCTGAGCAGGGATTTGAACTCCTAGTCTAACAGTCAAACCATGATACTCCCAGATAGGTGTGCATAGGATTGCAGCCTTAACTTGGTTGGTTGGGTTGAGAACTTTTCAGTACTCTCTGGAAGTACTGGAAGGAAGAGAAGGGTATGAAGTATATTGGTGGGAAGCCCAAAGACAAGCGCTCCATATAGCAATTTTCTCCCTGAATGTCCGGCTTGTTCCAAGGCAAGATTTAGCATTCCATGACTGCAGCTGGGTAATTCATAGACACTCTTGCCTTTACAATACACTGATTTATACAAGCCAAAATACATTTCCAGACACAGTAAGTACTAAAGGCTTGTGCCCAGCATGCATTTCCCTAAGGCTGTTTAATCCTTTTACATCACAGTCTGAAGTGACAACTTACTACTTCTGCTGCTCTTCTTAGTGCCAAAATACCCAAAGGTAGCAGGGTCAAACCAACAAGCCCCAACGAAAAGACACAACAGGAGACTGCTTTTGCTGGCCTGTGAGACCAGGCCCAAAGGCCACAGTTTGACAAGCTTAACCTTTCCTGTCTGAGAAAGAATCAAGTTACTGGTGTGAGAAAGAGGTTAGTGCCATTCCTGAACACAGCGTTCTTTGAGGTAGCCAGCTTGAAGAAAGTGTCAATGATCAGCCATTTTGTTTGTTCATTTGAGTAGGGAAATCTTTGCCTTAAAAGAGAAGAGTTTGGAATAATCTATGAGTACAGTTTATCTGTGTTTAAAATGCTGTACTTCAACAACTTCCAAGTTTGCAGAGGTCTTGATCTAATGCAGGGGTAGGCAACCTGTCCCCTTTAAGGGCCAAGGGACTTCAGCTCCCAGAATCCCAGGAGCTATTGGCCAACATGGGACTATTGACCAACATGGCTGAGGCTTCTGGGAGCTGAAGTCCCTCAGCCCTTAAAGGGGAAGGGTTGCCTACCCCTGATCTGATGCAATAGAGAGCAAGCCTAGATGGAGGCTCTGTGTGCATGAGCCAGAAGTCTGTTTCTCCTGCCCACCCTCATTTTGGTGTTGTTTTTTTTGGACAATGCACATCCCAAACCACATTTCTGGTACGAGCAGTCTAGATTATGTCCAGCACATCCTGCATCAGAACCAGGGTTTGATAATGGTTTTAAAAAAACAAACCTGTTAGTCTGGCTCTTCCAGGAAGATCTGAAGCCCTCTGTTCCAATGCTGTGGTGGCTGTTTGCATGGGCATCCCTCTGAGCCACCCACTGCATCTGCCACCACCATGGGATGCTCACTCTGAGGTCAGAATGATGTGCCTAGTCGTGTGATCAAGGCTAGATGCTTTGTTCTGACTTCAGCAATCAGTGACCCATGGTGGTGTTGCTGATGTGCCAGGTGGCTCAGCAAGACACCCATGCAGATAGCCACTGTAGCATGGGAATGGGGAGCAAGGTAATGGTAACAGGTCTGGCTAGTGCAGGGCCAGGATACTCCAGGGTGCCCCCAGATTATCCTGGCCCATGCAATCAAGGTCTCAGAAATTCACTCATGAAAAATGCAGCCAGTTTCAATCACTGTGGACAGGTATATGGATAATTGCCCCAAGATCCTACCTATGCATGGGCAAAGTGTAATGCATTGCCTATGGAGTTCCACTGGGCTGCATACACCCCAGAGGGGGACAGTCGGTCCTAGGACCATCTAGTGGCCACAGGGCTGAGGATTCTGAGCAATGGTTGTGTCCAGTTTTGCAGCTGGGTGATGAAAGGGGATGTTGCTTGCATGGATCTGTGGGGATTAGGGAAAACAGTATCTCTTTCAACTGTCTGACTGTAAAGCTGCATCTGGTTGCTGTTCCTCCAGCCAGATGTGTGGAGAAGTAGGCATTCTCCTGGGCCTTCCAGGATCTCCAAGGACCCTTAGAGGTCCAGGAGGAGGAGGATGTCTTTTGAAGTCTGGAGCAGGAACAGCAGGATACCATCTGCTACTCTTGCACTCCCCCAGCTGTAGGGATGGTGCCCAGTAAGGAGGGAGATGGACTTCCCAGGGAAGGAAAGAGAAAGTGTACCTTCAGCAACTCAGAGGTAGAACCTGAAGGCAACTCCCCAGCTCCCCATGGTTTGTCTCTCACTTTTGGTATTTGGTAATGGTGCATCTCACTAACAGCAGGTCTATGTTGCTGCCTAAGTCAGAACTGCAAATAGTGCCCTCCAAGTAAAAGTGCATGGTACCAAAATCTATCCACATGAGTTTGGCACACAAAGCTGCCTTTTCAGGAGATTCAGGAGTCTGGGGCCTGGGGCAGTTGCTCAACCCTTAATGGCAGGGCCATACCTGCATAGAACATCACATTGTTATGTGCCTTCAACGGTGACTCTAAGTTAAACCTATAATGGGTTTTTCTTGGCAAGATTTGTTCAGAAAATGCTTGCCATTGCCTTCAACCATAGCCAGTCATAGATGCATTGCTCATGAATCATCAGGTCATCATCGTATGTGTTCAATGTTTTCCTCAGGAAATATGGGGGTCTGTTTACTGCAAATCCAATGGCTTGCAGCTTGCTTTTAATGTACAATCTGTATTGCCATTATTAGGGGGTGACTAAACATTCCTTATATTTTGCATGAAAGAATCAAATCCTTTCAAAAAACAACAATACTGAATCCTTTCAGCTGCAAGGGGGAAAAAGACAGGGTAATTCTCAATGCTTGCAATGAGAGAGCTGACATCCCCAGGTAGCATGCATATATCTGATGATGCTTAATGACTCTCTGAAATTACGAGTTGTTGTTGGAGCATCTGAATGACAGGTGGACAGAAAAGAAAATGCCATCCCATCTACTGAGGCACCTGCGAGCAAGCTGATTCATTCAAAGCATTTGTTCTTTTCATCAATATTTTTTGTGACTTCAAACACTTTCATTCTGCTCTCTCCTTTTAGAACTTGAAAACTCTGGTTGGAAGAAACAGCAGCTGTACATGGAATATGAAATTTGTTCCCCTAATAGCTTCATGTGCTGCACAGCGAAACCTTCCATTTGTTTTAGCTTTGATTTGTAAAGCTCCCTGCACAGAGCTAGACATGACACAACATGAGAAGGTTAAAAGACAAAGCTTGCCCCCCAAGATTAAGATCAAACTCCTGGAATCCTGCTCTTATTAAAGGCTTATGGCTGCAATCTTAAACACACTTAGCATGGAGGAAGCATCACTGAGTTCAAGGGCAGTTACTTGTAAGTAAATGCCACTATGAAAGTGCTGTAAAACTGGCCAAGATCCTCATGGGGAGATGGAAATGCCCCTCTGACATAGTCAGGAGTGGACAAGAAGTGCCTGGCTAGGTTTCAGTAGTGAGACGCACAACAGAAATGCATCTTCCAGGACCTCTTGGGGATCCTTTGGAAATCACAGAGGGTGACATTGATATTGTGCATCAGAATAAAAGAGAATGCACTTACAGACGTAGGATGGACACAGAAAACTGACAATCAATGGATGTGAAGACTATGTTCCAGCCCTAGCAATAACATGTTTTAACAAGTTCTCTTCCCTCAGTTCTTGAAATTAAGTTATTGGTTTATCTGAATCCTATAGAAAAGGAAGAAAGACAATTTGTACTCTGTATGCTTTCTATAACAAAACTACTACCTGCAATGTTCTGGGGATAAAAGAACACACTTCTCATTAATCCAGGGTTAATTACGGCCAGGGATATTGCCAACATTATGAAGCTAACTTACCCAACATAATTAACAGAAGATTTAATAGCAAATCATGAGGTACACAAACCTGCTCTGCAGTGCTGACAGATGTCTGAATGACATTCAATCTTTGTAATATTTACTTGCATTTTTAACTTTTGCAGTAGGCCTAGTGTGGATATAATATTTTCATTTCCTTAACCATGGTTAGCTGATCAGATGTACCCATGGCTTTCCCATCTTTCTTCCTCCTTGCTCCCTTCTGGCACACAAATCCTCTGCATCTTCCATGCTGTCTACAGCTGTACTGTAGTATTAGGGCCAGAAGCTAGTGACTCGTATGCTGGTGTAAAAATGGTTGCACAAGAAATTTGTTTGTGCTTTCTCATCAGGTGAGGTCTAAGTGAGGTCACTTGCTCAGTTGCAGGTACACAGGCCAACACTTGATTTTACTTTTGACTTGGTGTGTGTGTGTGTGGGGTTATTTGACTGTTGTGCAATGAGTGATCTAAAGGCCTTGGTATCCATTGTGAGGAATCTATCCTGGTGTACATTTATACTACACTAGAAATGTCTAGGATTTTGGCCCAGGTCTTCATTGGCACTGACCAGGTATCACTTGTAAACAGAGCCATGCGGTTTGGTAGAACCACCAACAATCCTGGCTTACAATACTGGTGTAGAGGAGAAGCTGTGGCCAGTGTATTTATCACCAACAGAAAGAGAATGCTACGCCAGATGTTTAAACAAATCATAGCAAGAAGTAAGGCATTGTTTCTGTGGTTGAAAGAGAGAAGGGATGGAAGCCAATGGTATTATTTCTGGTCTCATAACCATGCAGTGGCCTAATTGGCTGCTTTGGGTCTACAACTCTATAAACACAGTTTTATGGAAAGTATGATAAAGACAGACAGGAACATAAACATGTAAACAGCAGCAGCCATCTCCAAACAAATGGGAGTCTCATGGAAGAGATGATTTTTTTTTTTTTTTTTTGTAGAACAGAGTTGAGATAAGTAATATTTTTGGACTACAGTTCCCAGAATCTCGCAGGCAGCATGGCCATTGTCAGGCTTCACAGAAGAGAATATGCACACAACTATAATGAAAGAGTGAGGCCAGAAATTCTGGAAAAGGCATTCTCATAGGAATTATAAGGCAAGGTCAATGTCTAGTAAAACTTTTTGGAAATGTTACTTTGGTGGACTAAATCTTCCTAAATTGCCCAGGCACCTACTTAGCAGTATCAGATCAGTAGTCTCAAACCCCAAGTTTTTTGGTACTTACTGCCAGTTGGGATCAGGTCCCTGTCTGGAATGAAAAGCTTGTATCCATAATGTTTCTCCAGAACATCTGGCAAGATTTCAAGGGCAAATTGTTCCTCTTCACTGTTGTCACAGTCTAATGTGTCTGGGTCCACTTTTGTGTAAGAGAGATAGGCATCGTATTCCTTATTGTCTGTAAATAAAGTCATAAATCACATTTCAAAGTGAAGAAAAAAGGCCTAATTTGACATTTTCCACACAGAAGGATTATGTCCATTTGTAGCACCAAAGCAATGAAGAATTGTGTTGGGTGGCCACCTAGAGGCTAGCAAGAAGACTATGGCAACTGGTGGATCTTCTATCAGTGGGGCAGTGAACCCACTACTGATTTTAGTCCAAACTTTAAAGGAGTTACCTTTGGGTGTTAAACCTATTTTGGGTTCACTGTTTTGGAGGACTCATTTAAAGTTCAGCCTATAAACTGAAGATTGCCCACCAATAAAAAGGAAGCATACATCCTCTGCTGTGAGAAATACAGGAAAGAATCATAGAATTGGAAGAGATCACAAGGGATAGAAATTAAACAAAATATTAATTAAATAAATAAAACTTTAAAAGCCAGCAGCTACCACTATAGACCTACCTTTCACATGTTACTGACTGGCAGGATTGAAAGAGCCATCTTAAACAGCCATTACATGAAAAGACCATGATTGGTATCCGGTTGGTGACATACATAGGCATAACTGGAGGTTGTGTCTACATATGGATTTTACTCTCCACATCCTGCAGATGGAGGTATCTGGTACCCTTCTTTTGCAAAGTCCCAACTCTGGTGCACCTCAAGAGCTATCTGGAGCTGGTGGCCACATCTGTCTTTGGGGCCATCAACTTGCTCCAGGTGCACACCTGGGCTCTTTCTGACTGCTCTTCACTTCTTACTGCCAAACAGTGAGGAAATCTTAGGAGAGGCATTTTGGCCTTTTCGAATGGGGGAACTCTCATACAAATGTAAAAGAAACCACTAACTGATGTTGTCATGAGTTGAGAGAAGGAAGTGGGTTTCTTGAGAGTCCCAGAAGAGTGGGACTCCAGAAGAGCTGTCCTAGGGCATAGTCTGAGTCAGGTACAAAATAGAGTAGGGGTAGGCAACCTTTCCCCTTTAAGGGCCGAGGGACTTCAGCTCCCAGAATCCCAGGAGCTATTGGCCAACATGGGACTATTGGCCAACATGGCTGAGGCTTCTGGGAGCTGAAGTCCCCCAGCCTTTAAAGGGGAAAGGTTGCCTACCCCTGAAATAGAGGATATGGAAGTTTGGACTAGTCAGATCTGAGAGTCCCTGTATCTCTGAAAGCTGGACTTACAATTTTGTAGCTTTGGGAATTCATGTTTGTCATCATTCATGATTCCCTGTGACCCCATAAATCTACTTTTTAAGTGAGGAAGGACCCCACCTAAAGGGTTTCTTAGGAACTGCAAACTGGGGCACTGGGAAAATGACTACAGTACTTTCCTGGTCATGGGGAGCCTTGACACAAGCATCTGCAGCAGAACCCTCAGGGGGTCTCTCCAGCTGCCCATCTTAATGCATCCTGTGATCATTCTGCAATGTCCTGTTCTGCAGTGCCTTTGAAACTCTTCAGTTGGGGAGCTTCCTGGTTTAAGGGATAGGATGAGGAAGCTGCATTGGCCAAAGTACCTATGCTGACAGAGCTCCATTGTCATAGCTATATCTGATCATGTGGGATTTCAGCCATAAATTCCAAAACAATGTCTGCAAATAAATCCAAGGTATACAATTAGCTTGACCCCCTCCTGTAATAAGGGGGGGTTTCTCCCAATGTCCTGGCAGCACAAATAACCTTTTCCCCAGATAGCAAAGGGGTTAAATGGTGCAAGGCAGTTAAGTTACACTTTAATGGTGTTCAGCATCCCAGAGATGAGGAGGGAGGAGTTCGCCAATGGGAATATCCAGTTGGACAGAAGAGTGAATCTTCCAGATACTTCTCAGCAGAGGTTATAAAAAGCCTGAGAGAGGACCATGAGAGAAACTCTAGCAAACAACTCTGAGGGGATGACAGGGACTCCTGTCCCACCTTGGTGAAGCTGGTTGAGACTACAAAAACATCCAGACCCTAGCTAACCCCATGTGAGTAGCTAGGAACTACTTAGCCAGCTTGCATCAGGGCTTATGGTTAATTTGTTTATCTTGACTGAAATGAACTAATATGTCTGTAAATTATAACTCCCAAGTGTTCTTGAAAGGAAAGTGGCCCTTTGTCTAAAGAGATATTCAATCTAATTTTTTAAAATTATTCTTTTAAAAAATTATTTTAAAAAGTCACATCTTCCAAAATTTCACTTTAACCACACAAAACTATGTATACATAAATATATTTAGGCTGTACTTATGATATTGTAATTTAAAGGTATAATTTTAATTTTGCTACCTGTTTATGTCATAACATAGTGATATGTGGGAATTACGATGTATAAGTAACATTGGTACAAAAGTATGTAGAGAGATCTTGTAGCACCTTTGAGACTACCCTCAAAAAAGAAGTTGCAGCATGAGCTTTCGTAGACTTAAGTCGACGAAATCTCAACTTCTTTCAGTTAGTCTCAAAGGTGCTACAAGATCTCTCTACATACTGATTCTACAGACTAATATGGTTATATCTTTGAATTGGTACAAAAAACATGGGAGGTCAATGGAGTGGGTGACACCATGAGTTACCGCAGAAGAGAAAAAGGAGACAAAGTTCCACATGCTGGGTGATGGGTCTAAAAAGCCCAGCGCGTTTTAGCCTTGTCACCAATTGGCCTTCTTCTGACATGAGTTACTGCACCAGGTGACACCAATTCTAGTGGCGCCATTGTTGGAGATGGAAACTAAGCCCAAAGAAACATCCTACTGCGTTAATAGGGAATAGGGGGTGTCAAATCAGTATGAGGTGGCAGCTCAGTTGGTTTAGGTGGTCTCAAGGGGTCCCATTCAGCTCAGGAAGAAGCATGAGGGGGACCCAGGGGCCTTCACATGATGGCAATGGTGGCCACCTCACAATGAATAGCACCCAGACTGGTCGTGAGACTAATGTCATCTGACGACTGAAACACCTTCAACTGCATAGAGGATCGCTGCCTTTAGAAATAAAACACTCAAGAAATAAAATGTATTAAACTGCATGCATTAGACAATTTTATCATCCATATTAATGCATTATTACATAGTATATTCAGGCTGAATGTTTAACATATACTTTAATGCGCTCATTTATCACGGCTTGTTTTAAGAAATAGGCACACAATTTTTAGCATCACTTCCTAGTACTGTGGGCCCATTGCGAAAAAGATACGGTTGTGGCTGGTAGCCCTCTTGGTATTTGCCATCTACCATTATTTACTGAAAATGAAAAATCAAAGCAGTTAAGGTAGTGCAGACAAAAATAGGGAATGGTTATAAAATACCAATTCTCTATCAGCAATAATAATTGTGTGTGGGTGTAGGTTTGTGTGTGTCTGGCGGAAATCAGAGAAAGCAAGAATCAAATAATTCTTTTCATTAAAGGAAAGCTAAATAGCCACTCGGAAACCGATTCTTTCATTTATGTTCTTCTAATCATATATTTCCTCTAATTTTCATTGAATACACCTGGCTATGACTTATGGGAAGACGCTGGGGAAGATACAGGGATTTATTTTCTCATCTAGAGAATTGATTTTTCTCCACTTCTTACTGAAAAAAACAAGGTGTACCAGCATATTTTTGTATGAGAGGAAGGATGTATGATGGATGGGCTGAGCTGGACCCTGGCATGGTTTGGTTAACAGAAGGAAACCAGGTTTTTAACCCTCAGGAAACGTATAAGTCTTTAGCCTGCCTGGTTAGCAATAGAGGGCTGTGAGGCAAGGGACGAAGAACACCAATGCTAGATTAAAATAAAAGTACCTCAGGCTGTCATCCAGTTAAACAGATTATAGAGAAGTAGAGAATATTTGCAAATTTTCCCATCCTCGATAAGAGTGTGTCGATGCACTGAAAGACTCCATGACCATGAAAGTTAACGCCGCTGCTTGAATAGTGAAAAGACCAGTGATCTTTTGTGTTTCATCAGCAATACCAATAGCAAGACATTTTGGAATTTTTAAGCAAAAGCATTATATTTTGCACAACACCCCCATGCTTTTTGTGCAAAATATTGCTCCAGATTCTGTGTCAGGGTTGGACAGTGTAAATCTGTGCATGTGGAATTAAATGTGCTCCAGAACCCTTGCGCTGAGTGCCACTGCTGTGCAACTGTACCAAGACAGCTAATATAGAACTAAATGCACAACCAGATGTGCATGTGAACCCATGGAATGTGCCTCCATGGACAATGCACATATGTGCACAGTGTGCCTTCATGCACAAGGGATCACATGTGCAATTCCCTTCCTGCAAACCTGAACTGAACATGGTTGTTGCATGTTGGAGAAATTCCATTCAGGGTAACTGATGCATATATAAGTCATCATCATGATTCCAACTACTGTAATGGATTTTTTGGGGGCAAAATACAATGTTTTTGCATACTTCTAGACATCTCTACATTTGTCCAGCAACATGAGAAGTCCAGAGCATAAATTGCCAGGAGCTAGTCAACCTGGAAATGTAGTTTTTCTGGATAGCTGCTGACTGCCACATTTGTTTTGCACAATGTTTCTTATTTTAACAGTATTCATACAGCAGACTTTCCCAGTAGATTCTCTCTCTCTCTCTAATCTATCTATCTATGGGGTCTACAAAGTCCTTAGTGAATTTTAGTAGAGTGTAATGAGTGCTCAGTATTTTGGACCACAGATTAAGGAACAGCCATTTGCCAAAATTGTTCAGAGTAATCCACTTACCATCCATTGTTTCATCACCTCCAAAGGTCTGTCTGTAACACAGCATCAGTTCTATATTATAACACTTGTAGATTGTTATAAGTAAAGCCAGCAACAGAAGGATCGCCCCCAAACCTCCAGCAAGCTCAATTTTGGAGATCAGGTCTAGGATAAAACATGAAAAGATGGCTGGGGTAGAAAAATGCAAGATGACCATTGTTAAAGCTGACTTGGATCCCATCCCAGGAGAAAGGCAGGGTAAAAATTCAAACAAACAAGCAAACAAACAAATAATAAATGAAGCATCTACCCATGCCCTCCAAAGAGCATAAAGGTCTAGCCAGAATCCTGTTGGTGTACTTTTTCTAGGGACTTTATCACATGGTGGAAATCCCATGCAGAAACAGGATTTAAAAGCTGAGGAAAACCTGCAAAAGTGGGTAGATTTTCAGATGATGTCTTTGTTAAACTGTTGTTAACCTGAATGGAAAGTAATCAAAAATTGTTCCTTTTTTACTTTCGTTTGGGTTAACAACAGTTTAACAAAGATGTTGTATGAAAATCTGCCCGCTTTTTTATTTAAAACCCTGTTTCTGCACAGGATTTCCCCGTGTGATGAAGTCCTAGGACTGTCCAGAGGTGACCAGGAAGGCAAAGAAATGTCAAAATTCTGTTGGTGACATACACAGGTAGGGTTGCCAGGCCTCATGGACTGTCCTCTTTGATCCTCAGGAGGAAAGGGGGGGGACACTCAGGGTGAGAGCATCACTTTGCAAATGATCCAGCCAGCTTGAAGCCCAGTGGGCGGGCTTCATGACTGAGTGAAGATTCGAACCCTGGTCTCCAGAGTCGTAGTCCAACAGTCAAACCACCACACCACACTAGCTCTCAAAAATTGTTGTTTGCCTTCAAGACGTTTTCGACTTATGGCAACCCTAAGGCAAAGCTATCATGGGATTTTCTTGGCAAGAATTTTTCAGAGGAGGGTTGCCATTGCCTTCTGAGCCCAAGGTCACCCAGTGGATGTATTCATTCATTCATTCATTCAACCTTTATTAGGCATACAAAAATAAAATTTACAATCAAGTAAAATAAAATGACATAATTTTCAATAAAACTTCAGGATCATTATTATAAAATTTAAGCCATACTCTTGTTGCCTCCACCAGAAAATTGGCAATTAGCCTAGTAATATGATTTCGATCTTCCAATACATATTCCACTGATAACCCATCCAAACAGATATTAATTTCCAATAATCTCCTTAGCAATTTTCTCCTAGGAATTATATACGATGGACAAAGCAATACAATATGATGGAAAACATCGGGAGCTTGATCACAGTGGCATATATGTTTCAAAAAAGGGGTCTGTAGATATCTGCCCCTGGTCACATTTGAGGGGTGTACATTCAGCTTTGCAAATAAAAAGGCATTCTTCAACACCAGCAATGAAAGGGTTTGAAAATAATTGGGAATCCTACCCTGCAAGGGGGGGATACTGAGCATTGCAGGAGAACATACCCTAGGAGGTATTGGATGTGACTGTTGATAATCTCTCTTAGCAAGACAGACCTAATAGATTCGAAACACTCCTTTTTGGTTAGCAAAAGGAGAGAATCAAAATTTAAACCCATAGAAATTCTTTACTTTCATAGAATTTAGCCCATTTAGCATAATAAATGTCAGATAGTAGGAACCATAAAAGACTAGATCTATTAGGCCTGAAATGTATCTTAAACCAAAACCTATATGTCATCAAACAGGCTTCAGTTTCAAGAGCAAAGCAAAGCAACGCAAAGCAGCTTCATTGATATACCGCTTCATACCGCACTATGCAGTGTCTAAGCGGTTTACAACTGTAAGCTCATATCCCCCCAACAGTTGGGTACTCATTTTAGCGACTTTGAAAGGATGCAGGCCTGAGTCAAGCCTGAGCCCTGGCTAGTACTGAACTCGCAACCTTGTGGTTTATGAGTAAGTGGCTGCAGTAAAGACATTTAACCACTGCACCACCAGAGCTCCTATCTGGTGCATTCAATCCCAGTTCCACATAGAGAGTCAGATGGTGTACACATGGGGGTACAGATAATAATCTCCTAAAAAAAGTGTCTGCAAATGTTCAATCTCCCTATTAAAGGTTGGAATCCAGGTGAATATGCTATAAAGTAATTGCGGTCTAAGTTTGGCTTTATAAATTTTTAACACTGCTAGGATATCCTGGTTGCCTTTTTTTTATAATAAAAAGATTGTATAACCGCCAAGGATCTTTTCCCTGCTTGTATTACTTTCTTTCTCTGTTTACTCCAGTGGATGTATAAACACATACATCGACAGTTTTACCCTCGTTTGCTAGCCTTGGTGGTTTTTTAATTAAATGGGGTACTCCATGCAACTGTGGTTAATGCTTAATGTGGCATGCTTAATGACATCATCAGGGGGCTTCCCCCTGTGACATCACAAGGAGTTACCTCTCACTCTCAAGATCTCTTAGGGCCTGAGATAGTCCTGGCCTAGCAACCCTATTACATGCATATATTATATTATATAAACTCTACCTACTGTTGTCGCTTTATGATCATTGTGGGTGGAGGTATTCAGTACATTTGTCTCCAGCAACCTCCACGCTCCTGACTTGGTGATCTGTGACTGTTCCATGGCCACTTAGATGATGTGTTTCAGCAGTTGGCCGCAGGAAGAAAAAAGCATGCTCTTGGATCTCCAGGAGTCCTCCAAGTTCCAGGTGAATGACTTCAGCTTCCTGTAGCTGGCTACTGAAACACAGCCAACTATCTCCTGTCTGCCTTTCATCTTCTCCTGGCACTAAACAGCTGATGGGGAGTCACTCTGGCGACGGATCAGTACTCATGGTGCAGGAACAGGGAAGGAAGTGTAGTTACAGATGGTGGAGCTTGTAAGTTCTGCCAGCGCTGTCTAGGATTTTGGTTACCTTCAACCTGTTCCGAGCAGACTTCCCCCTGCCTCCCAATGTCTGATTTCTTTCATGGCCACACTGTCCACATACTTTTTCCTCCTGTTTCCATTGCCTACACCAGATTCTGGTCATCATGTTTATTCTACTTAATCACTAAAGCTAATGGTGAATCTCAGAAGAAGGGAATTGTTTTTGTGTGCCTTCAAGTTCTTTCCAGCTTAGCGCAACCCTAACACGATCCTCTCACAGGGTTTTCTCAGCAAGATCTGCTCAGAGGAGGTTTGTCACTGCCTTCCTCTCAAGCTGAGAGAGTGTGACTTGCCCAAGGTCACCCACTGGGTTTCCATGGCTAAGCAGGGATTCAAACTCTGGTCTCCCAGAGTCCTAGTCCAACACTCAAACCACTACATTATGCTGACTCCCAGCAGCATGAAAAACAAGTGAAAACCCCAAATTCAGATCAACTCCTTTGTTGAATAAACCTTGAACTCCAAATACGTGGTCAAGGAGACTGACAGCAATCCTTTCAATAGGCACTCAAAGTAGGATTTGGTTGAGTCTGTAATGTGAAAGAGTTTTCCCACTAGAAGGCATCCCCTCTGCTTAAGCATCTCTCTTAGCAGTCTAAGGCTGAATTCGCACTGCAGAAATAATCCAGTTTGACACTGCTTTAACTGCCATGGCTCCACGCTACAGAATTCTGGGAATTGTAGTTTTGTGAGCCATTTAGCCTCCTTTGTTAGAGAGCGCTGGTGTTATAACAAACTACAGTTCCCAGAATTCCATAAGATGGAGGCATGGCAGTTAAAGAGGACTTGAACGCTGGTCTCCAGAGTCAAAGTCCAATGTTCAAACCACTACATCATGCTGGCTCTACTATAATATATAAAGGTTATCATCCAAACCTTTTTATTCAAAGTGGATTATTTCTGCAGTGCAAATTCAGCCTTAGACTGCTAAGAGAGATGCTTAAGCAGAGGGGATGCCGTCCAGTCATAAAACTCTTTCACATATTACAGACTCAACCAAATCCTAGTTTGAGTGCCTCTTGGAAGGCTGTTTTTGTCTCTCCTGACTTCTGTGGACTGCCCTTTGTCAGGTAAAGAAAAGAAAAGAGAAGGGTTTGCCTTTGCCCATAGGATGCTCTGAGGCTGAGAGAATGTGGCTTGCTCAAGGTCATCCAGTGGGTTAACATGGCTGTGGGGACTTGAAGCCTGGACTTCAGAGTCACAGTCCAATGCTCAAACCACAACATCACACTGGCTCTACTGTAATATAAGGTTATCATCCAACTAACCAGTCAGTCAATCTGTAAAGCAAAATTCTCAGTCAGTGCAATGGGAAGGATTTGTGAACTGGTCTTCCAGGAAGCACAAGGAGACAACCATAATGATAGACAGCTCTCACCTTTGAATACACATCTGAATATAATCCTGGCCTAAAGATAAAGGTAAAGGTAAAGGTAGTCCCTTGCATGAATGTCTAGTTGTAATTGACTGTAAGGGGCGGTGCTCATCTCTGTTTCTAAGCTAAAGAGCCAGCGTTGCCCAAGGACTACTCCTGTGGTCATGTTGCCAGCATGACTGCACCGAATGCTGTTAACTTCCCACCAAAGTGGTACCTATTTATCTACTTGCATTTGCATGCTTTCGAACTGCTAGGTTGGCAGAAGCTGGGACTAGTGATGAGAGCTCCCCCCATCATGCAGCACCCAGGCCTCGAACTGCCAACCTTCCAATCTTCCAGTCATCAGAGGTGGCATCTTAACCACTTAGCCACTGCATCCTGGCCTATGCTGCCTGTTTTGCTGTCATGCATTGCAGAGGATTCACTGTCACGGTTGCATGGGAAAACATGAAAGTATCAGCTGTGCTGCCAAGGCAAAAGGGTCTCTTCCTTCTTCCATGCAACTCCCTTGCATGCATATTTTTGCACCTTTTTGAGTGCCCTTGGAGAGTCACAAACGGCAGGATGATTTTTACAGGAGTGGGTGTTTTTTTTTTCCTGGAAGGTCATAAAAACATTCACAAAACTGTCCCTCAATTCATCTCTGCTCCAGTTGCAAACAACTGCTGACAGTTGACATGATTCATTATACCCATAATTCCATGCCACTGGGAGGCACTTGTTAAGCGTCTGAAATGCCATTTCAGATACAGCATAAGGAGTCCGAAGCTCTTAACCTTGCATGCCAGTTCACCCGCCCATTTAAAAATCAACAAGGAGCCAATCTAATACTAGAAGAGATACTTCAGAGAAGATGTATTAATTTACACTCGATGTCACTGCCAATATTTATTGCCATGATAAACAAGCATGGGGAGAGGAATAAAACTCTGCTGATGTAAAGAAAGAAAAGGGGAAGCATATAGCTTCCAAAAACTTAGATGATGTGATGAGTTTATATATCATCAGCTGAGCTTTGAAGTTTGCACACACAGAGAGTCAACTTTTCATCTTGCAAATCCTTCGTCTTCTGTAATTTATGATTGGATATCATTTGTTACCAAGATATCATGGCATCAGAGAATAAAAGAACAGATGGATATAAAGCCCTTCATCTTAATTGTATCTGAGATATAAAAGTGATTTCCTGGCAATGGCCACAGAAACCAGCATTATTTTCTGGTCAGAAGTCACACTATCTGTATGAAATGATACGTCATTAATTTGTGGAACATGGTGCCACAAGATGTAGTGATAACCCATATAGGAAAGAGACACATTCATGGAAAAATAGGTCTAACAAAAAGTGTATATGGAACCTGTAGTTTTCAGGGACATTGTCATAAAGTATACACTAGTGGTGTGGAACCTATAACCCAGGGGTCAGCAAGTTCCCCTTACCTGGGGTCGGTCTGGGGATCCCCTGGTCTTCCGCGGGCCGATGGTGTGGGGGGAAAATGGCGGCGCATGCGCAGTACTTCTGGAGTACTGCGCAAGCACGAGTGAGTCACAGCTGCCATTTTGGAAAACAAAATGGCAGCCGCGACTTGTTTGCGCATCCGCAGTACTCAGTGCATGCACAAACGAGTCCCGGCCGCCATTTTGGAAAATAAAATGGCAGCTGCGATGCACGCTGCAGTGGGCGGTGGCAGCGCACGCGCGGTGGTGCCAAGGGTTGGCGGGAGTCATCGTCCTCATTGTTGGGGGTCGGCGGGGGCCGGTCCAAAGGCCTCAGGGGGCCGGCCCCGGCCTGCGGTCCATAGCTTGCTGGCCCCTGCTATAACCCTTCAGTTATTTGAGGCTTAAATCCAACTGTTAGTTCAACTTGGAGGAGAAACACTGAATCAATGGAACTTATATAAGTATCTACTTACTGTTTTGCAGTTGATTCAACTAGTCTATTTAGATTCTGTTAGATTTAGATTAACTGTTAGCTTTAGATATTGGACTGAAGCTCCCATAATGTGATGCATGTGCATGTACCAGACAGTTGCATCCACACTCCAGGTGTCACTCGGTACAGAGGGGCTAATGGAGAGTGGCGGCAGCCCAAAGAACATGCTCACTCTTCTCCGTCACCGTGGCCTCCTCCTAAGGAGGAAGCCACCACCGCAGCGAAGCCAGGAGGGGCATACTTGCCCCTTTTCATTCCCTCCAGTGGGAGGAGATCCCGATCAAGTGTCACCCCTATTCTGGGGTGCCACCCAGTGTGGTCCACACTCTCTATGCCCCCCTAGTGATGCCATTGACTCCAGGTTATGTGCATGTGTGTTTTCTGTTGGCACCATAACCCAAAACTTCTCCCACATCTGTCAAGCTCCAGGGAGACTGCTGTTGCTACTGTTTACCTTGGAGGGAGAGGGCAAAGGGGAAGGAACTCAAATAAATGAAAAAGCAGCTAGTTCCAGCTGCAAGGGGAAGAGAAAGAGGGTTCTTTCCCTCTTGCAGCTGAGATCAGCCACTTTTTTGTCATCTGTGTCACCCTCCCCAGCCAGGTTAGTAAACAGCTATAGCAGGGTGAGAGGAGGGTATGGAACTATATGGGTGAAGTTTTATGTTCTGCCCATTTAATCCAGCATCTTTGTTAATGTGAAAGACAACAGTGGACTGAAACAAGAAAAAAAATTATGAAGCATCATCCAACCTTTTCAGTTATATGCTTGGTGGTGGGGAGTAATGTAAAGATGGGTGAAGATGGGTGATTTGAGAAGGTGGCTACAGAATGCAGCTCCAATGTCTGAAGCCCAGAGTTTAGCTGGCCTTACTGTCTTTCTTTCTTTCTTTCTTTCTTTCTTTCTTTCTTTCTTTCTGCTATTTATTTTCTCATTCAATATTTACTCTGTTTGTCAATTCGATTGCTTGTGTTAAAATTTATTTTAATATATATATATATATATATATATATATATTAAAAAAGAAAATAAACTGGCACATTGATTTGAAGTAACTCCCCTTCTTTGACAGCAGACTTTCCACTGGCAATGTATTATTTGGAACACTCAGGTGGTTTCCGTATTTCAGAGAAGACGATAAGCACTGAGCTGAACATCAAATGATTAGAATGCAAGAGCAATGTCCCTGCTTTGAATATCAAGTCCCCAAATACGCTTCACTCCTGTCTTGCATGAAGTAGACATTCTCAAACACAAGTGCTAAGCTGACACTGATGTCTTATTTCTTTTTAATCTGCAAAGTGTAACTTGTCAGGAGCTACAGGAGCAAATCAGGTTGTACTCTTGAAATGAAAGGCACGTTATCCCTCTTGCAAGATGTTCAGTTTAAAGAGTAATTATTTTTTTCCCTTTCCCTTTTTCTTCCTTTCATATTAGGAAAAAAAATATCCTTAAGGGGCTAAACACATATTGCAGATACCTTGGAGCAAATACACTTTAGGATCCTTGCACCAAAAAAGGGAAAAAAGCCATTGAGGAACAGAAGGATTTGGAAAAAGAGTGGTTGGGGACAGAATTGAGCATGTCTTCCCACTAAATCACTGCTTCTCTGTTCTAACCTCTCCTCCCATGATGCTGAGTTTAATTTTAAAAAAAGATTTTAGGGTTCAGTTACATCTGTTTTCTCTTTCTCCATATTGAAGTCTCAATCAATTTCCTTCTTATTTAGCCGCTGCCAGATAGCCAACAACAGGAGAAGCAGCTCTCGGCATGACCCTGGCAAAAAAGCATGCTGAGGCAGTATGGAAGTCAGCGATGGGTGGAAAATCATTTTTATAAATTGACCAGACCATTTTTTTAAAAAAATAGCAAAAGCCTGTGAAAGTTGCTGAGTGAAAGACACACCATGGGGTGCAGTATAAGAACACCATATCTGATGGCTCAGCTTATTATGATGGCAAGTTTTTGGGGAGCCAGGTCTGTGGGTATATGTTTGCCGAGTACCCAACCCATGGAGTGATAATCGGAGGACTGGAATTGCTTTGGCTGAGGGACTTAGAAATGTTTGGAGTCTGGGGAAAGTTAGGGATGGAATAGAAGCACTCCTATATCTTTGGCTGGTTCAGGTCTGTAGGCCTTTCTGAGGTGTGTCTGCAAAATTCTTTTAACAAATCATGTATCCACCAAGGGTCATCTTGGCTGAGTAGTTGTGCATTACAGACACCAGAGACCCCATGCTCTAGCCCAGCTCCACAGCTATGAGTTGGGGCTTCCATGTTCTAACCATTACAGATGTCATGCTCTGCTGTGAAATAAGTAGTAAGAAACACTGCATGTAAATAAGAAATAATGAAATGAATTTTGGCATGAGCCTAGAAATTTGAGAAGAAATGGTATCATCCAAAGGGAAAGAAACATCGTACCTAAGTAGACTTTTCCTGCAAACATGTATGTGAGGAAAACCCTGGGCAGACAATGGCATAGGCCAGGAAGAGCATGGAAAAGTTACTTTTATGGATCCTAACTGCCAGCTTCCTCCAGTCATCATGGACATTGGCAGTGGTTGCACAAGACATACATATTTCAGACCTCTGATAGATGTGTAGCAAGCTTGACCCACTTCAATGGTAGCATTGCACACCTTGATCATGATAGTGGCAATTCTTTAAGGTTTTTTTTATTAAATAACTTTTGTGGGCTCTTTTATTTGTCTCTGATCTGTTGCTGCCATGCTTCATGCTTCTTTTTAATGCACAGGGATTACATACCCTGCTTGATGTCCAGGGGGATGCTTACCAGATAAACAGGTGTGGAAGTTTCTTGACCAATTGTATTAGAAGAGGGGTGGGCAGCATGCAGATGTTGTTATACAGCAACTCCCACCAACTTATGTTGGCTATTATGCAGTCCAACAACATCTAGAAGGCCACCAGTTGTCCATCCCTGAGAAATTCTTCTGGGATGATGTTGAAGATGAAAATGGGAGTGGGAGTCAGATAAGGCAGATGAGAAATTGGGATAAACAAGATTTAAGTCAATGTTCCATAACATGGGACCCTTCTCATATTTTTGACTACAAGTACCATCAGCCCCAGGAAGGAGGGTCAGTACACAGTGGTCATGGGAGATAGGGCCAAAAAAGTCTCAGAGCCAAGAAATGGAAGAGCTGACTTCGAGGGGGGTGGTTACTGAAATTATTTAGAAGATGAAATTAGGAAGACGGGCTGCATCTGCACTACAGAAATATACCAGTTTGATACCATTTTAATTGCCATAGCTCAATGCTATGGAATTCTGGGAATTGTAGTTTGCGCTGGCACCAGAACTCTCTGACATAGAAGCTAAATGTCTCGCAAAACTACATTTCCTAGAATTCTATAACATTGAGCCATGGCAGTTAAAGCGGTGTCAAACTGGATTATTTCTGAAGTGGGAGAAAAGCTTGATGTATGCGTATATCCCAGCCAATACAACTCTGGAACAAATAATTAGAGATATTAATTTAAATGTGCTGAGAAGACCAAAAAGACCCACAAGTTTCATTTAATCAAAAATCCCTCTGTTTTCCCAAAGCAATGACGGAAGTGAACAAGAAGTACCTTTTTTACGGAGAATGATGCTTGCATGTTTCCGACCGTTTCTG
Organism: Phrynosoma blainvillii; assembly: GCA_026167975.1. NCBI lineage: Eukaryota > Metazoa > Chordata > Lepidosauria > Squamata > Phrynosomatidae > Phrynosoma > Phrynosoma blainvillii. The sequence continues at coordinate 23,591,347 of JANUYF010000009.1, read as the reverse complement.
TTTTCTACGTGGCACGTATAATTGGCCAGATCTGGCTCCTTCACCACATCAAAGATTAAAGTTAGCTCCACTATTTTTTCTCCAAGATGCTCTTTGAGTAACCTAAAGGAAATAACAAAAGTCGGAGGTTTGTTGAGTTTAACGTGGTATTGGAACTGAAGACAGACTGGATCTTTTCAAAGCCCCCCCCTCTCTGTTTCTCAGTCTGCGTGGATTACTCTGAAAGAAAACTGCAGAAAATGATCTCATAGTGGACAAAAGAAAAGTAAGCAAGCAATTTGGAGCAGGGATAGTTCAATGACAGAGGACCAGGTTTTGCATGCAGAAGCCCCTTGATTCAATTGCTGACATCTCTGCTACAAAAAAGGATATTGTTGTAGCACTGATGAGAACGGTCTTTCTCTGCTAAGACATTAGGATCAGGGAGTCAAACCAGATATTAAGGGGAATGCATATATCTTCTGCAATGATGAATCATGAAACAAAGCACTTTTAGACTCAAGACATATAGGTGAGGGAAAACATATTACAACAAACAGATTGGACCTCTTAATGTGGGTTAAAGTATTATCTGACTTGATCCAGAGTAGATAAATAACACTGTGCTAGATGTACAAAATAGTCTGGCCAGATGTAAGGCATCATCCTGTGTTTCCATTATATTGTGCCTTCTTTCAGAACATAGGAAAAAGCAATATTATGGCATGCTAAAGCCATACGTGTCCTCTTTTACAGAGACCAGTCCTCTATCTGAAAGGCTATCACAGAGGAAAGTCTTGCTTTTGAATGTGTGTCCTGTCCGGATCTGATTTAAAGTTGAAGAACTTCTAATGGGGGAGATTGGGGACTCTGACTTTTGCCATCCTCAGTTAGCACCTTGACAACAGACTCAACAGGTATACCATTTACCTGGTCACCGTGGTCCCTACTTTCCCATAGACTTATAATTGTGTTCAAATTATCTGTGAGTGTGTGTCTTTCATCTTCACATATAAATTAGCACACTAACTCTATGCAAATCCTGTATTCTCTTTTATGATAATGGGCGAGAAGCCACAGTACTACGTCATATAACTGAAGAGTAATAGGATAATATTTTGCATCCCAGAGCATCATCCTACTACCACTCAGCTATGGATAGCATCAACAAATCATTATATTTAGTTTTCTTAACAACAACTTTCCAAGCTCTGGCTAAACTCTACTCAAATGTTCTGAGGATGGCATTTTAAAAATAGGGCTGCCCTGTAGCAAGTTGGACACTGCATTTACTGCCATGGCTCAGTGCTATAGAATTCTGGTATTTGTAGTTTTGTGAGATATTTAGCCTTCTCTGACAGAGAACTCTGGTGCTACAACAAACTACAACCCCCAGCATTCCATAGCATTGAGTCATGGCAGTTAAAGCAGTGTTAAATTGCATTCTTTCTGCTGTGCAGATGCAGCAGATGCAGCCCAGCAGATGCTAAATATATGTGCTTGCCAGTGAACTTGGGAATGCTCTTTAGGACATCAAAGTCCATGTGGATATTTTTCAACATGGTTTAGTGTTAGAAGGGAAATTAAAAGTGTTACATCAGATATTAACAAAACAGTCTTGCAAAACTGTCTTGTTTCTTCCATTGTAAAATCCCAGGAGAAGAAGAAGCAAAGAGAATATTAGATTGGCACCTCAAAAGAGTGTGCAGCGGCAAATTAAGATTTGTGTCAGCCCCCCATACCCGGGAGTTTGGGGGCTTCTCAAACATGGCCATATTCAGATGGACAACACAACACAGTGGCAGCGACCCATGAAAGAAACAGACTGTTTATGCCAAACAGAGCATTGTTTCCTTGCCTAGAAGGCAGTTGACAGATAGTTATCAGTATGGGCTATATTTCTTTTTCCAGGAGAAACTTCACATATAAGTTTATCACATGGCATTGGAAGGAAAGGGAATGGAACATCATGGAACGGAATGGGGCAAGAACTCATGTTACTGCACAGGAGAATGCCGCCAATGCCACCAAGCCATTCTCCAGTCATTCCTGGCAGCCGATTTTGAAGAACGGTTCAAAATCGTTCTTCAAAATCGTCTTCCATAGCATGGATGGGGAATGGCTTGGGGACTCCCGGCAGCATTGGCCGCATTCTCCTGTGTGGTAACACCTGTTCTCACCCATTCCATGCTGATCCCAGACCATGCTCAGATCAGTCTGGAAATACTGCGCAATAAACTTAATACAGTGGCTGCTGATATCCTGAAAAGAGGTCCCCAGAGCCCTTTGGCTCACATCAGTGCAATTATTTCATTGACTTTGGGTACTTGTTGAGCATTCAGACATAAAGATAATACTGTGAGTAGTTGCCTTGTGCTATTATGCATAGAGAACTGAAAGATGGATGGAATAATAATAATAATAATAATAATAATAATCTTTACAAACCAGGTAGGCCATAATATAGATCAAGATTCATTTCAGCATGTGTGTTGTGTAAATATACATTCACATATGTGCACTAGGTTGGACAAGTGATCGTGTAACTGCATGCCCTCCTACGGTTCCAATTTGGTAGGAACAGTACCAGTTAATCCTCTGTTGTCTTACTTTTCAGTTCTTTTTAAAATGTTCTGGTTTCTTTATCTTCCCCCCACTTTCCTCTTTTGTCCTCAGCTTACTTTAGTTGGTGCAAACAGAGTTCAAAGTGCAAAAGAAATTTTAACTCAGGAGCTTATTGCTTCGCTAAACTAAAGCGTCTTACCTCTCCCAAATTCAGTTCTAATCCGGGCAGCATCCGGATACTATCGTAGGGATTTTGCCGCTGAATCTGCCATATGAATACAGCCTGGATTGAGCCTCCAAACCAGTTTTCTGACTTAAGAAAATGGCCTCTGGAGCACTCCTGGAACCAGGGCTGGATCTAGGCTGTATTTGGGTGGCAGATTTGGTGGCAATATCCCTGCATTAGAATTGAATTCAGGAGAGGTAAGATGCTTTAGTTAGCAAAGCAATAAGTTCCTCAGTTAGCAGTGAAGAAAGGGTAGAAGGGGGCAGATACTTGCCTTTCCCAGTAGACTAAGCAAAAGCAAACTGCTGCTGCAGCTTCTCTTAGCTCATGTTTTCTTCCTCATTAATAACTTTTGCCTCCTTGTCCACATTCTGATGTTCCTTGGCTGTATATGTCCCAGTTTTCTTCTATGAAATGTTGGAGGGTATGCAACAGGAACCTCAAGCCGACAATCCCTGTTCATCAACAGTTAGTGGCACTGCTTAGTCAGCGTTTGCATGTATCTGGCAGCCAGTCATTTCCTGGTTGTGCATTTAAGGACTACTATGCTTTACTATACGACATACCAGTGTACTGACACACTAAATTTCAGCTTTTGGACTGGGTGCATCGACACTGTAGAAATAATGCAGTTTCACGCCTCGTTAAGTACTGTTGCTCCAGCCTATGGAATCATGGGATTTGTAGCTTTACACGGTCTTTAGCCTTCTCTGCCAAACTACAAATCCCAGATTATGCAGGATGGAGCCATGGCAGAAAGTGGTGTCAAGCTGCATTATTTCTACTGTGAGAATGCACCCTTAGCTTGTATTCAAAACCTTCAAAATGTTAATTCCCTGTCCTGTACTTTAGCTGCAGATATGGAGTATGCTTTGGTTGCGGATACTCTCCTTGTAACCAATAGTTTTCAAATGGAGCTCCTGCCTCTTCTCAGTAGCGAATGCACTATCTCACACCAGTGATCAGTGTTTTGTTTTATTTTGCTTTCTTTCTTTGCTTCTCCTTATGATTCTTCATGCTGACAGTGACTTCAAGATCTCCTAATTAACTTGTGTGGGTGAAAGTGCAGAAAGATAAATTAATCAGGGAGGGGAAAAATAAGGGTTTAATTTAAAATCTCTCCATCCTCACCCTCCATAATTCTAATATGGACCACATTTTTTCTCATTTTAACAGATAATAAATAGACAAGATGGTGTGTAGATTGGGATGCGGTACGACATGGACACTTTAATAGAGTCTTCCAGACAAGCCCTCATGAGAGATTTGTGCACTGTTTTTATGGACTTGGCCAAAGAAAAGGGGGAAAAATTAGCAATTGATAGCATGATTTATATATTATGAAATCCAAAGCGGCACATTTTCCTCCAGCATGGCAGAGCAATGGCATTAAAATTCATTTCAGGTTCCATTCCCAATCAGGCACAATTCACAGCCCTCCAGGCAGACTTAAAGACTATTATTTCTTGTTTTAAGTGGGCCAGTTCGATTTGCACAATGTTTTTATTATAGCTCTTAAAAACCCACCTGGTAAAGAATGTCTCATTCTTCCACACTTGCACACTTCCACCCCCTCTATCTGCCATTCCTTTCTATAGCAGTTCAGGGGGACTCAGGGCTGATGCAGGCAGCAAGATTTCAAAGCCTGGGGTGGAAAAGCTTCCAGTGGTGTCTCCTTATTCTAGGTCAAGGCTGACCCTACCATCACTGGTGTGGGGGCTGCTGAGGAAGGCGGTGGCAGTGGCCTGTCCTGCCCTTGTCCATCCGCCACAGCAGAAGGAGGGCCAGACCAGTGTCACCCTTCCTCTAGGGTGTCAACTGGTGTGGACCGCACTCCTCGCACCCACCAATTGACACCACTGTCTACCATTAGGCAGAGTGAGGCAGCTGCCTCGGGCAGCAGAAGATGGAGCCAGCATCTTCTTGTGACCTGTCATCTGGATGCATGAGAAGCAATACCTCCCAGCTTTGCCTCCTGAGCTTCCTCCACCACATAGACCGACCATTTTACATTGCCCCCATACTTTAACTATTGTGGAAGTCACTGCCCCATTGCCAGTCCTGATGCAAAATCCAGATGCCTGTCCAATTCACTTCAGTATGTGGAAGGGAACAGCACTGTCATATTCCTGGCCCACGTAGCAAAAGGTCTTATGCTGGCCTGGTTTTAATGCACTTTTATCTCTCTCTCTCTCTCTCTATGTGTGTGTTTTAATGAACTTGGCTGTTTGTTGGACCTAGAGTTACCTGAGTGAAACCGGAGAGGGCTTCCGTATCTTTGGTGGTTGTGTTTGCATTGCTTTTGTTGTTGCTTTGTGCCTCCCAAGTCATTTTTGACTTATGGTGACCTATCGTAGGGTTTTCTTGGCCTGTTTCTTCAGAGGGGGTTTGCCATTGCCATCCTCCGAGGCTGAGAGTGTGTAACTTTTTTTACCCTGAAATTTTGTTATGTGTTTTTGGGTTGAGCAGAGGATCGAATCCTGATCACCAGAGTCATAGTCCAACACTCAAGCCATGACACCACCTGAGCATTTCAGCAGATGTGGCTTGTTATCTGGTTGCAAGATAAGCAATGCTTCCTGAAATCCCCTCTTCTACACAACCATTAAAGGAAAAGGAACCCTCTCCAGTTTTCATTCTGGCAATCCTGGTTGGATCAGATCTGAACACTGGCAAATGGGAGGTAGAGAAAATGATCTTCCATTGCATGCCACCAGTCCTCTATATCTGCTGCCTGAAGCGACTGTCTCATTCTGCTTAATGCTTGCGGCAGCCGCAGCTAGAGATCTTCATTGTATAAAGAAAGTCTTTATAAGGAGCTTATTCTCAGCCTCGTGCCTTTGTGTTATTGGCAAGACAGGTTGCCTACTGTAGTGACACTTTCACCAGAGATTGGATACAGATGCCTTAGAAATAATGGTTACTTTTTGATAGTGAGGGTACAATGAAGTTACATTCTGAAAGTTAAGCAATGAGTAGAAACCAAGTTATTTTATTGGTGTGATGAGCACAATTTTCCATATGCAAGGGGATCTTGTTGCACCTTTGAGACTAACTGAAAGAAAGAAATCGGTAGCATGAGCCCGCTTTGAGGCAATAGGCTTAAGACTAGGAAAGCTCATGCTACCAACTTCTTTTCAGTTAGTCTCAAAGGTGTTACAAGATCCCTTTGCGTACTGATTTCCCAGACTAACATAGCTACGTCTTTCAAAATCTTCTAGTCACTTTAAAAATTACTTTCAAAAGCATTGTAGAGGCACTTTGATTTTTATTTATTTTTGATTTTTATTAAAGTATTTATTAGATTTGGAAGCAATGTAGGAAAAACTGGACAAGAGACATGTCAAGGCACCAAAGAGATCAGAACTGTGTCAGTAAAGCAAGGCATCACTCAGCTAGGGCATCATTAGATGTGGAAAAGAGAAGGGAGAAGTTGGTGTGAACTGGGATACACCCTGGGTAACTTTTTGCCTAAGTTACAGGTTTAATTCAGGGGATTCAATTTCTCATGCAAGAGGCCAATCCATCTTTCAGACCCAATTGCTACCAGAAGATTAAATCAGTTCCCTGTGCGTTATGACACAAGGCAACTACACCCAGCATTATCTTTACATCTGAATGCTAAACAGGTACCCAAAATCAATGAAAGAACTGTATTGATGAGAGCCAAAGGGCACTGGGGACCTCTTTTTAGGACATGAGCAGCCACGGCATGTGTAGTTTCTTCTGAAAAGGGAAATGTAGCCCACTCTGATGCTAGAAGCAGACCATCTGTCAACTACTTTCTAGATGAGGAAACAATTCTCTGTTCAGCATAAGCAGCCTGTTAAGTGTACCATTTGAAGACATCAGTTCCTTTCAGACTGCAGAAAAGGGAGAAGAAGAGCCTCTCCTACCCGTATCATCCAGTACCTGATTTCGCCTTCTTTAATGTGGTTTTCAAGTTCTTCAATAAATCTCTCTCCTCGTGTCCAGTAGATCATGGGACCTGACTCGCCACTAAATCCAAAGAAGGCTTTGCAGGCAACAGTTAATGGCTGACCTGGGAAGAAACACAACGCAGGGAAGTTAGACAGATGGTTTTTGCAGGAGGAGAGAGAGAAGGTGCACCTTTTGCTGCTCAAGTGTTAACAGTTACATCCTCAATGAAAAAAACCAGTATTCTGGCACTTGAAAGACCTGGCTGGGGAAAACAGAACAATCATGAGATTCTTTGTACTTTGCAAAAATGTGTTTGCTCAAAAACAGGATTTTTTTAAAAAACAGGATAAATTGATTCCTTCTCAGGTTCTGTTCTGTTTTGTTTGACAAAGAAACATATGTTCTGCTTGTTGCAAAAAATCCCCTACATATTTCTATGCAGGAACCAGTGTATTTCCACAATTTGTGTACATTTATATACATAATGGTGTAAGAGTTCAAAAATTGTGCAAATATATTGATTCCTTCACAGAAAATGTGTTTATGGCTGGAATCCTCTATCACGATCTACATTATGTAACTTTACATATACCGAGTTAAATAGCAGAGGTGCTAATAAACCCTGTTAGTGAACTGCAAAGTTGTGTAACAGGACATAGGCAAGAATGTCCTGATACACTTTGAGTTGTAGTGATTTTCTTAGTACTCCCCAGCTGGTATCTTGTTGCACATTTATTCTGTGCATTCATAATACCAGGTCTCTACTGGATATGAACATTACACAACCACTTAATTCTAATTCCCACATACATAAGCTCACTTACGAAGAAGTAACTTCGATACAGGATTCTGGCCTCTTCTAAAATACCTCCCCTCACCTCAGGAATCAGTATATCCTGATAAAAATAATACATTTTGTGCAGTGTAACCTATGCAAAAATATTACTTTTTAGAGAGGAAACAAGTTTTCTAATCCATTTGATGTACAGAAAACCCCTGACTATTTACCACAGATTTCCCTGAATGAAATTCCCATAGTGTCATTAGTACATATTGTTGAGAAACACACCAGTGATTTTTTTCCCCCTTGGCATGTTGGAAGAGATGAAATAAGCAAAGATTTGACTCCCTACCAGGGAGTTTTTAAAAAGGCAGCGTGGCTGGCAGTTTCTATAGACTAGTCCTAGCCAGCCCAGCTCAGTTCAGTAGTGTTAGACTACAACTTCCATCAGAGGAAGAGGAATGGGTTATTTTGACTGAGATAACTGTACAGTGTTCTAGTTAGGAAATCAAAAGACATGAAGAAATGGGGTGGCTTTTATAGTGAGGAGAGACGTAGCAAGAGCAGTCAAAGGATATGATACAAAGTCAGACCCAATCATGTCAATAAGACCAGGGAAAACCCATAAACATTACCATAATCCAAGTTTATGCTCCAACCACAGAGGCAGAGGAAGAAGAAACTGAAAGATTCTATGTATCTGCCTATGTTGTATTAATTTCAAGACAAGACATAAGCATGCATAACTGAAAACAAGGTTACAAAGAAGATCATCAGTTTTTAGCAGCAGGAGGAAGGGCCAAATCCTGCCCTCCATTTTCCATCACTGTTAATGCTATATAGAGAAGGATCAAACTCATCTCTTCAAATTGATAGAAATTTCCAGAGTAGGGTTGGGTTCCTTCCCTACATAGCTGTATGTGGAATCATTTTCCACCTGAGAATTCTTATATTTACTATATATTTAAATCAACAGTTATGTGAAACAGTGGTTTTCTTAGACACTTATTTTCTAACAATGGGTCTAGACTCAACTAGTTTCATGGTTGGTTATTCTGGATCCAAGAGTGGAGCTGGTCTTCAGAAATCTGAATGCCTTGAACTCGTATAAACTGAGAACAAAATGTAAGTCTTTGGGGTCAATTATATTTGGGTAAATGATCTCATCATTACCAGGTTTTATGTCCTTGTGCCAGAATCAGCTTCAAAGTCACAAACGACAGCAAGCTGCAATCTCATGCACAGTTATATGGGGGCTTGTCTACATGGGCTATTTACTCCGGGTTCCCCTCAGGTTTGCTATGTTCTGTTTACGTGATGCAGGGCCATAACCCTGCATCACGCACAGACTGTCTTCATGATGTCTGCACATGGTTCACCCTTTCCTCTAGTTTGGGGTTTCCTCCCCTTAACCTGAATTTTAAAATCTTGTCTTTCCCTCTGGGTTTTCATCTCTCTCTGCAGCAATGCTGGGCAACTGTCTTCCAATGTGGTCCCTGTGAGCTGCCTGGTGTTACCATTGCAGGTGTGAGTTGCTCTGAAGTCAGAACAGGTTGCTCAGCATCGATAACAAGGCTGGGTGTCTCATGGTGATCTTAGTGGTGGCGCCAGTTGACATATGGGGATCACACGGGAAGGCAGCTGCTCATTGTTACTGTGGAGAGAGGGCAGGGAACTGGGGGGATTTGGGCCCAAATTCTCCGGTGGTAGCCCAGAGTATTCTAGCCAGTGAAGACAAGCCCTGGGAGAAAGTCGTATTGAATATAGTGGCAATTCGTTTGCTGTGCATCTTGAAGTTGTTTCCAACTTATGACAATCCTAAGGTGAAGCTATCTCAGGGATTTCTTGGCACGGTTTGTTCAGAGCGGGTTTCCCATTGCCTTCCTCATGGCTTGTCTAGCAAGAATGTGACTTTTCCAAGTACACTGAAAGAGTTCCCATGGTTGAGCGGGGATCTGAACCCTAGTTGCCAGAGCCCTGCTTCAACACTCCAACCACTACACCATGCCAGCTCTCATAACACACATAGTAATGTGCCATGTACTAGACTTCAGTTTTTAGCATGCTTCTGTTTTGTGCATGCCTCTGTGTGTCTGTCTCTGTGCGTAGCTCCTCTTTGACTTTAATGGAAAAAGACACTTACAGCAATGTGAGAAAGAAGGGGAGAAAGTGCTTTGGTCAATCAAAATTGACAGCATCTGCCCTTTATGTGGCACAGCATGCTGGGCGGTAAGCACTAGTTGAACAGCTGAGGCAATGTGTTTCCTATTCACTGACCCAGCAAGGTTCCTTTTAAAAAATAATAAATTGGAGGAAATGAAAATACTCCAGAGAGACATCTAATTTCTACAAATGCTGAGTAAATTTCCTGAAGGGGCTCATATGGTTAGAAGAAATAACAAAACAAAACAAAGCAGAAATCCAATAAAATAATGACGTTAAAACCAGGAATCACACTTTCCATACATTATGCAAACAAATAGGCACAGTGGAGATCAAATTGCTATTAAGTGCTGAATTTACAGTGAAGGAAAAAGGACAAACAGACCGATCTTAACCATTCTTTACTTAGAGGTAAGTGTTGCTGGTTTCAAATGGATGTGCTTCTGAGTACACATGGTTTAGGTTGTGCTGTCAAATGTATGGAAAATACTCCCTCTGCATTGTGATACTTGGCTATTGATCCATTTTTGGGTTGTGTTTGCAGGGCATGCTGTGGCAGACCGTATAGCTGGAGTGTGGGATTTCAAGGTTAGAGGAGGATGGAACTGAATATGGCATGGAACCAGTTGCAAGTGGCAGTGCCCATGTCAGCAGGACAGTGAATCCTCTTTGAGTTTTAGCTTTGAACTTTAAGGGAGCTGCCCAAAGTTCTGAATTCATCTCCAACTTGGATAGTTCATTTGAAGGTCAGTTTAAAACCCAGAATGAATTCACTACTCCTCTTTCAGGCACAAGGAAGAAGATTTCCTGCAGGAAGCAACCTATTCAGAGCCTCAAAATAAATATTTTGGGGGGCTGCATCTTGCAAAATCCCTCACCCAAAATGGCCAAGCTCTGTTTTGCATCCAGTAGTGATAGTTTGCTGTTACTGTGTGCCCTCAAGTTGTTCACAATTTATGGTGACCGTATCATGGGGTTTTCTTGACAAAAAGAAAAAACAGTGAACAGAAACAAAATCATGAGCATCTAGTCTTCCATCAAAGCCCATAAAGCTGATCCTAAATATACCCTAAATTCCAAACACAACACCCACTGCTAAGATAACCTAATCCATGTATATATATATATATATATATATATATATATATATATAAAAGTAGGGTCTCTCTATGATCTCTGTACAGACACTACTTCAAATAAGCAGGATAGCTTAGTCTATACTTCTTTTCTACCTATTCCTTTTTTCTTTTTAATTTTACTGCTAAATTTTACTATTTAAATTTTACTGTTTAGTATCTTCCAATTCCCTACTTACAAATTAAGGTCAAGATAAGCAAACAGAAATTATCCCCGTCCAATATACAGTATAACACACCCCCAAAGGCGAAAGGGAATACTCGTAACCTCCGTAAATCAGTTCCGGCTCTACAATTCAAGCAATATAGTTCAAGGCCCCAAAAGTCTCAACATGGTCTCTGCTCTTACAAGAATGGAAATCCACCTCTTCTTAATAATAGAAATCAAAGGGAGAGGAAAACCCACTCGGCTTGATGGAGGTTGGACTCCAAATCCCAGAGACCTCCGTTCTTGCTGGGCTCCTTCTCTCGCTGCCTCTACGCCAAAACAAAGCTAGGTACCGAAAAGGCGTTTCCCCATCAGCAGTAAACAAATCCACAGACGGTAACTCCACACAGGCTGGCCAGGAACACAGGAACACAGGAACACAGCCGCTCAGATCAATAAACTTCAAATCCCAGAAACCTCCATTCTCTATTCTCACTGGCAGGAACCTCCTTTCTTACTGGGCGGAAGTTTTCTGCGCCGGAAACGTCCACTCAATCTTGCCCTCACTCTCCTTCCGGCGTCCACCGGGAAAGGAGCGATCCGCCACCGCTCCGTCGCACCCCAGACTCCACAGACGGCAACTCCGCACTGGCTGGCCAGGAACACAAAAAAAAACCAGCCACCCCAATCCAAAACTGCCAGACCGACCGCCAGTCACCTCCAACCTCCGAGTACAGCCCTCAGGTAAGAAAGTGAAGTCTTTTTTCCACAGCGCTTTACCCTGGGAGCCTCACATGCAAACTACACCGTCTTTGTTCAAATCTCTCTGATTTAATTGTTTAGTTGTTTTTGAGGGGTTGGGGCTGTTATTTCTCAAAGGACTTACAGTCTCCACTCTGCTTCGACACGATTAACCAAACACGCATTTAAAATTGGCGGCGTCCCCAACCGCTACCTGCGGTAGCCTCGGCAGCGTTAGGCATACAACAGCTATCTTCCTTTCTTCCTTCCTTTCCTTTCTTCGGTCTTTGTAAATTTGTAAATTTCGATGCTTTTCTCAACCATCAAAAACAAGAACCACGCTGTCTCTCTTGTATTCCCCTTACCAAGGGATTATTCCCGACCGGAATAGATGTGAAAATAGATGTATAACTGGTCTTTAACACTGCTGAGCGGGACGGAGCTTGTTACAAATCCATCCTAGTGGTCCGCCATTACCAACCGGAAGTCCCGTATCATGGGGTTTTCTTGACAAGATTTGTTCAGGGGAGGTTTGCCATTGCCTTCCCCTGAGGCTGAGAGAGTGTGACTTGCCCAGAGAGTTTCATGGATGAGCTAGGAATTGACCCTGGTCTAATCCAGTTCTAAAATCAGCAAACATGGCTTTCACAAGGGTTCACTTGGATGGGGGTGGATGGGTATCCAGCTAGTTGTCACATCCAGTTTAATTGCATTGTGTATTTCATAAAGAAGTCAGAAGCATTCTGTTGTTTTTAAATTACTTTTCTTTCAGCATCTCCCTCTGTTTATCTAATTAAGCATCAAAGGTCTACAGAATGTCTCGGGCATCTTTGTTTCGGATCAATGTCCCTTTTGGCCACTGCAAGTTAAGCCAGAGAGCCTAAAGATGGCGTTGGAGGGGAATCGAGAGCACAGTTGCTGTATTCCTGATGAAAATTAACATTTAATAGGAGATTTCAAGTGACAAAAGGGAAGGAGGGTTGAACAAGAACGTTGGAACATCATTAATTCTCCACTTTAAAGTAGGGTCACCTTGGTACATGAAAGCCTCCCGGTTCCAAGCAAAAAGTCTTTCTTGAGCTTTCTCTTTCCACTCTGTCAATCTGACCTGTTTGTTGCAAATTCTCCTCTGATAAGATCGCAACCTCCCTACTGACTGATGACTTCTGAAAGCTGGATGGGATTTTTGCACTTTTTCGGAGCCACTGCCTCTGCAAGAGCATACCCTCCAACTCTCCCAATTTGGCAGGGACAGCCCCAGGCGATCCTCGGCCATCCCACTTTTTCAACTGCTTTTAAAAGTCTCCGTTTCTCTCTTCTCTTCCATTTCCCACCTTTGTTCATTGGCTGCAAGTGAATTTCAAAGTGCAAATGGAGTCTGCATTGATTTAACTCAGAAATGGGGAGACGAGAGAAGGGGGCAAAGGCTTACCCTTCCCAGTGGGCTCAAGCAAAAGCAAGCTGCTGCAGCCTTTCCTAGCATGTGTGTTCTTCCTCATTGGAAAATTTTACCATCTTGTCCATACTCTGATGTTATGTGACTGCTCACGTCCCAGTTTTTGTCTGAGAAATGTTGGAGGGTGTGCCATAGACCTCGGTGTGACTTGTGGGCAGCATGGGTCAGCATACCCCTGATCATTTTGGTACCAGGCCTGAGAAAAGAGTTTTATAGGATATAAACGTCACTACTTACCATATATAGGACCAGCCCTACCATTAGGCAGAGTGAGCCAGCAATAACCACTCCCCAGTTCATAGAATCATAGAATCATAGAGTTGGAAGAGACCCCAAGGGCCATCCAGTCCAACCCCCTGCCATGCAGGAATTCTCAATCAAAGCATCCCCGACAGATGGCCATCCAGCTTCTGTTTAAAGACCTCCAAAGAAGGAGACTCCACCATATTCCGAGGGAGTGTGTTCCTCTTATTGTTGGGTGCCTTGAAGTCGTTCCTGACTTACGGTGACCCTAAGGCAAACTCATCATGAGGTTTTCTTGGCAAGATTTGTTCAGAGGCGGTTTGCTGTTGCCTTCCCCTGAGGCTGAGAGCATGTGACTTGCCCAAGGTCACCCAGTGGGTTTCAAAGCCAAGCGGGGAATCGAACCCTAGTCTCCAGAGTCATAATCCAACACTCAAAGCACTATGCCATTGCCGTCATTCAGTTAGCTTAGACTAGAGGATGCTTTCTATACCCTCTAAAACAGGGGAGGGCAACTGTGGAAGGCCAGGGGGCTGCAACGTTCACTGAACTTGCTCCTGCAAAATAATAAAATAAAATAAAATAAAATAAAATAAAATAAATCATCCTCCCTCCTAAATACTTTCTGAGGGACATAGTGGACATTCTTATGATGTTTTGGGGGCTTTCATTGGCCTCTAGAGGGAATTTCAGGTCATTTTGAGGCAAACCCAGTTTTTAAACATTTTGGCAAAAATTTGTTTAGTCCCTGACGGTGATCCAAGGGACTCCTGGCATGGTGAAAATGCCCTCCACATATCCTAGCGGTCATTTTGTGTGGCATAGTGGTTTGAAAAGGGTGGCGTAGTTGCTTGAGCCCTGGACTATGACTCTGGAGACCAGGGTTTGAATCCCATTGGGTGACCTTGGGCAAGTTACGGTCTCTCAGCCTCAAGGGAAGGCAATGGCAAACCCCCTCTGAACAAATCCTTTGAAGAAAACCCTACGATAAGTTCACCTGAGGGTTGCCGTAAGTCGGAAATGACTTGAAGGTGCACGACGGCGACAACAATGTTTGGTGTTTGCATTTCCAAACAATTTTTTGATCCCTGGGGACCCTGGGGCACACAAAATCAGCTCTAGGGGGCTGCATGAAGCCAAGCCCTGCTGTAAACTTTGCCCGTGTTATTGAACTGCAGCTCCCAGCACTCCTCAACAATGGCTGTGCTAGTTAAGGGTGCTGGGAGTTGCAGTCGCGCAATCTCTGGAGGGGGCCGCACGATTCCCATTCCTGCTCAAAATACTGTGTTTTCCTCTCTTAGAGAGGATGAACCTATCTCATTGTCTGAGTCAAAAATTTCCTAATGGGTTCTATCCAATTTTGGGGGATGGAAATATTCAATGAATAGTCTCTGTGTCTTTGATATTCTTCACTAAGGAGAAGAAATAAAATAATCTCCCGGGAAATTTCAGCTTAGCTAATATCAAATGAAAGCAGGCACACTGCCAGATGTTAGCTCCCCACCTTGGAAAGATGTTTGCAAGTACCGACTGACCTCCCTATACTGTTTTTGTTGGACTGCTTTTGTTGCTTGCTTTCCCCATTTGCCTTGCTTTCCTCCATTTAATGCAGGATGGACAACATTTGTACCCCTACATATGTTTGGATTGCAATTCCAGTCATCGCTGCCCATTGTCTATGTTGGTTAGGATTTATGGGAATTACAGTCCAACAAGGCTGCAGTTGCTCATGGGGGGGGGGGTATTTCTGCACAGTGCTACAGCACTTGGATACCACTTTAACTTCCATAGGTTCCATCTTATGGCATTTGGGATTCGTAGTTTGGTGAGGTAGTTAAAATTCCCTGCTAGAAAGAGTTCTAATGTTCTAGTCTAAGGAAGTAGCCAAGGGCTGAATTGTACAGAGTTCTATGTCCCTGATCAAACTACAAATCCGAGGATTGTGTAGGATGGAGCAATGGCAGTTAAAGGGGTGTCAAAGTGCTGTAACCGCATCATGTGGATGCACTGCTGTTTTAAAGCTGTGTATAGCAGTGGCATTCTGCTTCTGTTTCTCCTTCTATGCGCAGGAAATTAAACCTAAAAAAAGAAATTACTCAGCTGAATGCTACCGATGAAGAGAAAAAAACCTCATATCTTAAAATTTAACTGTGAAGCTCAGCAATAGAGGAAGCAACTTAAGCGAGCCAGAGAATGATGTTATTTTGTGGGTTTGGTTGGGATGGGAGAGGATCAGTCTTCGTTCCCCTGTTTGCACTGAGGGTGCATCTACACTGGGGAAATAATGCAGTTTGACACCACTTTAAGCGCTGCAGCTGCATCCTGTGGAATCCTGTGATCTGTAGTTTTACAAGGTCTTTAGCCTTCTCTGCCAAAGCATGCGGGTGCCTCACAAAACTACAAATCCCAGGATTATGTAGGATGGAGCCATGATCATTAATGTGCTGTCAAACTGCATTATTTCTACAGTGTAGATGCACTCTGAGTAAATCCCTATGTATTAATTCTCCATGAAAATTAACAGCGCAATCCTGATTGTACTTACTCTGAAATAAATCTCATTGTTACCATGACATTTGTCCATGCTCTCTGCTTTGAATTTAGCTTCTGGGAGCAGCAGGGACTTTAATGCATTTTCTTTGTATTACACCATATGAGTTTTTAATTGTTATTGTTCTTGCCATCATAATCATTAAAATTATAATTATTACTTTTAGTCTGCCGAACAAGATCCTCTGAGTGTATAATGTAAATATGGATATTTAGCACTAGAGGGTGCCCTTGCAATCCAAGAACAAATCTTGAAGTCTATAGTATGGAAAGAGAATTCAGTTAAAATAGATGGTCCTTCTGCTCAATAGATTTTAAAGTAGAGACCTAAAGAAGACTTGCAGTTTTTCGCATCCTTGGGGAGAAAAGGCATCCTGACATATCTGGAAATCTGGTTGAGAAAATGGTCAACCATTGCAAGATTTTTCTCATTTTTGAAAAAAAAAAAAAAGGTGAAAATTTTATTTGCACAAAAGAATCTTTTTTGTGCAAAAAAATATATGTTTTGTGTTGAAATAATGGATGATACGGTACTAAAGGTTATGGAAAAGAAGAATATAAATATAGATATGCTTAATGTATATCCAAGAGTTTGAGAAAGTTGGTAAGAAGATAGAAGATTGTGGGGTTTTTTTTTGTTCTATATTGTGTGTGTAATGTTTGTGTTATATGTTTGTAAGTTCAAGTAAAATAATTAAAAAAATGTTTTTGTGCAGAAAATGTTGCCTTTTGCAACAAACTAATATTTTCTGTTCAAAACAGGTTTCTGGAGTATTTTTAAAAAAATGCAATTTAAAACATTTTTGCACAAAATCATGCGTTTCAGGCAAATTTTTCTAAGTTGCCCTGCAGTACATTTTTTTTGAGAAAAATATGCAAAAACACTTACGAGCTGCACAGTCAGGAGAAAACTGTTGAAATTCTTCATTCATGCCCAAGAACACAAACACCAAAGGTTTAACCCTTAGTTTAGAGAACTGCAAAATAGGAGGTATCTTTTCTGCAAAATATACACTGCAAAATGCAAGATGACAGCAACAATAATGATGAAAGTGAGGATGGCTTCTGTGATACAGTTAAAACAATGTTAGGTCGC
Source organism: Phrynosoma blainvillii (assembly GCA_026167975.1). Lineage (NCBI taxonomy): Eukaryota > Metazoa > Chordata > Lepidosauria > Squamata > Phrynosomatidae > Phrynosoma > Phrynosoma blainvillii. Next base: position 23,574,342 of record JANUYF010000009.1, on the reverse strand, counting down.
ATCCGCACTGCAGAAATAATCTGGTTTGACACCACTTTAACTGCCACGGCTCAATGCTGGGAGTTGTAGTTGGTTGTGGCACTAGAGCTCTACATTGAGCGGTGGCAGTTAAAGTTAAAGTAGTATCAAAACGGATTATTTCTGCAGTGCGGATGCAGACATTAGTCAAACTAACCACATGAGCTCTGGCTGGTTAATAATACATGGGTCAGATTGGCATAAACCTTTGCCTGTTTTAAATTAAATTATATATGCATGAGTTGCAAGAAATATTTTTCTCAGAAAAAGTGTCTATGCTTGGATATGAGAAAAGGGAGGGTCCCTTGTTTGTGTTTTTCAGATACTTGCTTTGAAAATAATGAAATAATTACAAATGCATAACACGGAGTTACGCATTTCTGTCTGTAAGGTATTCACAATCCCTATGCATAAGGACCATAAGAAAATAATAATAATAATAATAATAATAATAATAATAATAATAATAATAATAATTTATATCCCGCCCCTCTGCAGAGCATTCGGGGCGGCTTACATTACAATTTCCATACAGATATATTAAACAGAACATAAAATCCCGAATCCCACCCATCCCCAACCCCAAGAAAGTCCTCCAACCCCCATTTACCAGGAAACAGCCACTGCAATTGCAAATCAGACACCAAAATGAAATGAAAATATATAAAAATGCCCTCCCATCCAGCCAGCTGAGAACCCCCATCCCCTAAACATCTCTTTATTTAGGCATCCAGTGGCCAAAATGGTAAAATTATATCACATCACTTCTGGTCACCAGTTTGACCTCCATAAAGTAAAATAATACTTTTTTAAAAAGAGGTATTTTTGGAGTGCTGATGGGCAGATGCAGCCCACAGAAGAATTTGATGAATGACCCCAGCCCCTTTGCAGTTGCCCATCTCTGCATTAGACTAAGGCAATTTTAATTTGTGAGAGCCAGCTTGGTGTAGGTTTGAGCACTGGAGACTATGATTAGGAAGACCAGAGTTCGAATCCCTGCTCAGCCATGGAAACTCACTATCTGATCTTGGCCAAGCCACACTCTCTCAGCCTCAGAGGAAAACAAGGATAAACCATGCTGAACAAATATTGCCAAAAAAACTCTTTAATAAGTTTACCTTAGGGCTGACATAAGTCGGAAACAATTTGAAGGTACACCGAGGCAATTTTAATTTGTGCAAAGGTAGGTATTTGTACTAGTAAATGATAATGCATATCTCAGTCTGGCTGCACTCGCTTGGCTAATCATGATCTGAATAATTCACCTGTTACTTGAGAACCCATTATAAATTTTAAAAGTGTTCCCAGTATTGGTGCATTTCTGTAAAGTAACCTAGGATTGGTTTTTGCATCTTGCAGATCAGGGGCAGGATGTGATTGCAACTGAAAAAGAGTTGCCCACCACAAATCCCCTCATTCTTCCTGGGGTCTTTCTCCTTCCAGAATCGCCATTGCATAGCCTCCAATATTTCACAGGTGAAAACCAGGATACGTGCAGCCAAGCAATGTCAGGGTGTTGTGAAGATGGCAAAAGGTCTTACTGATGGAGAACAGACAAGCTAGGAGAGGCTGCAGCAGTTTGCCCTTGCCTGAGCCTGCAGGGAAGGGCAGGATTCCACTCCCTGCTACTTGAGACCAAATTACTTTTGCACTTTGAACTCAGTTTGCAGCAAGTGAAGTAAACTGAGGACAAAAAGAGAAAGTGAGAGGAGGAGAGAGAAACTGGAGAATCTTCCAACCAGCTGAAAAAATGGGAAGGCAAAAATATTAATTGGGATTGTCCCTGCCAGACTGGGACGTTTGGAGAGGAAGCACTCATGACCCTGTCCCCTGTTTTAGTCCTATACATATTCAGGTGAACTCCTGAACCAGTGTTAGTGGACGTCCTTCATTTTTCTTATATATTTTAGCCATTTGGAGTTCCCTATGACCCCAGCCTGACCCTTGGGAGATGGCAGCCATAATCCCCTAAATGTAAGGTCAGCTAAGCAAGCTGAAGTTGCTCAAGACCACTAAAGATTTCCTGGACAGGTAGATTTTGGGAGTTGCCCTTGGGAATATCCCATTATACTGAAAAAGATACCATGGTGTTTGTTTGTTTTAGTCTCACACTTAATGAGACAGTGATCAGATTTGATTGCACCCCTTTCTCTAGCTTCCTTTCCTTGATAGTTTTGAAACCAAATGCATTGTTTAGACTATCCCCAGACTTAGGTAAACAATGGTAAACCCATGAAGCCTTTGTCCACCTATTGTTTGAATCATGGCCAGGAGGCAGAAATTCCCTATAAGAACCCCTGGACTATGGCAGATCTTGTGCTACCTTGGAAGTGCATGCTGAATCTCTGTCGGTCTGTGCTCTGAGATAGTTCCCGCAACCCCCTCTCTTGCCGGTCGTGCCCCTTCCACGGAACCCATCCGCATTCGCCAGAAGTTCGGAGGAGTCTCTTGGGCGTGAGTATATCCCCCTCTATCCTGGTTTCCCTCTTTGCCACTCTCGCTCTTTCCCGCTTGCCTTCTAGTGTGTGTGTGTGTGTGTGTGTTGTATTTGGAGGTTTGCTTATTGTGTTAAATAAATATTTTAGACTTGAATTGGAGTTCAGTCTGTTTCAGTGTCATTCCTTGCCAGAACTCTTATATCTCTAGTATACAATTGGACAAGATCTCTGAAGTGAAGTTGGGTGCTTCACTTGCATATTTGAGCTAATTATAAATTCCCCCAAAATTGTTTCCCAACACCAGGGCTCCCCTATTGTTCAGAATCCTAATATCTACCTGTTTTAGTCCTATACATATTCAGTCCTGAATTTAAAGTTCAGTACATATTTAGTCCCATACCTATTCCTATATATATTGTGAACCCCTGAAGCAGGTCCCCCTATTCTTCAGAACTCTAATATCTATCTGTTTCAGTCCTATACATTTTCAGTCCTGAATTTAAAGTTCAGTACATATTTAGTCCTATACCTATTCCTATATATATTCAGGGGAAACCCTGAACCAGAGTTCTCCTATTCTTCAGAATCCTAATATCTATCTTACTCTAATCTCCTCTTGAAGTCCACAATTTTGCATATTCACAAAGGGGGGACTGCCATTAAAATCAATGGGGTGCACCCCCGTGTGTGAGCTCCCGCCTGTGCCATGGGGGTGAGTCCATTCAAGCCTATGGGCCTTGAATATTGGTGAATCTCAATTTTCATGGGGTTTGTGTGGGGGGTCTGGAAAGGATCATCTGCAAAAACAGAGGGCTGACTGTACATTTCTATACTGCTTAATAGTGAACTCAGAACTCCCTAAACGGTTTACAGTGTGTAAGTCAATTGCCCCCAACAAGCTGGGTGCTCATTTGACCAACCTATAAAAGGATGGAAGACAGAGTCAACCTTGGAACCCTCTGGAATTGAACTCACAACCTTGTGACTGCAGCACCAACATTTATGCACTGTGCGACCAGGACTCCCTACCTTTTATAAGATTTAAACATTTGTATAGAGCTAACTGTACGACACATTCTACTCTCCTTCTCCCAAACATTTTTGCACAAAATCACGAGTTTGGGGGAAGTTTTTCAAATTTGCTCTGAAGTACATTTTCTTTTGGAAAAATATGCAATATGGAAAAATATTTTGGAAAAATATGGTCAAACATTTGTCATCCATATGCAAGTACACTTCACCCAACATTCTACATGTGCCACTAAAGCTGCATCTACACTACAGAAATTGACACCACTTTATCTTCATGGCTCATTGCTTTCTGGGATCTGTAGTTTTGTGAGTGATTTAGCCTTCCCTGTCAGAGAGCTCTGGTGCAAACTACAAACCTCGGGATTCCATAGGATGGAGTCATGGCAGTTAAAGTGGTGACAAAGGTAAAAATTGCATTAATACACTGCATTAATTCTATAGTGTGGCAGCAGCTTGCATCTTCCTACACACTTCTAGCCGTACTTTGTTGTGCTGTTGTGGTGTGCCTTCAAGTCATTTCTGACTTATGGCAACCCTCAGGCTAAGCTATCATGGGATTTTCTTGGCAATATTTGTTCAGAAGAAGTTTGCCATTGCCTTCCTCTGAAGCTGAGAGCATGTGACTTGCTCAAGGTCACCCAGTGGGTTTCACAGCTGAGCAAGGATTTGAATTCTGATCTCCAGAGTCATAGTCCAAACCTTAAACCACTACCCATACTTATCCTCTAGCATTCTGATGTAGCAACATGCAGCATGTTTTTGTAGTGTAAGCAATATCACAAGAGGAGTGTCTTGTCCAAGACCAAGTAGCATAATGGAGTGAAATTCGAACTGAGGACTAGATTCTACCCAACCCTTTTCTCTTTACATGAGCTAAAGAATGTTCAGCGGAAAGGATTTTTGTGCAAATTGATAAAACAAAGCAACCACCCATTTGAAACAGCAGTAAAGACTGCTAATAAAGCTACTTTAATATCAAAGAGACTTGTCCTTCTGCCTTCCGGCCTTGTTAAATCAGTTTAACAACACTTAAATATATTTCTGTGCAACGGCGTGCGATTCCGCCCCTCCCCGACTTTCAAGCGTAGCTGAATGCTATTATAAAAGCAGCCACCCAACTTTACTCATTATTGTAACCATCACATGAGTTCGCTTTCTCAAAATGGGCCCCTTTGGCAGCTGTGCAAAGAAGAATCTGCCAGTATATGATGAGGATTAACTTAAGAACCTGTACATTTGCTTGCATATTAATTTCTTCCTCCGTCCAAAAGTACTCATTCTTTAAGAAGAAGCACAACACATGCGCACAAGTACTTGGCAAGAGGGGGAAATGCAAAAGAGCTTGTGTTTGCTTGTCCTGCTTTGACCTGCAGTATTCAGTGGCTTAGCAACACAAGATGTTTTATGCTCATAGAAAAAGGAAGGCACTGAATGCTCTGGCTGATGTTGTGCCCCCCATCAACACAACCTATGTTGGGTCAGTCTAAGAACTCATTTGGTCTGTTGTTTCTAACAATGGGAAACAACTACAGGCAGCATCTATGCAGAAGACAGTGCAGACTGCCATCTCTTTCTTCTTCCTTGTCCTTAGCATGCATATGGAGTAGCTGCCTTTTACTGACGTATCTAGGTAGCTTAGTAGTGTCTAGTCTATAGTTGTGGGGTCAGAATGGCAGGCCATTTTCATTAGGAGTGGTGATCATTTCATCTCTACCAGCCCCACTTCCTTGATCCACATAAGCTTAGATACAATACTTGTGGTTGTCTGTTTGCCTGTGTGCCTTCAAGTCGTTTCTGACTTATGGAAACCTCAAGGCAAACCCTATCATGGGGTTTTCTTGGCAAGTTTCTTCAGAGGGGGTTTGCCATTACTATTCTCTGAGGCTGAGAGAGTGTGGATGGCCCAAGGTCACCCGCTGAGTTTCCATGGCCAAGCGACTAGTGGTAGCTGGTGCCAAAGGGCATGGGGAGCCTATGCATCCTCCTGACAATAGAGACATAGCTATGTGAGTCTGAAATCTCAGTATGCAAAGGGATCTTGTAGCACTTTTGAGACTAACTGTGCAAAAGAAGTTGTAGCATAAGTTTTTGTAGACTTGGTCTACTTCCTCAGATACATGGAAAGACCTTTATAATCATGAATATATGAATAGAAATGCTAAACTTGTGGGTATGGTGATGAAGTGACAAACTGAGTTTTAACTACAATAGTTGAGGGGCAAATGATGTTGCCTAAGGCTTGGGTGGATGGAATACCATATAAATGGTTGAGGGAGGTTTAGAATATGGTGAGACATGGACAAACAACTATTTTACAAACAAAAGTAGAATTACAGAGGGTTACTCAGGATTGCCCCTGCTAAATCGGGGCAGTTGGAGGGCAAGGTGACCATTAAAACCCATCAGTTTTATCACAGGGCTGCTCCTCATCGAGATGAAAACAATTAGAACTGGTTTGTTGATATGTCCAAATGCAGCTTTCTGCGTTTTTGGATTCTCCTGGAAGGGGAAGCATGGCTGTGATGACTGTCACAATAAGCATCTGCATTGCAGGATTTACTGCAATTCCATTGCTTAGCTATGGACCTAAAAAGATGGTGACAGTGAAATAGCCTTCCAGTTTTGAAGTCCCAGGCAGATTTCACCCATAGGATACCAGAAGGCAGGGTGTATAAAATGCAGTGACATATATCTTTCGTTCTTTTTTAAACAGTACGAGGATGAGATGTGTATGGGCCATCAAAATGTTACTCTAGGGTAATGCGCATGCCTAAGGATCTTTGGAGGAAAGCCCTTGTGTGACAAGCATCTGAAAAGATCACACATCTGTGCGCTTCCCTTTGACACATCAGAGTTGGCTTTTCACTGTGAGCCAGCCAAAATTACACAGATTGTGTGGGACTAACAGTCAGTCACAGAACATCAGAAAGATGCAGAAGTGGAGGTGGAAGCCACTTGCTTTGCTATTCAATAGCTAATCAAAGTGCAGAATCATGCCCCGGTCCCAGCTCTTGGAGTTAGAGATGATCTAGATGGCTGTGTCTGGAATATATTGTCAACAGAATTTGAATGGGAAATGTCTTGAAATCAAACCTGAGCAAAATTAGCTTCCTCAAAACTGTCAACCTGATTTTCAAGTAGCAAAACTGGGGGCACTATTTTACGGTCTGTTTTTTGTGGGGAGGGAAGATAATAATTTTTCCAATATCTCTCTGTATCACATAACTTTCCACTGTCCCCCTTTGGCAGGGATGGTCCTGGGTAATCTTCTGTTGTCTCATTTTTCAGCTGCTTTTAAATGTCCCAGTTTCTCTCTCCTCCTCCCACTTTTGCCCTTTGTCCTCAGTTTACTTCAGTTGCTGAAAAATGAGTTCAAAGTTTGTATTAAATTAATCCAGGAGCAGGAGTGGGGTAGACTCTTGCCCTTCCTTTCATTTTTCTTTTCTCAGGCTATCAAACTAAGTACTTAAACATTTCTAAAATAGGTGTTTTGTATGTTCCTCCACATTACCAGCTTCTGCCTGCTTGTTGCCTGGCCCCACACTTTTGATCACACTCTGATGTTGCTCAGCTACATATGTTCCCATTTTCATCTGTGAAATGTTGAAGGGTATGATATCATCATCATCATCCTCCACATCAAACTCAACTGATTTTGGAAGCTATGCAGAGTAAGGCTTGGGGCATATCCAGACTGATTGAAAAGTCCCAGATTTTGTTCCTGTTCCTCTTGGTTTCATATTAGGTTAAAATAAACCGACCCAGGGAGCTGGTATAAAAAGTATTTGATTGCATTGGGAACGGGAATACTCTGGGATGACCAAACGTGTATGGCTTTCCAAAAGGAAATGGGAAAGAACAGGAACAAAATCTGGGGCTTTCTGGTCTTTTAGTCAGTCTGGATGAGTCCTCAGTAGTCCTTGGATGGGATACCCCCAGCAAGGACCTCTATGTAGAGCTTGGAGAGAATCCTGCCTACAGTTTTGGAGACCAATTGCCACAAGTCAGGACTGACCACATTGGGTTGAAGGACCAATTCTCTGACTCAGTGTAAAGCAGCTTCAGATGAACCCATCATCATCATCATCATCATCATCATCATCATCATCATCATCCGTATTGCTGCTGCCACCATGATTTCTTTCTTGGCAGGCTGGGGTGGGAGAGTTCTAGAATTTGTTGTCCGAAAAGGTAACATTGATCATCTTGGCATCATGTGAAGTGCAGGAGTGGCTGGGAAATTATTGGCCAAGGTTGATCGTCTTTCCTTGCAGCCATTTTACTTTCTTCTCATCTCCTTTCATTTTTTCATTCCACAATGCCTCTCAACGGTTTGTTGTTGTTGTTTTTGTCCCTGGATACATCCTTATCTTGAACACCTACAAGAACGTGCACAGAAATTGCTTCTTCTCTTTTATTTTCTTGTCTGGCAAGACCCTGCAAGGAAAGATTCTAGGCATATGCCCAGCCAAAGGGGTGGGGGACAAGAGAGCATCTAAGAGCCCTGCGTCTGAAGCCGACTCTTGTTTCAATTAAGTTGTCGAGATGGCCCTGCGTCTCGGCAGGCCCAGGAGGTCACAGCAGAAAGGGATTTGCGTTGAAATTGGCTGAAAGTAAAAGTAATCAATGCAGAAGTGTCAAGTGTAGCAGGAGTTACCTTTGGTGAAGGCTAGGGGCAGGGAAGGAAAAAGCAGCAAGCGGCAACCTCTGCAGTAATTGCTTACATGTCACTGCAGTCCTAGATAGGCATGTTCAGCGTGAATGTGTACCAGCTATATACCATTAGGCAGATTGAGGGAGCACCCTCAGGCAGTAAAGCTGGAGATACGCTCCTGCTCTGCACAACGCTCCAGAATCAGCCACTTCAGCATGATGAAGAAATGGCCTGTCTGGTTTTTAGGTGATTTGTCTTGTCACTCGCCATGCAAAGTCTAATTCTGAGGACCCTCTACAGAGCCAAGCATTTCAGAAATGCTTTTGTACAGAGCTGCCCCAGCCAACTGACCCAGAAACCCACCTCATCCATTTTATATTCGCTACTGCTCCTGCAATGGAAGGAGGAAGTATTTTCCTTCTGGCTTCAGGCCAAAGGAAAACTTGGGCCACCTGTGTGTGTGGGTCACCTGGTTTGAACCTTCTCAATAACTTCTCAAAGTGCATACATACATCTTTATTGAATAAGTCTCCAGATCATTTCAAATAAAAATCACACACACACACACACACACACACACACACACACACACACAGTTTACATTTGAATCTGGTTATAGCCCTCTTATAATATGCAAACAGTCTATTTGAGGCCCTTATCTACTTCTTGCTTCCAAAAAATAGCTGCTTTCACAGCAAACAAGGCAACCTAAGAGTTATGAAAGGCTCTACTCCTTGCAATAGCACAGACATCTTGCTTTCATCATCCCTTCCCCTCAAATTTCTGAGGATAGGAGCCAGATATTGCTCTCTAGACTTCTCAAAGTGTGAATGGAGCCAGTGCAAGTTCACAGTTTTGCACGCCTAAGCAAAGAACCAGCCTTTCTCAATTGTTCAGCAAGAGTCTATGTACAGGCAACTTCTGGGGCTCTATATAGATGCGGCCAGCCCTCTGCATCCATGGATTCTACATCCATGGATTCAACCATCCATGGGTTGAAAATATCCCCCTCCCCCCAAAAAATTCCAAAAAGCAAGGTTTAATTTTGCTATTTTATACAGTACTTCAATGAGAGACTGCAAACACATCCCTGGTGCTGTGGGCTATATTTTAGAGAAGGAACTAGCAAAAGCCACCTCTGAGTATTCCTTGTCTAAGAGAACCCTACAAAATTCATGGAGTTGCCATAATTTGACAGGCAAATTGAAGGCACACACACACAATTAAGGTAGCAAGCAGCACAAGATGGATTTTGGATTTGCAGAGAAGGATTACTTCTCCTTTCAGAGAAATTCACTGAAATGGTCCCCCCCCCCCCCAATTTCTCTGTACAAGTTGGGTGGACAGTTTTGAGAAGCCATCTACTCATAGCTCAACTGTATGGAACCCATCTCTCACAACTCATCGAATTGTGAAAGCCATTGATCATCCCTTAACCCTTTGTTGTAGCCTTTTTCTCCATCTACCTTCTCCCATTCCCCCACAGGATCAAGTTAGACTTTTAGTTCATTTAACCTAGTATGTCTGACTCTGACTAGTAGCAACTCTCTGGGGTTTCAGGCAGAAGATCTGCCTACCTGGGGATGCCAGGGTTTGAACCTAGGACTTCTGCATGCACAGATGTACACTTTCAGCCTTCTATCCTTGCACTCTTACTGCCTTTGCCTCCTCGATTGCAGGGCAGTTATCAACTGACTGAAAAGAAAACTGTGTGCTGGCTGGGGGGTTCTGGGGATTGCCATTTTTTTTTTAAGAAAAGAAAACATTTCTAAGCTCTGGTTAGGCTGACTTTTCACATAAATCTTGAGGATGATTTTTTGTTCTTGGTGTAGCAGCCTTCAAGTGCCTGAAAGTGAAATTTCAGCTCCAAAGAGATAAGAGTTTGAATGAAAGCAAGGACCAGAAACAGCGCACAAAGGAGAAGCAATATTTCCCCTCCCCATTGCAGAGAACTCTCTGTGAACTCATGGTTCCAATTCCGAAAGCTATTTGATCCATTAATACAAAGCTACCATCTGACAACTTTGTCTAAACCAATATGCCCAAGCCTTGCAAACATAGATCACTTGCCATTGTACACCAACGGAAAGAGGGAGTCGTTTGCAAAGAACAGAACTTTTTAAAAGAAAAAGGATCCCTAACTGCAAGACATCAAACTCATTAATATTGTACACCTAAAAGGGGCAGAATGATCCTGCAAGTCACCTTTGGCAGGTGTGGGATTTTCACTTTGGCAGCAGATGAGCTGGGGAGATTTTCTTTGGTGTTGCTTGGAAACAGTAAGGAATGGAAGAAGGAGAGAGATTTGACAGTCATAAGCCAGGCTGGGAGACAGATGTTAGCAGGAGCAGAAGTCAGAACAGTTCCTTTTTGGATTACAGATCTCTGACTCTCCCAGCAAGTGTGGGATTCTGGGAGTTCTAGTTCAAACAATAGTTTTCCCAAGCCTTGGGCAGGAGCAGACAGGGCAGCAAAACAAAATGCCTCCTGCTGAATCAAGCCAATGGTCTATTTACAGTTGCAACGCTTATGCAGATTCAAGATGGAATTGTCTCTACTGCTGAAATGATGGTCCTTCCCTCCAAAATGAGGAATGGTTCTAGTCCTCATGGTTCTGAATAAAGAGCTGAATGAAATACTCCTACCATGTCAAACTGAGGGTCTACCTAGCTCAGTATTTAGATTAATTGGCAATGATTGTCTAAATTCTGGGGAAGAGTCACTGGAGATGTTGAGGACTGCACCCGGCATTTTGGTGTTGCCACAATAAAAATTGAAGAGGGCTTCTGTAACATTTACTGGTGGCAGATTTCAAAGGCATAGCAGTGTTAGTCTGGAATATCAGTATGCAAAGGGATCTTGTAGCACCTTTGAGACTAACTGTGTGAAAGAAGTTGTCGCACACATATTTTTTGATACTCTTGGTCAACACGTAGTAGGTCTAAGTCTATGGCCCAAAACAGACAGGCCAAAAGAAGCAGCTTCCAGCTGCTTTGGGGGCATGGCGTTTAGATGGCAGTCATTCCAACTAAGGGTACATCTGCGCTGAAAAAAATAACACCATTTGATACCACTTTAACTGTCCGGGCTCCATCCTACAGAAGTCTGGGATTTGTTCTTTTGTGTGCCACCAGCACTCTTTGGCAGAGAAAGCTAAAGATCTTGCAAAACTACCAATCCTAGGAATCCCAGGATGGAGCTACAATACTTACAGTGCTATCAAACTGGGTTATTCTGCAGTGTAGGTACACCCTAAGATATAACGGAATCCTGTAACACCTTTGAGTGCGAGGAGAAGAAATTTCTAGCATAGGTGTCTGTGGATACCATTCTGTTTCAGATGAAATGGAGTGGAATCTATAAAAGCATGTGTTAGAAACCTCTGTTTCTGTTAGTCGCAAAGTTAGTCTCAGTTAGTCTCAAGGGTGCTGCAGGATTGTTTTTATATCGAAACAGATTAACACAGCTGTTTCTTGGAATCCCAACTAAGGGCAATAACTCTTGTTATTAAATTGTCAGTTACTCATCTCGGAAAGGAAAATATCATTTGGATATTTTTATTTAATCAATTAATTAATTGTATAAAAGATGATTTAATTTTTAGAAAAACCAGCAACTCCCCCTTCCCAACTCAGCCTGCTCCCCCTGAGAAAAAGCTTTTCTTTTGGGACTCCCACACCCCTATGCATGGAAATACTCTCCTCTCTTGCTTGAAAGTAGATGCTCTTAGTTTTCATAGAGGCCAAGGGTCTTGGAGCATGCAGCTGGTATGGATATGAATTCTCTTATCAACTGCAAGAAAGGTGGTGTCAAGGTGTCATTTCCAGAAGAAGAAGGGTATACATCACCAAGCCATAGTCAGAAAAACATACAGAAACATCTTGTTATTAATGCCCTCAGTTGCTGCTGTGCCCACAAAAGCAAGTAATAATATTATCCCACATTCATGCGTATGATTCTTTAGTGAGGATTACACTGTATGAGGTTTATATGTTTTTTTCCATTTTTGACTCTTCCTCCCTCCCCTTCCCCTACAAAATCACTTTTCCAAATCCAACTGCATGGCGTAAGTCTCACTAAAGCCTACTTGGGAAAAGAAGATATGTAAAGAGGAGTGGAAAATGATACAAAGGATTAATAGCAGGTTTGAACATCAGGTGTGATTTTTTTTATTATTATTATTCAAGGATTTCCAATAATAGGAGAATTCACCGAATGGAGGAGGGGAGGAAATAATCTAAAGCACAAAACCTAATCCAAATGTCATAAAGAAACTGATCAGGGCTAAACTGGAGCAATCAGGAGAATAACTTTACATATTAATAATGCATTCCCACCTTAAAAGCTTTCAGTATAATTCTGTACCTACAGTTAAACAACTGGTCTTTTTTTCTTCTTCTTCTGCAAATGTGAAATAGCTCCAAAGGCCTGTACCACAGTGCTGATTAACTGTGCTACTAAATAGCTGCCATTTACAATATTATGCCATTAGTTAAAAAGCTTTAAGTATCCAGGGTGGAGTATCATTCAGATATATTCCCTGACTGAGAATAAAAGGGCCCCCCTGCTGCAGAATGGTACCTTTCTATGGGACTTGGGCAATTTGCAACATTTTGCCCTCACTCAATAGCAATTTTCCACCAGCAGGTAAGCCAGCATTGTCAGTAACAGTTGCCTGCCTGATTTTATGTTCTACTTTTCCTGAACAAACTTTCCCCCTTTCATTTAAGAGCAGGATTCTGTTAGTCCAGGCCATTCAAAAGCCCTGCCCTGGTACTATAAGCTGTATTTTTGGTAAATTTCAACTTACTTTTGTTGTTGTTGTTGTTATCCACCCTCAAGTTGATCTCAACTCATGGTGACCCTCTAGATGAGACGTCTCCAAGACTCCCTATCCTCCATTGTTCTGCTCAGGTCCTGCAAATTCATACCTGTGACCTCTTTTATAGAATCCATCCATCTAGCATGTGGGCTTCCTCTCTTTCTGCTTCCCTCCACTTTTCCTAGCATTATTGTTTTCTCCAATAAGTTGTGCTTTCTCATGATAGGATGTGATATTTCCAAGAAGGGAACTGTGAAGGTGGACAATACCTTCTCTTAAATAAAGATGTGGTTTGCATACTTGAGGCTAGTTCTGGCACTCCAGTTCTGAGGTTAAAGACATCTCTGTCCATGTATCTGTGAATCTATAGCTGGATATCTGTCCATGTATCTGTGAATCTATAGCTGGATATCCATAGGCCAGAATACTCCAGGAGCAGCCTGCAGTATTCTGGCCCCAGAGCTGCCCCAACATCCCGTCCCAATACCTGGAGCCATCCGTTACAACATCAAGCAGCTGTTTGCATGCACATCTGCTGTGCCACCCTCCATCACATGGCTGGGCACATTGTTCTGACCTCAGAGGAAGCAATGTGCACTGGTGGCAATGGCAGGGAGTGGCACAGCTGGACACATTGTAAACATCTGCCTGGCATCATAATCTTGGCTGGATGTCATCTGTTTGCACCAGAACTGGGGGTTGGGACCTGCATTGCTGGACTCCCTGCCAAGAGGATGGGAGTTTCACGCAGGGTGCATCTGCACTGTAGAAATAATACAGTTCAATGCCACTTGTACTGCCATGGCTCTATCATCCAGAATTTGTAGTTTTGTGAGGCACCAGTGCTCTTTGGAGGAGGAGGAGGCTAAAAACCGTGTAAAACTACAAATCCCAGGATTCCTTAGGATGGAGCCACAGGACTTACAGTTGGGACAAACTGCATTATTTCTGCAATGTAGATGCACCCTCGGTGAAACTGAGGTATAGAGAGATGGGGTAAATGAGTATACCCTGTGATTCATTGGAATCTTCTTCAGGACAGAGCTGGCCTTATGAAGTAGAAGAAATAAAAAGATCTTTCCTAAATGCACATGAATCTGCTGGGATCCATGGAATGCAAAGCAGGTGCTTCATCACTGGCCATAGCCTTTTTTCCAGAGTCCATTCAATAGATGCAGCCAAGACCTTTCCAAAGCCTCATATGAAAATCTGCCCAAGAACGGATGCCATCACATAAGTAAAAAACCCCTAGAAAGTCCCAATATCTCCTTTTGTGTTTCATTTTGGCAGAACGAATGTCTACGTTCCTTCTCTGGTCTCTGCAGACATTCCTTGCTGCCTTTTGGTGCCTTTCCTATATCATAAAAGGACGCCAGGGCAAGACTGTCTTTGTCTGTATCACAAGTTGCCATCGTAACCTTGTCATTTCAGTGCTTTTGAAACATGTCATATTTTTCTCAGCGTGGTGCCATTTTGGCAGCTCACTGCCATTGGCTACTAGCCAGGAAGAAAGCACCTTTTTCATTTCAAACATAATAACAGGAGGTGATGCGGGGAGGGGAATAAAAGTTGAACGCAAGAGCATTGGAAGCTAGTGGGTTCTTCAGTATTGTCTGTTAAAATTGAAAGGAGAGGAAATGGGAGCTGCATCCACACTGCCAAAATATCCACACTGCCAAAATAATTCAGTTTGACACCACTTTAACTGCCATGGCTCAATGCTATGGAATTCTGGGAATTGCAGTTTGTTGAGGTACCAGAGCTCCGCTCTCCCAGAAACTGTTCTCCCAATTCCCAAACCAGGAGCTTGCCTGACTTTTTTTAAAAAAATAATCATACGGAACTTGGTTGAAAACTTAATCAGATGGAAACTTAAGGTGATAAAAATGAGAAATGATATAAAACCAAAACAAGTTTTCCAATCTTTGCTACAGGAGAAGGAGGGGAATGATCTAAAATCATCTGGGTTGGAGGCAGATCATCTCAAGAGTATACAGAGGTTCAAAGCCCTCACCCAGTTTGGATTTTCTCTACAAGCAGAAGATCATCTTTGTTTCTTAATTTTTCATAGACAGAGCTCTGGATTTCCAGGAGCGCATTGTGTTTCTGCATTTTGAAGATGCTGTCTTGGATGCTGTGCTGGTAAAGAAGGAAAAGGGATGAGGCAGGAGCATTCAAATTGGAAGAGTCGCAGAGATAGGGAGGGAGAGATTGAAAGAGAGCGAGAGAGCGAGATTGATTCTTTCTTCAGGTGTTGAGCTTGATCATTTTCTTTCCAGCACACGCCAAGGAACACAATAGACATGGTGCTAGCTGAACCCCATGAAGGTGTGCTGGTTGTCAACATGGTATAATGCAGAGGAGAATCAAATGCATGCTGAAGTCAATCTGGAGGCTAATTCTGGAAACCAAGGCCTTGGAAATGTACAAAACGGCAGGCGGTTACACCACAGGGCATGCCCCCCTCTCCGTTCACCAATATGATTTCAACAGAAAATTGAGCCATTTTCACTGCTGTGAAATCTTCACTCTTTTACTAAGCATTCCTCAGCTTTCCCCCACCCCTTTACTTCTCTGTATACTTTTTCTCAAGTATCCCCCCACATCAATAGATGGACATTTTTAGTTGCATTACTGCAAAGTATACTAGACATATGTTCCATAGTGGTTCATACAGCTTTGCATGCATTTCTGACACATTTTCATGGACCTTTCCCCTGTTGCAGGAGGTTATTTTTTATAAGCATTTCTCCAAAATGCACACAATGTCTTCCTTTCTCTAACTCATTATTCGGGGAGATACATGACACAGAAATGCTTACATTGTGACAAGGGTGGGAATCATGCATCCCCCCCCATGTTGTTGAACTGCAGCTCCCAGTATTCCTCATCATTGGGCTGATGGAAGCTGCAGTCCAGCAACATCTAGATGGTGCATGATTCCTGCTACTGCGAAAAAGTGCAAAAACTCCATTAATCAAGGTGCATTCACACACACACACACACACACACACACACACAGGCTGAATCAGAGGAAATGCATACAAAAGGGTGTTCATAAGCAATATAAACAAAAGTGCATTCACTATACTGCTGTTGCTGTATAGTGACACTAATGAATTTGATTATTACTGCAAAAATTAATTATTGCCTGACACTGGTGAGGTCCATTGATTTTCCTGATAGATGACTGGCTTCAGAAGGTATAGGAAGTGGCAAAAATAAATAAATAATCAAATTAACCTGCTCTATGAAACAAATACAGTTTGCCCAGTATAAGTGATCATTTTCAACTTTCTTAGCTCCCTTTTGTTCACCATGATGAATTGCACTGCAGAGAATCAGTTAGAAACTTCTCCTCCTTAATCTAAATTGATACTATCTATTTTATCTCCGTATTTATCTTAATCATTGCTGTGTTATGAAATCTGGTATGTGGATTTTTTTGGGGGGGAAAACATACAATATTTTGCAAACTGAAGGGTGGGAGGATTCTTTTTGGCTTCTTTTCTATGTAAAATCCCGACCCTGGGCCAGGGGAACAGCTCCTCAATACCTAAATGAAAAGTCCACTTATTGCATTAATCTGAAGAAAGAGTGGTAGTTGGAGCTCCTGAAAACATAATCATAATTCATGTGGTCTCCCCTCCTCTAACTAACAAATGTGTCCATTTGCTGAACGATACAGCCCTTGTTTAAAGCATGATATAACAGGAATATATAGACAAGCATGGACCTGCCCATTTCACAGGATAGCCAAGAGATGGGATAAATATGAGCCTGGCCATTTCAAGTTCACTTGCTCAATCTGAAATAACTTCAAGTACAGTATGACCCCTGTATCCAGCAAAATTCTATGGTATACTTTCAGTGGATGTTGACTATAGAGTCATACTGGAGAACCTAGAAATGCATAGAGAGGAATTCTCCCTAGGAATCTCTAAGTCCTCCAGTGTGACTCTATGATAGACTTCCTCCAGTTGTCAATAATTTCAATAGGTTTCACTATCTGTGGTTTTGCCTTTCCATAGTAAGTCCAGAAACGTATCTCCCTTGGATATGGGGATCGTACTGTATTAGTGCCATGCAGTTGTCTCTGTCGACTACTACAAATTCTAAAGAATTATCCAAGATGCTGAAGCTATTTTGGAAACAGAGTTCAGCACCTTGGATAGTTCCTTTTAAAGTTGGGGAAGGGAAACTTGGAGGAGTTTCCCCAACCCACTAGTATGGAAGCCAATGGCTGACATTATTAACAAACAGATGGACAGAGTTACCAAACACCTGCACTTCTCTTCCTCACTTAAGAGTAACACTAGACTGTACAAGCCTCCACTTTCCCTCCTTATTTTGATTC
This sequence comes from Phrynosoma blainvillii, assembly GCA_026167975.1. NCBI lineage: Eukaryota > Metazoa > Chordata > Lepidosauria > Squamata > Phrynosomatidae > Phrynosoma > Phrynosoma blainvillii. Next base: position 23,557,021 of record JANUYF010000009.1, on the reverse strand, counting down.
CTCTTTGAATTAGAATCTGTAATAGTGACAGTCTACACAGCCCACAGACATCTGCATGCTCACAAAAAGCATTTGGCTAGATTCCCAGAAACGGAGGTAATATACAATTCCTTAGCATTGTAGGAGAGCTTCCCTTCTTTTGTTTATCCATAAAACAAGAGCAGACTTTCCTGTACTGCTTAGAAAATGTACGCTGTAACTTGAGAGGCAACACCATCAAGTCACAGTGGAGGTTCACACTTGATTGGATGTGCCAGCTGTCCCATGGGGCGAACAACCTTTCCTTCAAGCACCAACCACAGTTCTTTCCCTTGTTTTCTTCTCATTGTTTGAACAGCTGGCTGCTTGAAACACTGCATCTGATCAAGGTCTCAATGCAGGAAAGGCACAGTTTGAAGAGGATATTGAAGAGGTTTGAAAAACATCTCAGTAACTCTCTGACACTGTGGAAATCACAATCAATATCCAGCAGAAGCCACCGGTATGTTGACAGCACCCTTTCATGTAGCATACATACGCTTGGTGTCAGGTATAGAAATGAAGCACATTGCCAGTGGATCATTTCCAACACGGTATACCTCCCATTGCACGATTTCTGAATTATTTCTTTCTGTCACATTTGCAACATCATCATTCTCAGTTATAACAACAACAATAACAACAACAACATACCCAAAAGCAGACTAGCATTTTTTAAAAGCTGAGAGGAAAAAGGGTGTACATATCTCCCTGGGGTGGGTGTTCCACGTTCAGGGGGAACCACAGATAATGCCCTCTTCATGGCAGTCACTAACCTAATAGCTTGCTCTAGATCTGTGTTAGTGAACCTATGGCACGCGTGCCAGAGATGGCACAGAAAGCTATTTTCCCTGGCACACAGAGTGGGGAAGAGGAGGAAAAGGTGTGCATCTGTTCCTAGTCCTCCTAGGCCTTCAGTTGCCTCTGGAGAGGCAGCTGAAGGCCCAGGAAGGTGCAGGGAGAAGAGGTCCCACCCTGGAAGTCCCTTCCCCATAGCCGGAAGTCCTGCCCCAGAAGTCCCGTTCCTCCCGGAAGTCCCGCCTCTGGCATGGGATAACACCCGGTGCTAAAAGGCTGTTTAGTTAGGGGAATTGGTACCTAAAAGTTTCACCATCACTGCTCCAGATACTGCCAGCTCCAGGCTTCAAGAGACTTTTCATAATTCAGGCTCATTGTGTGAAATATTCATTCAGAGAAAAAACTTGGGATTTTGCAGAAAAGCCCATTTTTGTGCAAAAACAGTATTTTAGCATGGAAAAACAGGTATATTTTGCACAAAATACATGGTTCTCTGTATAATAATGGTCTTTTTTTGCTCAACCCCCCCCCCCAAAACACAGCATTTTTACTCAACTCCCCCAATATTTTTGGATAAAACCCCACAATTTTCCACAAGAAAGTCCTGAATAATCTCATTCATCTGAGAGAATTTTTGTTTTGTTTTGTTTCAAATTATTTATTCTTGCATGGAAGGGGGGGGGGGAAAGTGAAGAGTTACATCTCTGGGAAAAGGTAATGGCACAAACAGGGAGTGAGATTTCCTCCTCCTCTTCTTCCTCCTTCTCAGTGCCCCCATTATCTGAGCCATTGCATGAGTGAACAAACTGGTTGCAAAAGGTGAAGACAAAGCAAGTTTAGAGAGTTCCTGGCTGCTGCCACACTTCAAAATTAATGCAGTTCGACACCATTTTAGCTGTCATGGCTCCATCCTATGGAATCCTGAGATCTGTAGTTGGTTGAGCTCACTGGTAGAGAAGCCCAAATAGTTCACAAAACTATAAATCCCAGAATTCCACAGCATGGAACCATGGCAGTTAAAGGAGTGTCAAACTGCATTAAGTCTGCACTGAACAGGCACCTCTTGTCAGAAGGGATGTGAGTCATCATGAGGTGCCCAATCTTGCTTACCTTTAATGCTAGTTCTGCTAGTGGACAAGACAGTAGACATTCTTAAGTTTTGGGAAGCTAGATATGGATGCGGAGATTTCTTCCTGCTGCCTACAGGTTTCTTTCTGTGCAATGATAACATTGCAATTTATTGTATTGGTTCTGAGCAATTTTTATTTTATAATAATAATAATAATAATAATAATAATAATTTATTTATTTATACCCCGCCTTTTGCTGTAGCAATCAAAGTGGTGGTCCATGGACTGGTTGTAGTCCATGAGCCATCAGCTACTGGTTCCTGGAGACTTTCCAGAAAAGAAAGAAAGAAAGAAGTACCAGTCTCTAGCCCAATGGGGGAAAAATAATTGCCAGTCCCCCACATCATATAGCTGAAGAAGCACTGATATAGACTTTAGATTGTTGGTGTACTAGATCATTAGCAATCTGTGCAAGAATAGGAGGCTGCAATAAATCCCAACTTTGGGCTTTTGCAATCATCTCTGTTCTTTCTCGCACCAGATGGCACTGCCCTCTTGCTCATGCTGTATTTCAAAGGCCAGAAACATCACTCTTGTATTAGCGCCCATGCAGCGGTATTGGCAAGCCCTTCGACTGAAACCCACTGGTGCCTTTGTGGAACGGCACTGAGCAAGAGGCACCTTTGCACTTTTGATCCGTTTGGAGAAAGCAACATCACATGGCATTAAAGAGAGCTCCCAGTGGAGAGCTCCTTCCCTCCTCGGTTCTGTTTGCAACTGGAACAGAAGGCTTAATAAGCACCTGGGGGATACACCTCACAAGAAACCTGCTGATGTGCTTTGCCAGATTGCTGGGAAAGTTAACTTTCCCAGAGATTAGGTGCTCAATGAGGTGGCTCAGTGATTACATATCACAAAATTGTGTGCAATTTCTTTAGATGCCAAACACAGGCCAACTGAAACAGGCTGAGCTGCTTGGCATATGCTCTCAGCCTTCACCGCTCCAAGCACACAGTTGCTTTCTGAGCCAAGGGGACCCAATTCAGAAGCTTCTGGTTTTCGTGGCAAAACTCTTGCTATGTTTGGATCAGGCTTCAAAAAGGTCCTTTGCTTATTGATTATTTGATCAAGTTTTTGCCTGTACTGGATCCATGGTTCTCCACTGTGTACCTATAAATGTTTTGGACTTGAACCCCCAGCATTCCTGACCACTTGCTATGCTGCCTGGGTTTTCTGGAAACAGAAGACCAAAAAATTGGATAGTCACAGGGCAGTTCAGAATACAGTCGTTGTTTGCCTTCAAGTTGTTTCTGATTTATCACAGCCCTAAGATGAACCTATCATGGGGTTATTTTGGCAAGATTTGTTCACAGTGGGATTTGCCTTAGCCTTCCTCTGAGTTTGAGAGATTGGGACTTGCCCAAGGTCACCCTGTGGGTTTCTATGGCCAAGCAGGGATTTGAACCCTGTTCTCTAGTGTTTTAGGAGATTATAGCACGCCAAATCTGCACCAGGATAGATGCAGGTTGTAACTGCCATTGATGGAGCATATCATACTGTCTTGTGCCTGGGCAGTAGGCAGCTCTCATCCAACCCAAGCTTCTCTCGCAGCTTTGCATGAACAGGAAAATCCCATTCATGAAAAGCTGCAAGAGAAGCCCGATTTGGATATAGTTACAACCTTTGTCTATCCTGCCATGGATTTGGCGTGTGATAATCTCTGTAGTCCAACACTCAAACCACTACACTATGCTGGCTCTGAAAACCAAAGTACTAGATCACATTTAAAGAAATGGAAGCTCTCACTCTACTGTGCCAATGTAGGGATGGCCTACTCTAGACTACTACTGGAATGTTATCCAAAGAAAGATACCACATGTAGTTCTTTGAACTACATGTGGTATCTTTGTTTCCCCCTTTACCCTTCCTTACAATCCCATATGCTTACCCTCCCCTTTTCTAAAGTCCTCCAAATTTTATTAATATAAAGAAATTCTGGTTTCAGTAATATGAATGATTAGATTTTTAGAAATGGTGGGGGGAAGGATCAGTTGCTGAAGTGGCTAACTTCAATAGCCCTCAGCATAATTCCTTCGGCTGGAACTACTCTTGAGTAAATGGTTTCAATCTTGTAACCTAAACACTACAAATCCCCAACCCTAAGGGACTAACCAAAAACAAGAGGCAGGGGTTCCATGCATCCCCCCTGCATCTAACAGAACTAGGCTTTTTGGTAGAGCACAGCTGAGAAATGTAAAATTCATTGGCCTGCCAGCACATTCTTTCAATTAAAAATGATAATAATATAATTAAATACTCAGTTCTAGAATGAGGTCAATGCTGAAATTCTAACTTGTCAATCTATAAAGTTTAAAAAGTTAATTTAATTTTGTTACAGCTTTTTGTGGGGAAATCTTTAACTTTATTGACAACTTATTAGATCATAACTAGTTAGTTTCTTCCAGTGTGTGTTTCCTTCTCCCAGTGTTGTTCCAGTCCTGAGACTTGGAGGATCCTTCAGAATGGCATGCAATGCCTTCTATGTCCTATATCTCATACTCTATACATACCATATCTAGTGGCATTGTGGTGGGTGGGATGACAGAAATGGATGACCCTCTTTGTAAGTAGAAGAGCCATCTGCTCATGCATGGGTTTGCTAATCATGCTGCAAATAGCAACAATTCTGGGACAGAACCCAGTCTATACATGATGTAAAGCAAATCAGAATCCACACTTAACAAATAAAGCTTGCCTTCTATAAAGGCTGACCAGTAACAAAACCAGTGACAGTCTGCTAATCTGCACAGATAAAAGGACAACTTTTCCCTATCACTCATTAACTACAATTTTACAGCCTATCTGCAGTTTCTCAGATCCTGAAAGTGTGATGAGGTCATTGTTGCCAGTCTCATTTGGCAATTATTCCTGTTGAGGAGAATGCCTATAATGAAACCAAAATGCACTGCTGACCTGCTTCCAACTTATTAATGCTGTTAGAAAGCCTTCTTGTACTTTCATATCAAGATCTTTCGCAAAACGCACTTGCCGATGCAGGCAACACTTTGCTAACAAGCAGTGGTTCTTGGGCACCTGTAGGCCTTGTGAAATCACATTTAAAAAGGAAAAGCAATCCCTCCCCCTGTGTGAAACATTTGGTGAATATTCTTTACATCCCTCCCAATTTTTAATAATAATAATAATAATAATAATAATAATAATAATAATACAATTTTGACACTTTTCTCAGAATACTTACATCCGGTGTGCTCCAAAGCAGCCATGGATATTAGATCAGTTAGATTAGGAGAGGACAGATGCCAACAATTGCCATTTTTTTGCTCCTGTGAACCCCCAGCAGGCTGTACCATTGCATTTTGAACAAACTGGAAGTGACTGGAGTTGATATACCTTTACTTCTGGAGTCAATATACCTGGACTTGGGGTTGTTGGGTCCCCCCCCCCCAGTTTGGGGTTTTTTAGAAGGGAGGATGACTATTAGGAGATTATTGCATGGCCATAAAGGGCGTCTTACCTTTTCCCAGCTTCAGTTCTCTTCTAGGATACATCTGGGTGTTATCATATATAAGTCACCACCGATTCTGCCATGATGGCGTCGGTTAAATACAGCCTGGGTAAGTGGGTCCAAGCTGTATTCAGCTGGCCAATTTTCAAAGTCGGAAGTTTGGACCCACGTCTTAGCTGGGCTGTATTTGACTGGTGGGGCGACTTACATATGATAACACCTGGATGTATCCTGGAAGAGAATTGAAGCCGGAAAAACTAAGACACCCTTTATGGCCATGCGATAAGCTCCTTTCTCCCAGCTGCCGCATTTTGTGGTGTTTGGAGTGATTTGGAAGTGAAGAATTGATGGCTTCAGGGGCATTAGGAATAACCTGGAAGGTTGGAGGCCACAAACAAGGACTTGAGGGCTTCATGTGGCCTGAACATGTGGGCTGCACTTTGCTCACACTTGAGTCAGAAGATGATGCTACTCCCATGTATTATCACAAAATAACCAACAAAATCTAGAAGGGTAGCAAAGGTGAAAGTAGGGTGTTCAGTTGCAGCATGCTGGTCTCTGAAACTTTTCACAGTTCTGTGTTTTGCAGCTTCTCTGGCAGTCCTATTTCCAGCAGAGAAGTAGTTTGCAGTAAGATTAATGACATATTTATCCAAGAGGTGCACTTTGGATTCCAGCGGCCATCAGGAGTGAACCTCACATTCATCAAGCTGTCCTCACCAGGGAGAATGGGAAGTTCATTTATCCCAGGCTAGAGTCTGATAGTGTAATTGCATTAGGAAAATGGCATTTACCGACTGGATGTCATTAGCATATTCACGTTTGTTGCCCTTACCTCTGTCTGGCAAACAGAATGCCGTTATCTAGCATTCAAAGAAATCTGCATGTTGTTTAAAATATTCAGTGTCTAAATGGGTGAAGACAAACTACTTCCAGCAGGGAAACCTACTCCTGCTGCCATCTGACAGCTGCTGAGTGCTTAGCTTGGCTCCTCACACTGGTCCTTTCAGCTACATTTGACTGTTCCATGGAGAACGCTTTTCCAAGATGTGCTTCTTAAGGCTGCTTTCCGATGTACGGCCTCCAAGGACAGACTGCTTCCAGCTATGCCCATGTGGCAGCTGCTGCATAGAAGGAACTGTTTCATGTGCATTGCCTCCACACACACACACACTGGAGTTCTAAGCCACATCTTTTACAAACAAGCAAGTCTTTGTTGTGGTCTTGGCTGTGCTCTGGCAGATGACCAAAGGTGAGTATGGCACCTCTTTGTCAAGCAGGGTTCAGGTCACAGACAGAATCAATATATCAATAAAGAAAATTGAAATAGTCAAGAGTTCTTGGCTCATACATTGATCAGAACAAAGACTGCAGTCAGGAAATCAGAAGAAGATTGGGGAGAGCTGCTATGAAGGAACTAGACAAGATCATAAAATGTAAAGATATAACTCTGAACACTAAAATGAGGATCGTCCAAGCCATCATGTCTCCCATCAACATGTATGGATGTGAGAGCTGGCCATGAAAAAAGCCGATAGGAAGAAAATAAATTCATTTGAAATGTGGTGCTGGAGAAGAGTACTAAGAATACCATGGACAGCCAAGAAAACAAACAAATGGGTTCTAGAAGAGATCAAGCCAGGACTTTCTCTGGGAACCAAGATGACTAAATTGAGGCTTTTGTATTTTGGCCACATCATGAGGAAAAGTGAAAAATTAGAAAAGACAATGATGCTAAGGAAAGTGGAGGGCAGCAGAAAAAGAAGAAGACAGCATGCTACGTGGATAGACCCAGGCAGTTAGCCTGCAGGATCTGAACAGAGAGGAGGAGGACAAGGAGTCTTGGAGATGTCTCAATCATGGGTTTGCTATGAGTTGAGGCTGACTTGAGGGCAGCTAACAGCTAACAACAACAACAAACTTCCCTCTAGATGGTTAACACTACAACTACCACTGTCTACACTGGTAGAAGTTCCTGGTAACTGCATGTAGCACTGGGTACCACAGTAGCCCTGTGCATGCAGGTGTTCTTAATGCATTTCAAATCACAGAAGGTTTGAACTTCTGACTTCTAGGACAAGGAAGATGGCAGAATCAGAGATGGGGGCACAATGGAAGAATCTAGCTAGCTCATTTCCACTCTCCCCATCATCATATAAAGATAGGAGTGTCTGAATAGAGCAATTTTAAGGACATTGACAGACTCAAGATTGTCAAACCCTTCTGGTCACTTTTACTTATGAAATATAAGCTCCCTCTGGCCTAAAGAAGGCCCTGGGAGGGGAGGCAACAGTTTGAATGGCCAATCATACTTCTTAGAGACTTCTGGGGATACAATTTGCCATTTTTAGCCCCTACCATTTTGGGTGGGGTGGTGATGAGAAAGAACCTTGGTGGCTGTTCATGGTCCATGGAATGCTCTTTGCCTACCTCTGGTCTAGTCTAGAGTACAATGACTACAGTCTAGAAATGAAGGGTTCTGACTAATTGTTGAAAGAACTGGGAATGTTTAGTCTGGAGAAGATTAAGGAGACCTGTTATTGTGGTCTTCAAATCTTGGAAGGGCTAGCATGTAGAAAGAGAAGTACACTTGTTTGAAGACTTTACTCTTCCTGGAACTGAGTTCAGAGAGGCAGAACTAGAATCAATGGGGTGAAATGCCACACAAGCAGATTTTAGATAAACATTCAGTGAATGTCCCAGTATCAGTCAGAGCAGCTGGAATAGTGGCTCAGGATCTTGTAGGCTCTACTTCAGTATGTAAGCAATGTCTGGACAAAGCAGTGGTTAATGGCCTCCATGTTGGTGGGATGGTGAATTCACTCCAAGCTTCATATGAACTTTGCAGGTGCTATCCATGGTGCTGAAACACAGCACAAAATAGACCCAGCACTTTAGAGAACTCATTCAAAGTTTGTACAGATATGGGACCTATTAGCCACGGTTGGCAGCTTGGTCATCTGTCAGGGATGGTATTATTTCATCCTTGATTTCTAATCCTATACTGAGCAATGGGCTAGACTATATGATAATCCAGGTCTCCTTCCAGCTCTGTAATTCTATGATTCATATTATTTGAAACCCATTTGCTCAGGGTGGATAGGAATGCACACTTGTGACTGCAGAATGCAAGCTGAATACTCCAGTACTATACTATAAAATCAAAACTAGGCATGGGTGAAAAAAGGTAGTAATTTTCTCTTCATAAAAAGTATATGAATGACTGAGTGACATTTCAGCTCTGCATCTGAGGTTTGCACACACAGTCGATTACATTAATCAAAGATGGATATCTTTATATTCCTGTCAGAAGGAGAAAAGGTCTTATCACTGAGTTTGAGATATTGGTCAAACTTTGTTAATCTCTTGGGCTGTCAGCCTGTCAGAAGAATTATATGGATTAGCAGGCAATTGCTCATTAACAAGCTAATTATAACAAGGTCATGGAAGAAATATACTTGCCAAAAAATATAGAGAATTCAAGTTGATAAGAGCAGTGGCTTTATGTCTGAATGCAAAGTGGAGAGTGAAAATTTTCATTATTCTCGTTCTATAATAATGAGCAAAAAGATAAACAGGATGGTTTGGAACAGAAAGCAAATGACTGAGTTGTGCACTCCTCGATTTGCTCAAAATTAAGGACAACATTATCTGATTCCAGTCTCAATCTGAATATAAAGGCACACATTTTAAAACTGTTAGAGACAAGACAATCCTCTCTTCATACATCAGAATATGATATTCTTTAAAAAAATTGTTTGACAAAGGGCCATTTGGTCCCCAAAGCTTATACATCCATCCAGAGAAAGCAACAGAGGTAATTAAAAGAGTAATATTACGTCTTGATGAGCTTAAAATTAGGCGTGATATTTAGGGGTCAATTTTGCCCCAAACTGCCAAAAATTCACCCATTGCAGAAAAACAAAACCAGAAGTAGTCAGATATCTACTTCTAGTTTGAATAATATTTAAAAAATTTTCAGTCTGTTTAAAGAGTGAACTGAAATTCTTGGAGGGTTCTGAGAGAAGCCTTTCATCATTTTTTTGGTAGTAGTGATGGAAAAAGTCTAGGGCAGGGGTAGGCAACCTTTCCCCTTTAAGGGCCGAGGGACTTCAGCTCCCAGAAGCCTCAGCCATGTTGGCCAATAGTCCCATGTTGGCCAATAGCTCTTGGGATTCTGGGAGCTGAAGTCTCTCGGCCCTTAAAGGGGAAAGGTTGCCTACCCCTGGTCTAGGGGTTTTGGAAGGATTGAGGGTCACAAAACAGCCTTAGGGGCCATATGCAGACTGCAGGTGTATGGAAGTGCTGGCTGGAGATGATGGACGTTGTAGTTCAACACATCTGGAGGACTTGCTGTAAGCTCAAGCTAACAGTGCCCTACATAACCCTGGGTTCATTGGAAAACTCAAATTAGACTTTTCAGTCCCCAAATGTACTGTTTCTCCTTTGCTGTTTCCTTGTCATAGGAGAATTTGAATCTTCTGGTAAGGGGGATCTTAAAGCTGGTGAATGGAGAATTAAAATCTCTCACTTGGTAAGCCTAAGCAAAGGCAGTGAATGTATTCCATGGGAGTTGGGGAGAATTGAGTCCATTCTGGGCTTTATTCCATACTTTAAAGAAGCTGTCCAAGATGGCGAACACTATCCCACAATGGAATTCAGCAGCTCTTATAGCTATCTCGTTTAAAGTAAGGAAATCCAGAGCAGATTCACTACACCCCTGATATGGACGCCATCTCTGAGTCTAAGCCATTACAGGTTTGCTTCCTTCCTTCCATTTGTGGATACTGGTTAACCACTATTTCATTGGAAGGGGCTGTTCAAAGTGCCAGGTTTGACCTATAAAGCAGACCATCTGACAGATGGTATGTTCCTCATAAAAGCTTGCCTGGGCTTTGAGGTTTTTGGAAGAGGCCTTCTCTTGGTTCTGCTACCCTCAGAGACACATCTGGTGAGGATGTGAGAGAAGGCCTCCTTGGTGGCTGCTCCCTTCACAAGGGAAGCCAAGATGGCTTTCCCATCCAGGCCTTCAGACAGACTTTGGGCAAGGGACTGGTTGCTATGGAAAGGGCTTTCAATGAGTGTGTCTTGCATTTTTACAATTTTTAATTGCTGTATTTTAAAATCTGTTTTAATTTAAATTGTGTTTTAATTTTATAACTACTTAATATGACTTTAATCTTGTATCTCATTACATTTTTATTTGTATCTGTTGTTGTTTTTGAATAATGTTGTTAGCTCTCCTGCATCCCAGCCTATGAGAAAGGTGGGATGACAAATCCAATAAATAGATTAATTTTAAAAAAAACCAGTTGAGAGATTGTGTGGTGTAGTGGATTGAGTGCTGGACTTCAGCTCTGGAGATCAGGGTTCAGTTCCCTACTTGGCCATAGAGTAGGTGATCTTGGCCAAGTCACTTACTCTCAGCCCCAGAAAACCCCATGATAGGTTTGCCTTAGGGTCATCATAAGTCAGAAATATCTTGAAGGCACACAATAACAATAACAATAAAAGCATTCCAGGGGGCAGTGCGAGCAACTCTGATATACAGTGTAAAGGTGACTATAGAAAGTATATAATTCTCTCTGGAAATTGGCTGTGGTTTATGAATAACACATATACCATTCCAGAAGTCATCCCTGCAGGCTTGTGGTTTTGTTTTAGGGGTTTATATTTTTTGCATCAGTGAAGAGCTCTCTGCTTAGAGTGAAGTGACTTTACACACAAAGTGTGTCTGAGAGAATCCTTCATTTCTTCTCCTTATCTGAGACACGCATTCATTGATCAGAGGGGAGAATTTAGCCCAAATGTTAACACAAACAAATCTAATGATGCAAATCAAATAGACAAATAGGCTGAGGGCGAATTTCAAAGCTCCTTCCAATTTAGAAACACAGCTCTGGAGCCCTGTGCCAAGCGCAAATTGCAATGAATTACGAGCAAGCTCCGAAAAAACGACTGAGAAAATTCTATGATTAAAAGGCAGTCATTTCCAGCAACAATGGCCTCACTATAACACACAGGACTTCTAAATTATACACATCAAAGGAGACAATTCACTGCTGGACAATAGCAGGGAACTTAGCCCAGAACGGTGTATTTTCAATTTGTCTTGTTACCCTCTTGAACCTCAAGCCTTCTTCTTTTTTTCCTTTTTCCTTTCCACCCCTTTGTACAAAGCAATCCAGCTTTCAAAGTCAATTCAGTGGGCAATTAGGCCTCTTTGACACTTGCTCTGGGCATCACAAGAGAGCCACTTCCATGCAGCACAATCTCATGCTGCAAGAGCATGCATGCAAACAGACTGTGGGTATGTCAGCTCCAGCCGTACTCATCTTTGCTGCCAAATCATCTGCTTTGTCTCTGTGGGCTGCTGAAGGTATGTTGAGAGCCACCCAGTTGTCCTTGGGGTACTACTTATAATGCGGAGTTACATACGAACGTCAATGGCACAAGACTTGAAAGTAAGCCACACTTCCTGGGTCTCTCTTTCCCTCCCCATTATTTCATTCAGCACTGTGGGCAAGCGTTAACCTACTGCTAAAGGGATTTTTGTTTCAGGATTACAAAAGCCACTGGGTAGGAAATGAAGAGGAGGAGTAAGGAGGAAAGGAACTCATCACCTGTCACTTGCGCTAAATCAGGGATCGTCTGGACCTCCAGATCGTGTGGACCTCCTAGCATTTCTTACCATTGGATCTCTGGGATAGGAGCTGCTGGGAGTTGCAGTTCCACCATATTTGGAGTACCACACGATCTGGAGGTCCAGATGATCCCCATGCTTAGACAAGATCAGTTGTTTTCAAACATTGGTCCTCCAGATATTTTGGACTCCAGAATTTCTGACTGCTGGACAACCTGGTTGGGGCTTCTGGGAGTAAAAGTCCAAAACATCAAGGGGATGAAAGTTTGGCAATCACTAGAGTAGATGATCTTAAACATCCCATGATGGTAAAATCAGTATGCAAAGGGATCTTGTAGCCATGTTAGTCTAAAAATATCAGTATGCAAAGGGATCTTGTAGCATCTTTGAGACTAATTGAAAGAAAGAAGCTGGGAGCATGAGCTTTTGTAGACATGAGTCTAATTCCTCATAAATCTGAGGAAGTTGGCTCAAGTCTACGAAAGCTCATGTGACCAATTTCTTCCTTTCAGTTAGTTTCAAAGGTGCTACAAGATCCTTTTGCATACTTAAACATCCCATGCTACTCTATCATGCTATGCAGGTGGTATTGGTGTCTGGCTGGATGCTTGCAAAGAGCTTTCACTAGGATTGGGTAAGATGTCTACTTTGCACATCAAGAGGAATGCTAACCTGGACCCTTCTTGATTTGACATAAAGGAAGATTTGAAATTTAGCCCCTCTCCACTGCACCCTGTGGAGTTCAGTTTGGGAGAAGCATTTCTAGTTGATTCTCTTGATTGTATCAATTGGCCCTGAGCACCTTTGATTGCAGCCATTAGTAAGATCCCTGCTCACAGCATGCCCTTGGGAAAAATACAGCCTATTGCATTCATCAATAATGGGGGAATAATTGTGACTGAACTCATAAGGCCAATGAGACAAGGATGGTAAAGTGGCACTTTTCTAGCAAATGGTGGATACTGTAGTCATAAACCTTGAAATGTTTCAGGGGCTTTTATTTTACCTTGGCTATTCCACACCTCAGCAGTCTCTATAGCTGACAAATGTAATAACCTCAGCAAATGAGAATTCTATTCCCTTTCTCATTCTTGGCTGATCCAGTCCTTGGGATGTTTGGCAACAGTGCCTCAGCCTTGGCACATGCCAATGGTGACTTCTCAACCTCATGCACCACTCCATCTGTCAGAAAGTGAGAGCAGGGAGGGGGCCATTGCCAGAGTCCTAGTGCCATGAATTATACATACTGCTGGCAGCCCTCTGCAACACTCCAGGTCAAGGAAGCTGCAGGCCAGTTGTAACACGAGACTAGAAATTAGTGGATGACCTTGCGACTCCATGCAAAAGAACAGGAGGATCCAACTCCCCTGTGAAATGAGTGAGAACAAGAGCAGCATTGTTGCCTTTCAAGAATGGGCTTACAGGACCTTTAATTACCAAACAAAAATATTCCTTTATGACTACTGGAAACATTAATCAGGAGGCACTATCTGCTAGGAGACCTGACATGTGAGTAAAGTCACTTCTTTGGAAACTAAATTCAGCTGTTGTAGCACCTTTGAGACTAACTGAAAGAAAGAAATTGGCAGCATGAGCTTTCATAGACTTCAGCCCTGGAGTCTACGAAAGCTCCTGTTGCCAATTTCTTTCTTTCAGTTAGTCTCAAAGGTGCTACAAGATCTCTCTACATACTGATTCTACAGACTAACACAGCTATATCTTTAAATTCAGCTGGTGAATGTTAGTAGCAAAAAAGAGACTGCTACAAAAAGAGAAAGATGTAGGTATCAGCTTTGGGAGCCATGGGTTTTGCAGAAGCACATCAAACAAGTATGTTAGCAACCATTATGCCTGTAAAGGTGCACACACACCCCACACTCCTCAATAGCTCCATGAGAACTGAACATAGTTAGTGGTCACAAAATACTGACTATCCAATGTGAATGCGGGAGACAGATGGAAAATTAGGGAGGGAAGCGAATGACGTGGAGTATTCTTGGAGAAAAAATGGAGTATTACTAAATAGCTGGTTGGCTGCTGACTGGATAGGACCCTGAAAAAGTAGTAACATACATCACAATATAGAAATATGGAGGAAACTTATAAAAATTAGGTTAGTTGCACCTATAAATGTGTAAATTAGGGGGGGGGGCGAATTAAACTCTAAATTTGTGCAAATTTCAATGTGGGAAGAAAACAAACTTTTGCAGCCCAATATGAAATAAGGAAGGGAGGAAAATACAGGCAAGTTTCCAGCAAACTCAATGCAGTTGGGATGGAGAGATTTCCCCAAGTAAGAGTGGGGTCATATTTACAGTGATGTTTGGGGGCTCCCATGTTAATGGGGGTCACTAAATCTGCCCCAGGTTTTACTTTATAGGGTTCAATACCTGGGATAATTTTTGTACAGTTCAGGCTATACCTATAGTAGATTCACTACTCCACCAACATGTACGCTACTGAATTTTTGCTACCCTTTCCCCTGCCAGAGTCTTCCCCCCTGTGAGTGCCTCTCTCTAATATTTTCTTTTGTTTTGCTGAGGAGCTCTCAGAATGGAAGTCATTCTCTTTTGATTCTGATAGAATGCTGCCACTATCAGACAAGAACAGGTCAGAAAGAGTGGCATCCAGCTTTTCATACTGACATGTTTCTTGTGTAAACCCATAACATCTTTTAAAAGAGAGAGGGAGGTAGACATATGGGGGATTTGTGCATTTTAGCGATCAGTGCCCCTTTGGATGCTTCTGCAGTCCTTGCCAATCTTCTCCTTTCTTTACCTAAGAGCTGACAACCCTTTCAAAGAGAGCTTGGGTGCCACTCAAGCTCTGGCATGTTGCCAGATAATGATAAAGATTCACTGTTCTTTGATGTGTTATCTTGGCCTTCAGGGTCAGCCTGTAATCTCAAGCTTAGGAATTTAGTAGGCTGCACAACATCTCAGTAAAACCAAAGTTTTCGAAGGGACTTCTAACATTGCCTAGATTTGTGATATGGAGAAAGATGGTGCTGATTAAATACAAAAATGGATCAGAAAAATAGACTTCAAATGCAGGGGTGGACATTTGCTCCTTTCTGGAGCATGGAGCATCCCCTGTGGTCAAGTCAGCATCTTTGATGAGCTAGTACAGAAGAGTAGCTAAGAGACCACGCTGTGAACCCACATAGATTTTATATAAATCTTTCCTCTGCTAACAATGCCATTACCTCTTTCATTGCAAAGGGTCATAGCTTTTCATTCAGAAGGTCTCAAGTTCAGTCCTCAGTGTCCCCAGTTAGAAGGATCTAAGATCCTTTTCTACAGACCAGGGAAAGTCCTCCTTCTCAGATCTTGGGAAGTAGCTGCTAACCAGAAAAGAGACAATACAGATCTGCTAATACTGGGGGAGATTCAAGACAGAAAAAAGGAAAACCTTCTTCACACAGTGATAGGAATCCCCTTCCACAAATCCTGATGGCTTTGAAGGCTTCTCCAGCTTGTCCAGATTTACAGGATAAGTAAATGTCCAGTAAATGGTCTGAGAGTTTCTGGTCCAGAAATTTCCAGTTTGATTTTAAATACCTGCCTGAGGAAAGTCTTAATGCATCAGACCATTTTTACTAATAAAACAATAATCTTTTGAGTATTTTGAGACAGCTCTCCATTTTCTCCTGTGGATGTCACTGGATGGTTCCCCACTTTCTGCAACTTTAATAGTTTTGATGGCAGTATGCCTGTAAATGAGAGCTCAGAAAGTTACTTTTGGAAACTACAACTCTCAGAACCCCCTAGTTACCATGGTCACTAACCATGCTGGCTCAGAAGTTCTGGGAGTTCTAATCCACAAAAATACATTTCCATTGTACTCTGCTAAAGAAACCATTTTGGACTACAAAATGCATGCAACAGAATGAAGCAGCTATAGAAAGGAACTACTACCTGCATTTGGGCTACCCACAGGCAGCTGGCTATCCTGTGTAAGCATCTGGTTGACTATCCTGGTCAACAAGTCTACCAAGGGGGTAGGTGCCAGACTTAATGGACAATTCATTAAGGCTATTCTTCAATTGCTAGTCCTTAAAATAGTCTTATGGCTTAACTCTTGATAAAGTAGCTGTTGATTTATGGTGAGCCCATGGATTTCACAGGGTTTTCTTAAGCAAGAACGTGGTTTTGTCAGTTCCTTCCTCTGAAATACAGCCTACAGCATCTGATATTTGTTGACAGTCTCCCATCCAAGTACTAACCAGGGCTGACTCTGCTTAGCTTCAAGGTCAGACAGAATATGGTGCCTTTAGGGTATTGAGGCCCTTATGCCTCTGTGTATCAGTTGCTGGAGAATGTGAGATGGAAAGTGTAGTTGCATTCATGACTTGTTGGTGGGCTTCCATAGGCAACTGATTGGCCACTGTATGAACAGAATGTTGGGCTCCATAGGCATTTAGTTTAGTTTCAGTCTGATCCAACACATCACCTCTTCTTGGAATTTTTGACCAGTGCAACCTGTCCAAATCGGTCCCCCCCCCAGCACCTGCTATAAGAGGGAAAATTACAAACAAGGAACATTTCCAAGCACTGTTGATTCCTCTCACTATTTTGATGTCCTGTATATAATGTATTTATATTGGATTTGATAGCATAAAATAATATAGCTACATTTTTACATTTACATTACAATGCTATATGTTATGTTTTGTGTTTTCAGTTAAAAATCAGATTAAATGTGGAATACTGGAAAAGATTCCTCAAGTTTAAATTAGAATCTTGAGCCTTATCACATGAGAAGAGAAAGCTGAAACAAAGCTGGAGAATAGCAGCTTTCTTCATGCCTTTCCACATGCCATAGTAGCATATGCAATGAGGCTCAATATTCTATTCTCTTCCCAAGGAAGATAGTTGTAAAAGTGTGCATTTTGTCATGCTGAAAAAAATCCATTTGACAAAAGGCACACTTTTACAACCGCCTTCCCTTCGGAAGGGGATGGAAGTGCTGTGATGGCATATGGAAAGGCATAAAGTTGCTACTCTCCCACTCCATTTTGGCTTTCTTTTCTCATGCAATAAGGCTCTTGGATACAGTACTGTTGGTCAATGGTTTCATTTCATTTGTTATTGCTCAGGCCATAGGCCATTTGCATAGAGAACAAATGAGTGAAATAAAAAAGCACAACATGGAATAAAGCACATACAGAACTAGAATACTTAAATGGGATATAAATATGAATATGCAAAAAAAAAATCAGTAGGGTTAAAATAGATTGGGGGGAAAAAACAATGATGCTGCAAATAAATAAAAACATCCTGGGAGCAACTGTAACACCAGAAGTAATTTTTGCCAGGATTTTTGCTTCTGCCAGGGCAAAAAGAGAAAACCTGTGAGCTTCAGTAAAGTCAGACAGGAGATCCTTTCTGAATCTTTTCTGAAACAGAGTACAGAGACCAAAATATAGTTCTCAGTTCAGAATATAAACTTCAACGACAATAAGAACAACCACAAATAATGAGGTAAATCCTCAGTATTGGAGCCTGCAAAATACAGAAATGGAGGATGATGGAAGTAGGAGAATATCTGCCATCAGTCATGGCTGTAGCTATAGTGTGAAAACAAAGAGCTGTAAGAACTTGCCTAACTTTTGGAAATGTAAACTTTAACAGGTAAGTAACTCTTTGCTTGTCAGATTTACAGAGACTACACCATTTTGAACAATCTGAGTTGTTAATAGCTATGTCTGTCCAGCTGAACACTATAATCAACAATATACTCACAAAGCTTCTCTTTTGAATCCAGGAAAAATAGTCAATAGCATCCAATTGAAGCAAACTGATATCTTGCACTTTGAGCAGTTTGACCAACGCTTGAGAAATAACTTGGGGAAAACCCTGGCAGATGTTTCTTTTAAAATTTTCCAATAATGAAATGAAATGAAATGGATGTGATCGAGGGAATACAAGTCTCTGTCCAAAGCAAGGCTTCAGGGATGCTAGGAGGTCAAATTAGAAGGGGTTTGTTTTTTGAGAAGGGTCTTCAATTTAGCCAGATGAGAGTCATCCCATCCCCAGACAGCAATGTCCTATAAAATCTGGGCAATGACTTTGCCCTGAAAAAAAAAAATCAGCACTAGATAAACCAAGCAATCCCCTGCAGTATTGTTAAATTTAAGGATAGCTGCAATGGCTCTTAAACCCACTGCTTTAGTTTCTTTTATGTGGGTTTTCCAGGAAGGGATTTCTATGAAGTGAATGCCAAGGTATTTAAATTCCCAGCTTTGTTCAATCTGGTGACCGTTCATGGGCCATTACAAATGAATGATCTTTTCCAAACACCAACACTTTTGTTTTAGCATAGTTATTGCTCAGCTTTTCTTTAGTATAAAGTATACTAAGCTGAGACAGCAGCCTTCTCAAATCTATGGAAGTAAGTGAAATTAAAGTGTATAAAAGAATGTATAAAAGAACAGAAATTTATTTTGACCCAATGAAAGGTGGGAAGATTTCTTGCCCAAAGAATACTGGACTACTGGCCATGTTGCTGGTGCTAACTACCTGAATTTGCTATTAGGATGCTGCAAATCCATAGTACTGTACAAGATGTGTGAGTCCAACAGTTGACCTCCAGATCAAGAACATATTTGGACAAGTAGGGAGCTAAGATCCCTTGGAAAGACCATTTGCAGTTCAGCATATCAGCCTTTGGGACATGTAATCAGGTGTATAATCCACTAGACACCATTCTTAAGATTCAGTTAATTGGGTTTCATTATTTCATTTATTAAGATGATAAAGTGAAGTTCAATGAAGCTGTTACAGTCATGTGGAAGAACTTGATGATACGTCTATAAGTCATAGCAAAGTACAGGTTGAGTCTCCCTTATCCAGAATTCCAAAATCCAAAATACTGGGTGGCTGAGATAGTGACACCTTCGTTTTCTGTTTCTTCAGTGTACGCAAACTTTGTTTTAGACACAAAATTATTAGAAATATTGTATAAAATTGCAATTTCAAAAATCAGGCTATGTGTATAAGGTGTATATGAAACATATATGAATTTTGTGTTGAGACTTTGGTCCCATCTCCAAGGCCCAAGAAAAGACGGGCCAGGAAAGCACAGGCCGAACCCTGTTTCCACATCAGGAAGGCTTTCCAGTAGGAAAGATGGTGGAGAAGGGTAAGGAGTGCACAGGGGCCACTTAAACAGCTAGGGTTTCCAGGAAACTGTTCAAAACAGGGATCAGATTGACCCATGGTAAGGGCTATTTACTCCACTGGATCTGTGTTCTGTTGCCAGGATCCAGACAAATCCTGGCCCTGCAGTTCTGGCTGCATTGTCCAAACAGGATGATATGAGGCCAGGGAAAACATAGGCTTTTTGGCCCATGCAGACATCACCCAAGACATCTCATTCTGTACATATATGAAAAAAATAAAAATAAAAATAAAAATAAAAAATGATGCCAAAACCAATTCCCCCCCCCCAAACCCCCCCCCCCCCCAAAACCATCCAGAACACCTCTGGTCCCATGCATTTCAAATAAGGGAGACTCAACATAACAAATGCATCCACTAAAAACGGGCTAAAGAGATACTCCCTAAATGGAAAGATTTGTGGAAAAGGAGCCTTGCTGGCTAGAAACATAGGAAACTGTCTGAAACTGTCTCTTCAGGGGCATAAATACTAAAGGATCTTTCTCATCACCTGGACATATTTTTCAAACAAGAGCTCTGAGGGACAGAACATTAACACTTTTATATGCAAACGGAAGTGAAACAAGTGTGTGTGTTATAAAATATGCACAAATACGCCCCCCTTTAAAAAAACAGTTTGCTCAGATTTGTCACGGGACAAATTTACCTCTGCCACACATATTTTTAAAAAGTTCTTTTAGATAATTGCTGTCCAGTTGACAGCAGTATTAAAGATGGAAGCAGGCAGAATAAATGTACACCCAGCACACAGAGCCCTATTTTTTAAATTCATATGCTCAAATGTACATATGTGCTGGTAAAAAAATCTGCTCAGAAAGAATAATTTCAAAATCATGTAAATAGCCACATCAAGACTGCTTTTTGTGGTTAGTGATGGAAGTCTTCACTAGGTTAGATGGTACGAAAATTAGACAATGGAGAAGATACAAAACTTTTCACCCAATTGGAACTGAGATTTCTCCTGTCTTTTACACAAGACTACTACCAATCCTGTAACATAAGATTTTAACTGGTATTTGGAGAGGTCACTGATTGGATACATATCTTTAACTTCTCACTGCTATTCTAGTTACTTTCCATCAGGTGACTGTACCACGTATGACCAATTTATTAGACAATTACACTTCCAGTTTCTCTGTCTCTTGAATATACTCTCCTTTACTTTATGTTAAGTTGATACTTAAGTAGCTGAACACCCAGAACTGGCTTCCTTTTTGGTTTTAACTGTATGGGGACAGTTCTTGCCATTCTTTCTTCCAATATACAGGGTTTGGGGCCTTAAATTTTGCAACATATACACAAAACATGGCACCGAGCCTATGACAATCTTTCTGCAAGTTGTTCTGGGTATAAATACTACACAAGAGAGCCTGCATGGTGTAGTGGTTTGAGCATTGGACTTTGACTCTGGATGCTAGGGCTGAATTCCCTACTCAGCTATGGAAACCCATTGGGTGACCTTGGGAGAGTCACACTCTCTCAGCTCCAGAAAACTCCACGATAAGTTTGACTTAGGGCCACCATAAGTTGGATATCACATACAACAAAATGGGATACACACCAAACAATGACAACAAACAACAGCCTCATAATGGCAAATAGCAACCATGATGGCAGTTGTTGTTGTTTGAATATACATCTTTGGAGTGATGGTTCTCTGAACAAATGTTTGAATGATTCATCCATCTGATTCATATGCTAACAATATACTTAAGAGTTGACTGATTTGACCACAGATGAAATCTACATGTTCTCACATTGGTCATTACAGTTGTCAGAATATATGAAGATGAGACTAATTTGCTATGGGGGGCGGGGAAGGACTATAGAAATCATCCCATAAACACTTTTGAAGTCTTCTGTCTCATCAACATGCCTTTCTACAGATGTTGCTGAGTGAAAACTGATTTTTCCCCCTGTTCATGCTATATAAGCAGGTGGGTGAGTGGAAATAAGGGGAGTTTGAAGAAATGGAATAATCTGCAAGTCAATTGCTTTTCAGCTATTTTAGATCATCAGACAAAAAGAAACTGCACTGAAGACTTTTTACAAAAAGCAGTAGCTATCTAGCTCTTGCACTGCTTAACATATATGATAGGGAAAACCCCATATGTGACTTTTTGTGGAGTGCCTTCTTCACAGAATGGAAAGGCAACTTTTTTTGGATTACGTTATAATCACAAAGAATCAGAGAGTTGGAAGAGATCACAAAGGCCACCCAAAGTCCATTGGACAGATGCCAGCCACCTCTGCTTAAAAACCTCCAGAAAAGGAGACTCCACCACACTCCAAGGCAGTGTGTCCCACTGTTGAAAAACCCTGACCACCAGAAAGGTCTTCCCATTGTTTAGGTGGAATCTTTTCCTGTAGCTTGAATTCACTGTTTAGTGTCCCAGCCTCTGAAACAGCAAAAAACAAGCTTGCTCTATCCTTTCAAATATTTAAACACTGCTATCATATCACTCCTTAACATTCTCTTCTTCGGGCAAAACATACCCAGTATCCTAAGCCACAGCAGCATTTTCGTGTGCAATAACACCCATCCTAGCCTGTCACAGCCTGATCCTGTCCCGTGCCCAGATTGGGGAAAAATGGCATGTGCAATAATCTCCTGAGTCTCAAGAAAGTGAGTATTGGGTTGCACCTTTATAGAGCAATCCTAGCCACATCTACTCTAAAGTTACTCCCCCAAGTTCAACTAGGTATCCCCCTGAGAAAGTGGCCACAGTATTGCAACCTAACAGAGTAATCCTCTCCTCTCCTACTCAAGAGTAAGTCTCATTGAGTTAAATGGGACACATGGATAGAGAACTGCAGCTTCAAGAAGAGGTTTCTTTCATGGGTATTATTTCCCATTGTGGTACTCTGTTTGATAGGTTATGATTTTAAAATCATATTAAAGAGAAGAGAACATAATCAGATCTCTGACGCAGTCTGCTATCTCCTTTTTCAAAATGTCTCTTCATTTATTTATTTTTTAAATTGGCAGTAGTTGTTAAAAATTGAACACCTGGTATGAAATAGTGTGACAGTGTTCTTTGAAAGTCTAACAACTATTTATACCCGTGTCAGAGACTATTCAAAACAGATCCAGATCAACACCAAACCTCTTCATAGCTAGTGATGTGAAAAACTGTCAGTCTTGCTTTTGCTGAGTTTCTCAATTTCCCATTAGCATTCTAGTTCGACTTCCATTTCTACCCTGGCTTGCAAGATCTACTAACATGGACTTCTCCTCTTTGTACAATTGCATGTCCTAGATTTGACCTGATTCAGAGGCCACATGTCTTCACTCACTGCAGCTGCACCACGTCATGGACTTTAGAGATGCTTTCACAAAGTTTTCTACCCCTGGGGTGGCATTTTTGGCAGTCTTTCATAATATCTCTCTGAAGGCACCATTGTTCATCACAACGCTCTTGGATATATTACAGTTGAGGCCAAGCCAAGGTGCCACTGTGCTCTGCCCTACCTTCTGGTCTGCAAAGATTTCATGGGCAGAAATAATCCAGTGACTCCACTTTAACTGCCATGGCTCAATGCTATGGGATTCTGGGAATGGTAGATTGGTGGGCACCAGAGCAAAGCCACAACAAACTATGAATCTCAGAATACCATAGCAATGACCTATGACACTTAAAATGGTGTCAAACCAGATGATTTCTGCAGTGCGGATGGAGCCCTTGAAGTTTCTAAAGGAAGAGTCAAATGTTACATTTTCATTTTGAAAGAATAGCAAAAACACCAGTAATCAGAAGTGTGCTATAAAAAAAAATGAAGCACAAAAATCTGATGACAAATGAGATCTTCTCTCTGAGTGTGTTACTCATTGCATGAATTATGGTCTCTCTCTGTGGGAGGTTGGAGCCCAGTCCCTAAGGCCTGACTCCCTGCAGTTTTACTCATCTCTTAGCCCTCCTGCTATATCTTTCTAAGGTCAGGCACTGAGGGGGATGTCTCAAAAGATCAAGAGTCAGAGTTATCTGGCACCCACCATAATTCAAGCCCTAGAGATTGCATTTCACACACTATTTTTATTTCTTCTCCTCGCCTCAGTAAAACAAAGCCCCAAATAACTGTGTCCATTGCAAAAATTCAGGAAAACCAATCTGTGAATCAGGCTTACAGTGAAGAAGAAAAGAAATCTCATCTAAGAAGAGAAGACGCCCCCCCCCCCCCCAGTATTCGTATTTGGCAAAAGCTACACTCCTTTCTCTCACACATGCCTTTCTTTATCTCCAGGGTTGCCCTCTTCCCTTTGATCTGCAAGATCATGGGCCCATTGCTTGCTAAGTTCCTGGGAGCACTAGGAACCCCTACCATGCCATTCTGATGAAGCCAAGCCAGCTTCTATCGCAGCTCCCATTTGTCTTGACAGTATCAAAGCCTCCCGGGTTGCATTAAGATGGCTCTGTTGCAGCTGTTGCTTATGGTACTCAAGCTGGGGATGGTAATAAAATTCACAGCCACTGGAGATATTACAAGAAAAACCACACACATATTCACAGCTGGGTACTGCCAGCAAGCAGACAAGGAGAGGGAGGATTGGCAGACCCTTGAAACATCCCAGCCATCTTCATATATATGTTTGACAGACACTCCATTAAAAAGTCAGTGAGTGATAGAGTGATCATTGCAATGAAAAATATTGTACACTCTGTGCATTTTGTTTCTTACTTGTTTTGGACAATGTGCAAGTTGTCACACCCAAACAATTATTAGGGATGGGAAAATCATTTGAGTTGGTTTCCTCAGACTTACTTTCCCCCCATCTTCAAGTTCATTCTATGCCAATAATGGCAAACCTTTTAGAGACTGAGTGCCCAAACTGCAACCCAAACCCCACTTATTTATTGCTAAGTGCCACATCTCTCTGGCTTTCTAGTAATGAACTCTGGCAAACTCTGTGCTGGATTGACAACGCGTGCGCCTACAGAGAGGGCTCTGAGTGCCACCTCTGGCACCCGTGCCATGGGTTCAACACCACTGCTCTATGCCAATTCTATTTTTTTTAATGGGGGAAACCTGTATTATTATTATTATTATTATTATTATTATTATGCAAATGGATGTGTTAATGGATGTGCTGTATATGATCCCATTGATGAAAGCAAATTTGTGTACACAGAGTGGGGGTGGATTTTTTAAAAAAATACATTTTCCAAATATAGAAAAATAGATCCAGTGCTCTCTTTCATTGAAAACACTGCAAACAAATATTCCATTTGTGAAATATGGATTCAGGTACACCTCTAAAGCAAGCCCCCAAAAGCAAATTTCTCACACATCTCCACAAACTTTGCTTCAAGATAGTGACTGAGACCATGGATTGGAATTCTGTAGCATAAATCTCTGCATGTAGGAATACACATTCATTGTGCTATGGATCCTTTGTGTTGAGGGGTAACCCTGCACAACTGAATGCCCACCCAAATGTGCAACCAAATGCATAATTGAATCTGAATGCACATTCACATTGCCAGTGGCTTCTGTAGGGAATTTATGCATGAATAAGATATCAATAGGATTCTGACTGATGTATGAGACACCTCCAAGCCCCACTATCGTCAGTTGCTCTGCTTAGGTCTCGTAGATTCAGGCCCATGACCTCCCTGGTTGAGTCTATCCATCTGGCATGCAGTCTTCCTCTATTTCTAATGCCTTCTACTTTTCCTAGCATTATTTTCATTTCCAATAATACATGCCTTCTCGTGATGTGGCCAAAGTACAACAGCCTTATTTAAATCTTTTTGGCTTCTAGTGAGAGTTCTGGATTGAGCTGTCCAAGGACACATTTGTTTGTCTTGTCTACAGCATCCTTAGCACTCTTCTCCAGCACCACATCTCAAACGATTAATTTTCTTCCTATCTGCTTTCTTCAGTGTCTAGCTCTCACATCTGTACAAGCTGACGGGGAATACAATGGATTGGATGATTCTAACTTTGGTTATAGACCTGGCAACATTCCCCAAAATGAGATTCCTGTTTATGTGGGTAAAATAAAAGCCCGGGTGCACGGCATAAAGAACAGGAAGAAAACATTCTGTAAGCATTTACCCATAAACTGTGAGAGCTCACAGAGGCTCAGAGCAAGGGTTACCTCCTAACTGATGTAGAGGTTATGTTGTAAACAATGGGATAGCATTGTTTGTCAAAGCAGCTGAAAAACTCTGAAGCAAGGCACTGAAGGATACGGGTGTCCCTTTCCCTGGAGAGTGATGCAATTACACTGGGCATTTTAATGAATGTTTATGCATTGTGCTTCTACTGTTGTCCTTTCCTTTTAGGGATGCTGTGTGATGGTCCATTCTTGATTCAATTAAATGTACTGAACAGATGCAGAGGGCTGCTTTCAAGTATTCTTCACCCCCGCCCCCCGAACCATTTTGCATGGTGTTTTTAATTGGTTATAAGCATTTTTTAAAAAAAGCCTGGGAAACAGGATAGTGATCACAGAATTTAGGACCACAGAACTGGAATGGATCCCAAGGGTTATCTAGTTCTTGTCAGAGCAAGTATCCAGAAAGCAAGCAAGGAAACCAGGAGTCAAGATTGGATGGGACTCTGAAGTCCAGAGCAGCATGATGGATGAGCAGGTCAACAGTCAGATCTAAAAGACAATCTAGAGTAGGAAACAATGCAAAAAATCATCTTCTGTGGCATTAAAAATGAATACAGCCAACACACAGGGCCTCTGAGAAAAAAAATTACAGGGTGGAACAAGACTGATTTTGAGGAGCTCCTCTCAGTGATCAGATAACAATATACTTCATACAAAGCAACAATAAGCTTAATCAGCTAATGAAATGGGCTTTTCTGGTTTTTTATCTTCAAAATTTCTAATAACTCTATCAAAATCAATTTTATTTCTAATAACACTGTCTAAATCTACTTCTTTCTTTTGGTTCCAAACAAGCCAGCCTCTCTCATGTAGTTTCCATTAGTGCCACCAAATTTCAAGGCACTTTCTGGAAAAGCTTGATTATGTCCTTTCGGGATTGTTTAGCGTGTAGGATGTGGCAACTGGTAACTTATTTCTTTACTTCTACTTGAAAAGGGAATTCATTTGTAATGCACCTAATGTCAAAGCCAATACCGACTTTACATTCCTCCTGCCTGAACAATCAGAAGGTAGCATTGCAGCATTAAAAAGTCTAAGTGAATGCACCCCATTTCACAGGGTGAAATGATCCATTCATTTCATAGGAAAAACACACAGGCCAGTCCTGGTAAAAAAACCAAGAAAATGCCCGCAGAGCTACATGTTTGCTAACTTTTGTAAAATAATGTAATGTAAGGGCATTCTTGTTATTATTTTTTAGGGAGGAGGCCATCAGAAATTCTTGGGTTCCTTCTAGCTCTCCTGGTGCCAGACCAATGTACCAGATGAACCCCCATCATATAGGCCCTGCTATCACAGAGCAACTATCTTTTCATGGAATGCTAGCATGGCGTAGTGGATTGAATGCTGGATTACAACTCTGGAGACCAGGGTTTGATTCCATGCTTGGCCATGAAATCCACTGGGTGACCTTGGCAAGTCACATGCTCTCAGCTTCAGGGGAAGGCAACGGAAAACCTCCTCTGAACAAATCTTGCCACGAAAACCCCATGATAGGTTTGCCTTAAGGTTGCCATATGCTGGAAATGACTTGAAGGCACACAACAGCAACAACAATTTGGCTGGTATTTCTAGAAATGGACACTTTGATGGACAGAATGCATGCCCTAATCCTCCATTTCTGTCACAGTCAGGACTAATCCCTTTCAACACCATGGAGGATACCATTAGACAGTTTAATGGAAGAAAGGTCTAGCCAAAGGTATTCACTATGAAACAGAGCCTCCATGCACAGGGCCAGTATACTTCCTCACTACTGATATTAGGAGCATGAGAGATGGTACTGTTTCCTGTTCATGAGCTCACAGAGGCAATGGCTAACTTGTTGGACAGAGAATGTTGGACTAGATGCACAATCTGGAAAACTTATTTGATAGACCACATCTCCCAGAATCCCGTCAATGTGGCCACCAGCCATGTTGGATGGAAATTCAGAGCTCTTTAGGTCTTGACAAGATTTCCAAGCTCTGAAAAGATGAACAATAGAGGTGCTTCCAGATACAGATGGTATTGTGGAGTTACTCTGTCTCATTCATAGAATTTTATGTGGGTTCCAGATGACATTGTTTTCTGTTTCTAATTCACCTGCATATTCCCATTAATTATTCTATCTTTGGTCTTACTGCAAAAAATCCATTAAGGAGAAAAGAAGGCAGCATCTTTTGGCTGATAGCACCAACTGGAAATAGGCACAGAGTCCTATGGAGTTAGGTAATTTGAAAACAAAATCTCCCTGGAACAAATGGGCTACTGACCCTGTTCTTGTCTTTTCCCTCTGTGACATAAACTATAACCCTATGCACATTTTTCTCTTTGTCCCATTTTATTTATTTGTTTATTTATTAAAATACTTATATCCTGCCCTTGATCCAAAGATTTCAGGGCAGGACAAAAGTCAACCATTAACGTCAAAGGTGGTGGGCTGTCCTTCTTGGAGGTGTTTAAACAGAGGTTGGATGGGCATCTTTCTGGAGTGCTTTAGTTGTGTATTCCTGCATGGCAGAGGGCTGGACTAGCTGTCCCTTGTGGTTCTTTCCAACTCTGTGATTCTATGATTCCTCAACCAGACCTACATCTGAACCGATATGCATAACATTGCACTGCTAGCTTGCTAGCTGGGGCAATTATGAATAGTTTTCATAAAATAGTCCTCACCCATGGGAACCTCTATGGGGGGAAGCAGACGGAGGCGCCGGAGACACCGCCAGACAGAGCGCCACGGGACCGCAGCCTCCGCACCCCGGCACTCCTGCGGCGTCCCTGGAAGGAGCGCAAAAATAGCGCTCCTTCCACAAGACAGGGAAAGTGCGCCCTAAAAGCGTAGGGTGCACGTTCCCTGCCTTTTCCGCCACAGTGCATGCGGTCGCTGTGGCGGGAGGTTGCCCCGGAAGCGCCGGCCGTGCGGAGGGCCGGCAGCTCCGAGGGCGACCTCAGGAAGAGGAAGGAGCGCCGTGCGTGCGGTTGCTCCTCCTCTTCCGGGCCTCCAAGATGGCTCAATAAGCCGTCTGCCGAGGCCCTAACTTGGGAGTTCTTATTCCCCCACTCCTCTGCTTTTTGAATTGTGGGCATCATAATAGGGAGGATATTGGGTAACAGCAATAGGTTATATGTGTGCTAACTCCAGCTTTTAATAACTGAGGTTCATCTTGCCCCAAGATTATATTAAATCAACCTCCCTGACAGCAGAATTTTACCTTTGCTGCCATTATGTAGATATTAGATCCTTGAAATCTTAGAACACATGGCCAGGGAAATTTTTTTTGCCTTTCCTATAAATGCAAAATGAATAATCAGCCCTCTCTTGTTTGGCTTTTTGTGCAATGGGGGATCGGGGTCAGAATTTGGATATAGAATTCTGTTTGAGCCAGAAATATTTTTGCTTAGTTTCTTTAAAGATGCAGTTGTCAAAAGACATCAAACATTGGCTCAGAAACTATTGAGGGCAGCCAAAGTGTTAGTGAATTTTTTAAAAATCCCTTGGAAAAAAAGGGAGGGAGGGTAACACTTGCTCGGATGAGACATAAAAAGGTACGGAAGGCAGCATATAACAAATATGGGAGGAAATTTAACGCTGAAATAATTGATTGTCAAGCTAATTCCCTACACACATGTTGAACATGAGATCTGAACCATGCTGTGGTTTCATACCTGCTTCATTATTGAACAAATGTATTTGCTTTGGTATGATATTTGGTATAGAAAAAAAGGATGAGAAGATGCTTCTACATTTTAATTTTTGTCCTGAGGGGCAGCATTAAAAATAATGCTTTGGGAATTAAGTTCACACTTGAAAGTTACTTGCTAAAAATATTGGTTTTAGGTTTTCTTGGCCTCTACAAAACTGAGAAAAGGAAACCAATTACAAAATCAAGATAGGGTTCTTTATGAATAGGGATCAGAAAACAACCAGTTTCACCTTTTCATGAGTATAAATTTTTTAAACCTCAGCTTCTTCCCAACCTGAAAATTCATTTTGCATATTTTCAAAATGAACTGAAATCAAGTTCTCCCACATTTGCACTTGTCAAATGCAATAGGGACAGGTATGGCAAAGATGGAGAGAACCATGTTGTACCAGTTGAGAAGTGTGGGAGATAGTACTGGTTCTGTCAAGCAAGGCAAAATCAATTGGCAAGGCAGAGGCTAAAAAACAATGAGTCCCATGCCCACCCACACTGACACAGGGCCTAACATGGAAAGAAACAAGTTTAAGGCAGATGCAGACTGGCACTATAGGCTGGCCTGGGGGTGGAGTTGGGGTGAGGCAACCGCACGCCGGCCACCCCAACTCCATCCTGATGCCGCCCTGATACTGCGTGCCTGTCCGCACGGCACGTGGCATCAGGACTCCCTCCTGGCCAAGAAGACGTGGAAGAGGTGTGGCGCCAGCTCTTAGGGCGGCCTTTTGCCACACCTAAAAGGAGTGGCATTCTGCCACTCTTTTTGGGGTGGCAAAAAGGAGGATTGGGGCCATGCCGTGTGGTTGCTGTGGCCCTGATCCGCTGCTCCCAGGGGCGGGCGAGAGCTGCCCCAAATGGGCCGTCTGCATCGGCCCTTAGTCTTCTTTGTAAAACAAATAAAAGTAGCTTTACTAATGAGAATAAAATGGCTGAAGATTAGGCTGATGCAGGAAGAGTTTGTGCCCAGTAGAACTTGCAAATAGGAAGTCACCATAATGCAAATAATCAGTAAGTGAGTATAGACATGCAGAGGTTGCCAACTGTAACAGTACCTGCCTGCCATACAGATATTAAAGATGAGGAGCTTCTCAGAAGAAAAGATGACAAACTTATTCAGCACAAATATGGTGGAATACACAGATCCAGACTTTTAAAAACGAAGCGCTCAAGTCCTGGGCTTGGACGTACAAATGTGTCAGTTTTGCTTTCTCCAGCATTCTAATGTGTAAATCCTGGTACTTTCTACCCTGAATATGAAAAAGCTTGCATAATTTGGCACATTCTTACGACAAATGAAAAGGAAAAAAAAATCCTGATGCATACCTATTCATGTAGGGATGAGCAGTCATGCAACAGGTGAAGTGTTTTTGCCTATGATCATGCTTGGGATGTGAAGGTGAAGGCACATCTCATTCAGAGTGCAGGAAAAAAGGCTGGGGAGAAGAACTAGGTGTTGTTAAAATAAACTGAACCCTGGGTTTACTCTCAACTATAGTAGACCCATTGAATAGACAATGAATTTAGCATTCAGCAATTGATTCAATGGGTCTCCTCTAGATGGGACTAGCAAGAGGTCTGTGTATGGATTTGGGTCTGTTCCAGTCCAAACAGCTACAGAAGTACAAAGGAAGGTCCACAGCTGGAGGTGGATAAAGATGAAGACCTTCTGAAATAAAGGTGAGCTACTTCTCAGGTGGTGGAAAGAAAAAAGATTATGTCATATTATACTTAATAGGCTGGATGGAAAATGGGATCATGCACCTGCCTCCACCACCTTTGTGTGTTTGATGTAATCTTTGAAAGAGGTTATGCACCTACAAATTCTCCGCAGTCTCAGGGCCCCTGAGCAGGAGACACACTTTGTGATTACTTGTACCCTCTGTAATAACAGATGATTTCATAAACTGTACTGGATGTTAGCAGAGGGGAAGGCAGGGTCAATGCGGCTGCAGAGGGAAGGCCCTTAGTGAAGAAGCTCAGAGGAAAAGATCAAGACTAGTAACACAAAAGAACTTCATTAGATTCATCTCACCAATGAAGACGTTGTACCCCGGAAGCTCATTGTAAGAAGAAACTTGTCTTGTCTTGAAAGTTCCTACATTTGGATGGCTTGTGCTGTGTTTCACACACAAAACAAAGCATACTTTGGCCAGAATCATAGAGTTGGAAGAGACTACAAGGGCCATCCAGTCCAACCCCCTACCATGAAGAAACTCACAATCAAAGCAGCCCCAACAGATGGCCACCCAGCCTCTGTTTAAAAACCTCCAAAGAAGGAGACTCCACCACACCTTGAAGGAGTGTGTTCCACAGAATCCTATAGGTGTTTTATGCTGGTATAGCCCTTGGTTATGCCAATGTAGATACACTTCAAGATGTTGTGTAAAGTGATTTCTTGTATGCTCTTGTGAAAGCCAATTGTCCTGGGTGCACCTGAAAGTTCCTGGGTACCGCTCTGTCTCACTGTGGCCTGGGAGTCATTTGACTATCCCCATGGACCTGGGAATAAAGAAACATCCTTTAATCTTCTCTGAGGGTGGGGGATTGCCTGCATCTTCTCTTCCAAGGTGCACAAAGACCTTGGCTCCTGGATGCACCTCCACAAGTGCCTGGGGTGCTAGTGGTGGAGCTATGGCTGGAACATCTGGTTCTCCTTGCACAGCCTACAGAGGAGAAGAAGGTGCCATGCCCCTGGATCACACAATGGAGGTACAATAGCAGAGAATTACACTCCAGCGGTTGTAGTAATAGAGCTTGGTCATGGAAACCCACTGGGTGACTTTAGGCAAGTCACACTCTCTCAGAGCCAGGAAAAAGGAATGGGAAACCTGCCCTGAACAAATCTTGCCAAGAAAATCCCATGATAGGCTTGCTTTAGGATCACCATGAGTTGGAAACAACTGGAAAGCACACAACAAACAAGCTGTGGCATAACATGGCATTTTAAAAAGAGAAAGACACTTGAACCAATAAGGAAAAGTACATTGGTTAGGAAGAACACATTATGGCTAATGAGTAAGTCAACAATGCACACATCTCCCTGTGAGGAAAAGTAAGCCTTGCAATGAAATAAGGATGGGAATAAAATGCAAGTGGGATTGGGAGAAATGCACAAAAACTAGAAACGGGAAGGTTTTCGCAGCCTTCATCAAGGCTCAGGCATTTTGTGATGCAAGGCTGGGAAAAGATCCCTCCATCCAAATTCCCTCTCTTATGAACAACTCATGCCAAAAAAAAATCTCATGGCAGGGTTGCCTTAGGGTCTCCATAAGTCGGAAATGGCTTGAAAGCACACAATAACAACAACAAGAGGACAGAAAGAAGCATCTTTTCCAGTCAGCTCCCTCCCAGTCCTACCAGTTCCTTCTCCCTCCACCCCAAAATCACAGCCCTTCCCAGGATCCCTCTCTCTACTGATCTGTTACAGATCCCATAATTAAAGATGCATTTCAGGATTAAATAAATAGCGTGTGAGTAACAGTTAAAAATCCCCATAATCTTAACTATATATACACACAGTTTCAAAATCCCTTGTCACAAATGCGCTGCCATATTTGGTGCAAAAATCTGCTTGAAGGCCCCCTCCCAATGAGGCCACCCCAGCGATAACTCATCCTTAAGAGACAGCTGAAATATGCACCGCTTTGAATTGTTTCAATATTGTGCACAAGGGAGTGAGGAAGAGAATTAAGTGCCTTATGCTGCTGGCTTTCTAAGTAGCAAATGGATCATCATAAAACCAAAAACGCAGAAATCATTTAGAACTCTTTCAGGACCATATGCTCAAGCTCGTAGATGATCATCAACTATAATGCTCTGCACTGCAAAGCTCAAGGATGGAAAGATTATTGGCGCTCCTAATAAAGATAGTTATATAATCAAACTATTCCCGAACCTTTATTGTGCCCTTTATGGCATGCACATGAGACTGTGTACCCATGTGCACATGCACATCTCCAACAACACACATGCCACACACAGAGATGCAGTTCCTTTATGCACAGCCATTCATTTAAATAAGACCAAAACTTCAGGACAAAATAATTCATTGAGTTGGAAATTGGCTGAGATTCCTGCATGTATTTAAAGCAGGGTGCAGGAAATTGTTTGCAGCACAAAGAAACACAATTTTTGGCAATGTTTACTCTAGGGTATTTTCTAAGCAGAGTGTGAAAAGCCACTACATTTTAGGAACAGGTAGCATGTTGAATTTAAAAACAAATAAGATGGCAACAAAACTGTGACCATCTTTCCTCTTGGTTTTTTTTTTCCCACTAAAGGGACTTGTGATTTTGACAGTATGCTGTTGCATTGCAGGGAAACAACTTAGCTGCCCATGTCAGTGAGGAAATAGGAATGGCAATTGTGCATTTGGAACCCACCACCTTTGAACTTCACTGAAATGAAGCCTAGAATCAGTTGTCATCCACTGGAAAAAGCACATATGAATCTCCATGCACATTTTCAGTTTTTGGAAAGTGAGTTATTCAGGGTGCTCATTTTTGCTTGGGAAACTAACGTAGCACTGGGCAGTTCCCTTCGCTGTCTGAAAATGGCTCCAAGACCTAAACTTATCCCAGCTTCTGGGATAATACAATTTTATCCCTAGGTGGCATTGCACTTAGTTGGTTGGACTTTTCTGTTCTGTTGTTGTCTGAGAGAGGTAATAAATGACTTCTCTTACTTCCTACCTGGATAGCTTGCATCGTGTAGTGGTCACAGTGTTGGACTATAACCCTGGAGATCAGGGCTTGATTCCCTGCTCAAGCATAAAACCCACTGGGTGGGCAAGTCACACTCTCTCAGCCACCAAGAATGCCAATGGCAAACCCCCTCTGAAGAAATTTTCCAAGAAAACTCTAAGTTAAAAAAAACAACACCCTAAGTATAAAAATGACTTGGAGGCACACAACCACAGCCACAACAAACAATAACAGCTTCCGGACTGGTGTGTTCATTAAGCTTCCCAGGATGCAATCAAGCCATTAACTAGACAAGAGCTGCATCCGCACTGCAGAAATAATTCAGTTTGACACCACTTTGACTGCCATGACTCAATGTTATGAAATTCTGGGAGATAATTCCCTAAATTCCATAGCATTGAGCCATGGCAATTAGAGTGGTGTCAAACTGGATTCTTTCTGCAGTGCAGATGCAGCCTTGGTCAAACCATGGACTACGAAGCTCCCAACTGGGCTTCTAGAAGATCTAAAACTCACCTGGTAGTTGACTTGATGCAGCAATTCAATCTTTTAAAGAGCCCTGGAAGTTTAATATCAGGGCAAGAATCAGACATCACCTACTGACGGGAGCCCTCTCTGCTTACAGTTGTCTCTTTGTTTCTTGACTCACCATGATGATTATCTACCAAGCATGGTCATGGTTTTGCTGTGGTCCAAAAACTAAGGCTGAGAGTATACAAACTGACTGACCGTGGCAATGGAATAAGCACCATGCATGAATTGATTTTTTTTTTTTTTAAGGCAAACGTAATACGTTCGGAACCATCCATAGAATAAGACTGAATGTCCCTAGATGAAGTGTAAAAAAGGGAAGGGGGAAAAAAACAACACTGAATTTCCAAGCGTGCAATTTCAATTTCACTCGGTGCACATATGAGAGAACTATTAATTCATGCGCTGAATGGAAAAAGGCAACTGAAACAGGTGGTCTATTACTAGTTCCATTAAACAAGAAATTTATGCGTTACAGATCCATCTTGAGGCAATTAGGCTGATCTCCCTCCCCTCCCTTCACTATTTTTATGGCTTCATTGAAAACTTCTGGCAATAAAGCAATTAAAAAGTAACTATCCAAGCATTTATCTAGGATATCAAAGACAACCAGCGCTGTCTTTGAATCAGAACCAAGCTGCTTCACTCTCTGCCAGAGGGGGAAAAATATCTTGACAAGTGATAAAGCCACTTTCTCAGCTGTTACAAGAACATAATGTAACTCTTGTCCAAGGTCTGACAGCTAACATTACACAGCATGGAATTGCTAACTCATTGTCTGCTTATTTTTTTTTTTTAAGAATAATAAAAGAAAAACACCTTTTAACGTTTAAGCCCTTTCTCTTCAATGGCTGTGAGTTACGAATCAATAGGCAGAGAGAAATACTATATGTTCCATGTATACAGGATTGGTTGGGCTTTTTTGTTCATGCAATTTTGCCATTACGTTGGAAATGACTTGAAGGCACCAACACCCTGAAGGCTTGATCAGAACTTGGAAAATGGTCCATGGTGGATGGAGGATTCTGGGAGTCATATCCAAAAAGAAAGAAAGAAAGAAAGAAAGGAATATTTTCAAGCTTTGTACCTGACATAGATCCAAGACAGAAATATCTTCCTTTAAGGAAGATGCTGAAGTCCAAAACCCTAGGAG
This sequence comes from Phrynosoma blainvillii, assembly GCA_026167975.1. Classification (NCBI taxonomy): domain Eukaryota; kingdom Metazoa; phylum Chordata; class Lepidosauria; order Squamata; family Phrynosomatidae; genus Phrynosoma; species Phrynosoma blainvillii. The sequence continues at coordinate 23,521,597 of JANUYF010000009.1, read as the reverse complement.
ATCCCACCAACTCTACTACATCTGCAGGCACTTCACATATTCTGTCCCTGCTGCTAAAACAATACAGATCCTGTGTCCTGTATAACTCAGCTACTGACAGAAACTGTCCACTTCCAGAGCTTAGAAAATGTATGCTGGCATGGGGATTCTGGGACTTGCAGTCCAAAACAGGTATGTTCCCAAACCATGATAAAATTAATAATAATAATAATAATAATAATAATAATAATAATAATAATAATATGATTTTAGTTTTTTGTGGGTTTTTCGGGCTGTGTGGCCATGTTCTAGAAGAGTTTCTTTCTGACGTTTCACCAGCATCTGTGACTAGCATCTTTTTTCTCTGAAGATGCCAGCCACAGATGCTGGCGAAACGTCAGAAAGAAACTCTTCTAGAACATGGCCACACAGCCCGAAAAACCCACAAAAAACTATGGATGCCCGCCATGAAAGCCTACGACTTCACAATAATATGATTTATTTATATTTCCCGCCTCTCCCTGCGGATTGAGGTGGGAGCACAAAGATAAAACAACAAGAAAATTACAGCAAGGCTAAAACATAACAATAAAAATACAGCAAAATAAAAAGTGATAATGAAATCAGCAATTCATTTTTGTTATCATGCATGAAAGCTAAAGAAGAGATTTGTTGGATGAGACTAAGGCAGCACTTTTCTCACAGTGGCTAGTCACCAGTTTTCACCAATTTTCAGATGCTCCTGAAACACCCACAAGCAAGGAATGGGGGAATGTATCTCTTTCCAATGGTTGCTCCCAAGCAACTGGTATTCAGGAGTTTATCACACCAGCCTGCTGTCCTTCCACAATCACCCTAGTTTAAGAATGGAAGCATACCAGTTTAAGACTGGCATCATTTCTTATCACACTTTTCCCCATGATAGCACTTTGGTGATCCGTGGTCATATGATCTGTTTTCCACACTACCAAACTCTGCCTTCCAGGAGGAAGGATGGGAACAAGCAACTGTGGCTGCTAACTACCTCCCAAAGCCAGCGGTGTCATTTTATACATAAGATTTTTAATAGTTTTGTGCCTGAAACAAAGTTTGTGTACACTGAACCATCAGAAAGCAAAGGTGTCACTGTCTCCCCCACCCCTGTGGACAGCTTTGAATTTTGGAATAGTTCAGATTTCAGAATTCTGGGTAACAGAGACTTGACACATACTGATGTTTGAGAGCATACGTAAAATGCATTTAGAGATTAAGGGGAACCATGGAACATATCTCAGGAGAATGACTGAAAACCAACTGGGCAAACATGTATGAAGGGAATTGCGATTGAATGAAAACTATGCAATTGAATGAAAACTATGCCTTGTGACATAGTGACTAGTATAAGATTTACTCAAGTCCTACTGGAAAAGAGAACTTTACATTATCAGTGGCTTGGAAATCTTTCAGTAAGCCTTTTCTGGAGATCTACAGAGCCTCTAAAACAAACAATCCAAGAGCTGTTCACTTGGTATGAGAGCAAAATTCAAAGTTGTTCATGATCTCCTTTTATAACCCATGAGAATGGCAAAGAAAGAGATGTGTGTGAGAGAAAGCGGGAGGGAGGGAGGAAGAGGAAAGTATGGTCGGGTCCCACTTCAGGTAAAATTATCTGAGTCATACACTTGCTAGAATATTTCCCCCCAATGAAAGTGTTTATTTTTCTGTAATCCATACCCGAGGCCCTTGCTGACTAAGTGTCATGCTGAGCCTGGCTGATAATGATTAATACAGGTTTTAAGATCCACAACACTTACTGAGGTGGAGCTCCTCAAAAAGGAAGCAGAACTGCATTTGGGTAAGATGCTAAAACTTTGCTCTTCCTGCCAGGCAAAACGATTGACAGCTATTCAGCAATCTGCTGCTCTGGAATAGACACCATGCATTTCAGCATTGCTCCATGAACTGTGTTCAGATTTACCTTTCAACATCTCACACAGTTGGGTCAAAATGTGACACAGGCAATGGAGGTGGCTACTCGGCAGCAGCAGCAGCCTACAGTAACCACAGCTGATGGGCAGCAGAGATGCCTTGGTTGGCAGGGCATCTCTGGTTTGTGTTTCTCTTGGGTCAGGCTGGAGCAACTGACCCACCAGGTGTCCATCCCCCGATGCAGTCCACCACCACCCCAAGTGATGCCCCTGTTGGAGGAGAAATCAAGTATGGACTAAAGGCTTTAATAAAAAGCTGTGGTTTGACTTGGCACACTGGCATGAAGCCAGCTATCAGATCTCCAAGGGGAGAGTATTTCACAAATGGAGTGCTTCAGTAGAGAAGATAACAGTCTGGCTCAATGGAAGATCTGCTTCATGGGGATAGTGGGGCAGGGAGAGGCTCAGTTTGGGTCATCCTCCTTCCCAAAAGGTTTCTCCCCAGCTCCTCCAGGACCAAGGAAAAAGTTGCATGCACTGTGAACCTTCAAACACAACATTCCTTGAGATATATATGTACAATCAACAGGAAATGTGTTGTGTGTTGTTTACCTTCAAGTCATTTCTGACTTATGGTAACCCTAAGGAAACCCTATCACAGGATTTCCTTAGCAATTTTTTTCAGAGCGGGTTTGCCATTGCCTGCCTCTGTGGCTGAGAAAATGTGACTTGCCCAAGGTTTTTCATTGTCCGAGTGGAGATTTGAACCCTGCTCTCCAGAATCATAGTCCTACGCTCAAACCATGACACCACGCTGGCTTCCCCTGTCCATATACAACCATTTCTGTCTATACATAACCATTTCTTTAGCCTTTATGGTTTTTTGGGAGAGGGGAATTCAATTTTTTTATTTTGTTCATTTTCTAGCCTCTCTTTGCCAGTGCTTCAAAAGGCTGCTCCTCAGTTCAAACTTGTAGGCAGAGGTTACTCCAGGACCAAGGAAAAAGTTGCATGCACTGTGAACCTTTGAACACAACATTCCTATGTACAATCTTCTGCTAACAATGATGACTTCAAGCCAGCTTGTATCATTCAATACAGACAAAGTGTGATAAGAGGATACTCCATACTGATGCCTTGGCCTCTTTCCATCCCATAGTTTCCTAGGCTGGATAAGTTTAAGTGACTTTTTGGAAGCACTGCAGTGAGCTGTGAATGATGGATGAAATGAAAAATCCTCGCTCTGTGTGCGCAGAGTGGAGACAACACTTGCCAAATTCCTCCTGTGCTGTGTCACTTATTATCTAGATGCTTGATATGTATCTTGGTGTGAGACACATCTCCTGTTTCCCCCCCCCCCCCACAAAGTCCTAGCTTTCCAAAAATGAAAAAAGGAGAGGAATATTCCAGTATTTTTTTCCTCCAATACTTGTGCATCATTTATTTATGTGTTTTTCCTGCTATTCCCAGCCTGTGCTCCTGACCTTAATTACCATCAATGCATTATGAATGCAAAGCTTGAGCTGAAGGCTATAAAGAGTTTGCTTTGGATACAGTATTTATGGGTTCCAGTGCCATTTCCCAGGCAATAGATCAACAAGACAAAAGTATTTGTTTTATTTATTTGTTTTTGCAATAGAGACTTATGCCTGATCCAGGAATGTGTGAAACTTGCCCCATTATTTCTGTGGAGTTTCCTACTTTTTCTGCCCCCATGGTCCCAGACATCCACAAGAACCTGCTTCTTGGATGGTCTTCATTTAGGGACCACTGGTATAAATTCAATGCACTTCTTTATCTCTGTGGAAATGCTGCATATTTCTTTTCAGTGGGATGTATATCCAGCTGCATATCCAAATGCATCTGCTGCCCATTGCTTCCAATAAGATGTCCCATTCTCCAAATCTCACTTACCTTGTGCAAAAATTTGAACGACTAGCTCGAAGTGGAAAGTTAATCAGATAGAACTGGATAGAAGCTGGACACAAGATAATTTTCTCAACTGCTGCAATTACCACATCCACATTAGAAACAGGCTGATTCCACACTGCAGAATTAATGCAGTTTGACACCACTTTAATTGCCTGGCTCCATCCTATGGAATCCTTGGATTTGCATTTTGTTGTGGCACCAGAGTGCTCTGAGAGAGAAGGCTAAATATCTCACAAAACTACAAATCCCAGATTTCATAGCATGGAGCCAAGGCAGTTAAAGCAGTGTCAAACTGCATTAATTCTGCAGTATAGATGCAGCCTGATTCTTCCAGATTTCTGTATTACTTCCAATCAGTACTAGAGATCAGGCTCACAATGGTTTGCATCTCTTAATAAACCATCATACATTCCTAACCAGGAATGTGACATGTCACTCAGTGTCAGATCAAACACAATGACCTAAATCCAATTGGCAGTCCCAGCTAAAGCAGACCCAGAGATTCAATGCAATTGAACATATTAAGATTATTTTTTGGTTGGTTGGTTGAAGAAAGTACTGGAAGGAGAAGAATGCATTGCAAAAATTGTCCCCTACAAATGGCAGGTTCTTCTAAGGCAGGGGCTGGCAACCTACGGCCCCCGGGCCAGTTCCGGCCCAGGTCGCCGGACTTACCAGCCCAGGCCGACCCCTGCTGCTGCCGCCGCCGCCACCGCTGCGCACCACCGCTGCGTATTTTGGCCTCCGTGCAGCCACGCGCGCCGCGGCCACCATTTTGGAAATCAAAGTGGCGGCTGTGATATGCGCGGCGGCGGCTGCAGCCGTACGCAGGGGGGCGTGTGCGGCGGCGGGGGGGTGCGCGCGCACGCGTGAGCATGCGTGCTGGCATTCCCCCCCCCTCGACCCAGCGGAGAGGAGGACTTCGGGGGACCGGCCCAGGGCTCAAAAAGGTTGCCTACCCCTGTTCTAAGGTATAAACTAATGCCTGGCAACTTGCAAACTCATTCAAATAGGTTGTTATGTCAACCTATTAAATCTCTGAAACCAAGGAGGGAGATTTCTGCTGAGCTGTTCTGAATTGTAGGAGCCATCCATTTTGAGTTACTCTTGTGTCTTGTTCTGCTCTGAGTCAGGAAATAAATTAGGCTCAACACAATCAGCATTAGTGTTGAAACTAGTGATTTCAATCAAGATGTAATGCAAAGAAATGAAAAATGGTAAACTTAGCCAGCTGTTCTATTTCCCTTTAATCCCATCATCATCTATTATTGTCTGCTAGAAAGTCAAATGCCTTCGGTTTTCATTTTAAAAAAAAAAGAGTTATAAAAGTTTGGGAAAAGTAAATGGTAGTAACAGAACAGGGGAAGATTGTTAGATTAATATTTTGGAACAAGAAACACTATTGCACTGGCTGATCTGTGGGGCTGCAGTTCTCAAAAGTAAGGGCCATGCTTTCCCCCTTGTTCTGTACAGATTTGATGTTTCTTGGGAAAGGGAGGAATATTTTGCTTACCTTATAGTATCAGCACCACTGCCACAAAATGTGTGATGGTCACTGTAATCTAGGGCAGTGGTTCCCAACCTTTGCTCCTCCAAATGTTTTGGACTTCAGTTCCCAGAATTCTTTATCACTGGCCAAGCTGGCTGTGGCTTCTGAGAGCTGAAGTCCAAAATATCTGGAGGACCAAAGTTTGGGAAACACTGACCTAGGGGATTGCACTGATTCACTGCCATTGAGATATCTGCTGTAGTCACAGCGGTGGTTATGTGAATTGACCAGGTTCTGATGTCGTATGACAGTTTCTTGGATGCAACAGTAGGAGAGGGATATTGTCTTCCTTGTGAAGTTTTCTGGTGGATATGATTGGCCATTATGGGAAACAGGATGGTGGACAAGATGGACCTTCAGTAAGATCTGGCAAGGCACCCCTAACTGGTGTTTGCACCACCTTGTTCCTTCTTGTTGTTGTGTGCCATCAAGTCATTTCCCAGTTATGGTGCCCCTAAGGTGAACATATCAAAGAATTTTCTTAGCAACTTTCTTCAGAGGGGGTTTGCCATTGCCATCCTCTGAGGCTGAGAGTGTGTGACTTGCCCAACATCACCCAGTTGGTTTACATGGCCCAGCCAGGATTTGAACCTTGGTCTCCAGAGTCATAGTCTAATGCTCAAACCACTACACACCGCTGGCTCATCTTGTTCCTACTCTTATGTATTTAGATAGTGAAATACAACAACTGATGATTAAAAACAGCCCCTTCCTGCTGGCTTATAGTCTAAAAGTAACTAGGCACCTTTGAAGCGCAACAATGGGTCCATGCATTATACGTGAAGCTATAATTTCATAACATGAATAAAAGAAATGGCTGTTGTAACCTATTAATTGATCAATGATCACATATCATTTCCTCTTATCACACCAAGCGATTATCCAACAACAAGAGCCAAGCTGTGTGTTGATGATAAGCTAATCAGCTATTGACTATCACTTACTCAAGTGTCTCTTCTTTCCTGGCCAACTGTCAGCTATCATGTAAATTGAGCATGTGGATTCATTCTGTCTGGGGCACAAATCAACACATCATTCTCACTGCTTCCTTCAGCAAATGTAGTCATCTCATGAAAACAGCATGCCTGAGGAGAAAACACTTGTCAATCTCGATATTGTCTGGTGTCAATCATGACCATTTGGCAATGACAATCCCAGCCCCATAAGAAAAGTCCCATAAGTGTCTCCCCGGAGGACTTAGAAATAGCTCAGAATATTGTGTGATGAGCAACAACCAAACAAAAATGAAGCTAAAAACTCAGTCTATAACACGGGGGGCCCATTCCCACTAGGATTTAAAGCGAATTGCTGATCGGGTTATACGACCCTCGTTCCCACTTGAAGCTGGTTCCAATCCTACTGTGCTCATGATGAAGCGAGGCAAATGCAAAAGAACCACTCTTTCCTGACACTAGTTTTTGGGTGGTTCTTTTGAAAAGACACGAATCCAAACCATGTTCAACAAGTGGCAACGACAGGTTGGATTTGCATCGGGGGGCTGCGCCGGCTCTTGCTGGCTTCTCTCAGCCAGCCTTGGTGCTCTGGTGCCATTTTGGGCTCAGTCAAGGCTGGCAGGTGGGGCAGTCCGTCCTCCATTCCTCTCCTCGGCAGGGATGGAGTTGAGAGAGAGCCAAGGCAAGCCGGGAGACTCACCAGAGTCCTTGGAGCATGCCTTCGCCTTCTCTTCCTTCCTCTGCTTTTCCCAGCTCGGCCATGGAAACCCACTGGGTGACCCTGGGCAAGTCACACTCTCTCAGCCGGAGGGGACGAGGAGGAGGCGGTGGCAGAGAAAGGCCCAGGAACTCTGACCTTCAGGGAGCAGTCTGGCCAGGCTCCCTGAGTGAGGCAGCCGAGGGTGGCTTGGGGCAAGAAGGAGAGGGAGACGGAGTGCTGCCGCCATTGCCACCGCTGTCACATCTGGAAGAGGCAAAGGAGGAACCATCGGGGCCTAAGCCTTCCCGCCATGCACCACCCCTCCTCTTTTGTTGTTGTTGTTGTTGTTGTTGTTGTTGTGTGCCTTCAAGTCTGTCGTGGAGTTTTCTTGGCAAGGTTTGTTCAGGAGTTGGCCTTTGCTTTCCTCCTCCTCTTCCTCTCTCCATGGCAGCCATTTTTCCTCTCCTCCCCTAACAAGTGTGAACGACAAAGGGGAGCAAAAGGGGAGCAAACAGCCCCTGATCACAAAATAACCCGGTTTCCACACCGGGTTATTTTGTAGTGGCAATGAGCCCTTAAATATTTCCAAGTCATGTATTGCAACTGAAGGAGGTTTAAGTGCTTCCATTGTTAGAGTATAGGGAAGTGATCTCCTACTACCCCTCTTGCCGCCACTGCATGCTGCTATATTTTATCTGTATTATCTTGTTTTTAATTCTACTCTAGTTTAATTCAGTTGTAAGGGTTGGGAGGGTTGGGGTGTGGGATGAAGGAATGTCTTAATTGTTGCCTTTTTAACATTGCTGTACGCTGCCCTGATTGCTGAGCAGAGGGGAGGGTTACAAATAAATTATTATTATTATTATTATTATTATTATTATTATTATTATTTTGAAAGGAATTTTGTTAGATTTGATAGTGTCAAGGAATTATAGAATCACAGAATCACAGTATCATAAAGTTGGAATAGACCTCAAGGGCCATCCAGTCCAACCCCCTGCCATGCAGGAAAGTAGCCTTTTTGCACCTCTGCTAGAAAAACAACAACACATTGCCTCAAGGATTCACACACTTCCAAGGTTTGTGGGGTGTTTTAGTGGAGTGCAATGTGCACAACACAATGTACAGCTAAAATGTCCACAGTTAAAAAAAAAAAAATAAGCACAAAGACACGAGCTGGGGGAAAATGTGAAAATAAATATGCACAAGGAGTTTAATTCTTTATCAATTCTCTTCTCAAAGAATAAAAAATGACTAATTTTAGCAATTTTCTTCCCACTGGGCAAGAAACTCTTTGAAAACCACATAGTTTTAAAGGCCTATTTGCATTTCAGGACTGCACACAATTCACACATGGCAGTTTTGCACTGAAAACAGCATTTTCTCCACAAGAAAAAATCTGTTTTCTGTGCAAAACAACTATGCGTGAAAAGAGAAAGTCCCCAATTGCTAAGATTCTTGGCTGTATTCTCATCAGCGTTTCATCACACTTGAAAAACATCTATTTCAAGCATTTCTGAAATATTTCTGAATATACTTTCCATCCCTAATGTGCAGATAGAAAAAATTGAGTTAAAATGCGCACTTATTTTTATGCATCCCCCAATAGTTTCACAATCTGATATGAAAGAAGGGTAAGAAGGTGGGATCCGAAGAAATGCAACATATCTGAGAGGGAGACATAGATGTTAATCATCCTAGAAAAGGAGCAGGGCAGTCAGACTATGGTCCAAAACACACTGCAGAAATAATCCAGTTTGAGACCACTTTAACTGCCCTGCTTCTGTGCTAGGGAATCCTGGGGATTGTAGTTTATTGTGGCACCACAGCTCTCTCCGACAGAGAAGACTAAATGTCTCACAAAACTATAGTTCCCAGAATTCCCTAGCATTGAGCTAGGGCAGTTAAAGCAATCTCAAACTGGATTATTTCTGCAGTGTGTTTAGGAGCTTTGCAAGGCCTCAGAAAACTCCTGTCTCTTGTTAAGGCAATAGCTCCCTTTTGTGTGAATGAGAGAAGAAGACTTGCACAATGCTCTGTCCAGGGGACTGACACATTCTGCTCTGCCCTGTCTGTTAGCAAAAGGTGGAATGCCTATGAGAGCCAGCATTGCGTAGTAGTTTGAGTGTTGGACTATGAGTCTGGAGACCAAGATTTGAATTCCAGTTCAGCCATGGAAAACGACTGGGTTACCTTGGGGAAGTCACACTCTCTCAGCCTCAGAGGAAAGCAAAGGCAAACATCCTCTGAAGAAACTTGCCAAGAAAACCCCATGCCATGTTCATTTTAGGGTTGCAATGCGTTAGAAATGACTTGAAGGCACACAGCAACATCATCATCATCAACAACAACAGAATGCCCATGACGCAATCCATTTCCCAGCTGCATCTTGAACTGTGATGGCATCAGTTTACCCAGAAGGACTGTGGGATCCTTTTGGACAGGATGGGATAGAAATGAGCTTTCCATTCCAGTTGAGTCTTCATTAACCCAACATGGTCCCATATCCTATTATTAGTCCTGCCTAGAACAGCCTCAGAGAGCCAGCATAGGGTAGTGATTTGAGCATTTGGCTACGGCTCTGGAGACCAGGGTTTGCATGTTCCGCTCAGCCATGAAAAACCAACTGAGTGACCTTGGGCAAGTCACACACTCTCAGCCCCAGAGGAAAGCAAAGGCAAACCCCCTCTGAAAAAATCTTGCCGAGAAAACCCCATGATAGGGCTGCCACGTGTCAGAAACAACAGAAACACCACCACCAAAGCAGGCTCATTGAATCAATGGATTTACCGACATGTCCACTCCCCATTCAACAACAGAACTGTGGTCCTGAGCTCTGCTGTGTCCCTGTTAAATCTTCAGTTCTGACTTTGGTTTTGCTCTTTGGTCTTGTTCCCTTGGTTGGTCATCAGGTCCTGGCTTATTCACCAGTACTAACTGGCTGACACTTCCCAAACATATGGTTCAGATCATGGACATGTGGAATACTCTATTTCCCCATATGGGCCTGCTTGAATTTTCAAATATTTGGAGGAAGTCTTTTGTTGTTATTATTGCTCTTGCCACTTTCAGCAGCATGCTTGGTGAAGACATGAGAGGAGGCCTCTTGAAGGCTGAGGAATTCACTTCCATGGGAGGCTAGCCTGGCCCATCTGCTCCCCTTCGGTCAGCAAGGACAACTTTTGGCTAGTAACTCATTGCGGCAGAAGGATTTTTTCATAGGAATATTGTACTTCTTTTGCCTTTCTTTCTTTTTTCTTTTTTAAAAAATGTTTCAGTGCTTGGTTTTAATCTGATGGCTTACTGAAATGTTCTTAAATTGTTTTCTAATGTTATGACTGATTAGTTTTGGCTGTGTTTTGCTTTCATTCATATTAAAATTATAAAGTTAAATTTACGGAAGCTGATTGGGATCTGCCCTGGGAGAAAGGCAGGCTGTGAGATAAATAATCAAATCAAGAAACCACGAGAGAGAAGCAGAACTTTAGGGCACATTACAGCCCCCAAACCCCAAGCTATGCATACCCCAATCCTGGCTTTTTAACATTCACTCTTGTCTCCCATTTGCCTCTGCTGCCGCTTCTGCAGATAATAATAGCACTGCTAACTCTGCGGGGAGAAAAGTGCTCCCCTGAAATTGGGTGCCTTGCCACGCCTTTTTGCCTTGCCTTCTGCAGTGATGTCTGGAGATCCAAGCCTGGAGACAATGGGCCTTTACAGACTGCCAGAAATAATGCAGCTTGAGACCACTTTAACTGCCCTGGCTCAGTGCTAGGGAATCATGGGAACTGTAGTTTATTGTGGCACCAGAGCTCCTTGACAGAGAAGGCTCAATGTCTCAGAAAGAGCTACAATTCCCATGATTCCCTAGCATTCGGCCAGGGCAGTTAAAGTGGCCTCAAGCTGCATTATTTTTGGCAGTCTGTAAAGGCTTAATGGCCACATTGGCCTGGCGATTCTGGGAGTTGTGGTCCGAGAAAGTAACCTTTCCAAGCTCCAGTGGAGGACACTCTGGCAACCTACTTCACTAAAGACAGCTGACACTGTTGTCGCTAAATTTTTGTAGTAACAGTGAAAGCTCCAGGAACCTTGGTGGCAGCCACCGAATACCAGTGGTTGTGGTATCCCAGTGTGTTAAGGTGCTCCTTGAAGTTGCTTAACCTTGCCTTAGACTTAGCAGGAGCCAGTTGTCCTCATTTGAAATGTGCAGGGAATCTGCTCTGTTTTTTAATCCAAACTTCAATGGAGCTATCTCAAGTGCTGAACCTATTTGGAGGAAGAGTTCATCACCTTGGATAGCTTGATTAAAGTTTGGATTAAAACACAGAGTGGAGTCACCACCCTACTGACACGGAAAACAATACTATCATGGCTTATATTTAACGAATTCTTGCAAGGAACCACTGCACAAGCGGTCCAGATAAGGAAAGCATTATTATTTATCAAAATCATTTGAATGCAACAGAGAAGCCCTCCCTCTGTCTGTACATGTCCAATTTTGCAAAGAGAGAAGGGAGGCACAAATCTGCCGAATAAATTACCTGTTGTTAATTAATTATTCACCCAGCTCTAGTCATTGTCTCTGGATCAGTGAACTATAATTTGTAGCTCAATCATGGATAGCTCTAATATATGTAAATTCCTATGCCCATAGACTATTCAGCTTGGGCAGCGAAGGATGGAAAAATGCTTTGAGTTAGCAGAGAGTCAGAGGAAGCTTGAGCAGCAAAGCATGCAAGACATTTGTGAGCTACATAATTGGAGGCCCTCGCAATAAACTATTAGGTTGGAACTCTGCCAGAAGTTAAACGGATATCATTTATTTGCACAAACCCTACTGAAATGCCTGTGATTACAATGCCAGGATTCCCCAAAGGCTGTAATACATCTCTATGCACTAGGGTGGCCCCTTGTGAATCATCCCCAAAGAGGAGGAAATCTACCATCAAAAAATTGGGGCAGGAGAGATGATGCATTTGCATGACACATTTGCAATCTATGTTTGTTGTAGATACATAGCTGTCACTTTAGAAGAAATGCAAAACTTATATCCGGAGTAGCGAAGACTGTGACCTAGTGACCTATGTCTTTGCTCTGTCTAAGGCAATGCTTCCTAAACTTTGATCCTCTAGATGTTTAGGGCTTCAGCTCCCAGAATTCCTGACTTTTGGCCAAGTTGGCTGAGTCTTCTGTGAGCTGAAGTCCAAAACATCTGGAAGACTAAAATTTGGGAAACACTAGTCTAAGGAATATGAAGAAAATTTGCAAAGTGAAGTCAAAGGCTTTCATGGCCGCCATCCATAGGTTTTTGTGTTTTTTGGGGGGTTGTGAGGCTATGTTCTAGAAGAATGTATTCCTGACGTTTTGCCTGCATCTGTGGCTGGCATCTTCAGAGAAACTTCTCAGAAGGTGCCAGCCACAGATGCAGGCGATATGTCAGGAATACATTCTTCTAGAACACAGCCTCACAGCCCCAAAAAACCACAAAACCCTATAAAAAATTGCAAATATTGTTGTTATTAACAGAAAAGGCTATCAGGGTGCCCCATCAAGGAACTGGCCAACCACCACCAGATTTTTCATAATTCATGACTTTTCCCAAACAAGTGTAAAAGGTGGTGGTGCCAAAAACGTTTTTTGTTTGTTTGTTTTTTTGCAGAGGGAACTGCAAAATATTGGAGATGTTTGTACATGGAACAAGATATTTTTGGTGGGGAACAAGGGTGGGTTTTTGTTGTCGTTGTTACACAAATGGTTTTTTTTGAAAGAAGACCAAAGGGTTACATAAATATATAAATAAATTTTAAAATACACAAAATTTCTCATATCTCACCTAGTGGGGAGAAAACTTTTGAAATTATTCATTCTTTCACACGAGAATGAAAGCAGCAGGCATTTACATCCCTTACTCCATCTGCTGTAAGAACTCACTGTTGATGAGCAACTTTCTAGCCTCTGCTTTTCCTTCTGATGGTTATTTAATAATAATAATAATAATAATAATAATAATTATTTATATTTAAACCAATTTAAACCAGACTTGGACTGAACAGCCATTCAAATAGAGGACTGTACTCTGAGAGGTAGGAGGCACAGCCAGTCTGTTACAATTTTATACAAATCATGCTCCCTTATGTGGTTTCTGCCAGTGAGAATTGGTCAGGGAAGTAAACATGTGTACACATTTTCTCATTCTTGATCCTTCATTGATTACCCTCCCCATGATCCCTCACCATTGGCCATTTTAGCTGAAGCAGATGGGAAATATAGTCCAAAACATCTGGAAAGCATTCGAGTGGTGAAAGCTGTCTCAGAACTTAGATAGCATTCATTCATGGTACCTTTTCTTGAAAAGCCACCCAAGATAATATAATTGCATGTGTGTATGTGTGTGTGTGTTAATATGCATATAGTAGTTATGAATGCTCTGTTGTTGCTCCATTGAAGCCAATTAGGAAACCCCATTGTCCCTTTCTCTCTCATTAAAACCAGCCCATTAAACCCAGCTAGATGCCGTAATCTTTGATAGCCAACGGTGGGGAAAATAGCGTGATGCATGATCCTGACCTTTCTCAAGACTGTGTATTTTGATTGGCTGCCTATTCTGCTCCTTCTTGTCCATTTAACAAAGCTGTAAACAAGGAGAAAAACTGAATGGCACAGCCGAGCAAATTGCAGAATGCTGAAAAGGTCAAAACAGCAGAGCAGAATGTTACTATCCAGTAATTTACAGAGTATATGAGCCGTTCACATTCCAATAAGTCATTCTCATGACTAGTGGAAACAATGCAAAAGACAGAGTGTGAAGCCGTTTCAAAAGTAGTGTTGTTGTTATAATTATTCATTTAAATAAGAATGAGAAGGGCTTGCAAATTTCACCCACTTTTAATTTCTGTTCTTCCCTCTGAGCATAAAGGCAGAACCAGTCCCAACCATGTTTGAAATATGTCTCATCAAAGGAGAAAACTAGCAAGCTCTCTAAAGCTAAGAAGAAGAAAGAAAAATGTATTGTTTTTATATAACTGTAATTGTATTGTTTTGTCTTGCATAACTAGGAGGATTGTATTGTTTTGTGGAAACAAGCTGAATAAATTGCTAAGCCGGGGTCCTTCATGGAAAATCTGTTGCAATGTTAAGAGGGAGATGGTTTTTTGCCATTGCTTCTCTCTCTCCCATCTCCATTCATTCAGGCGCCACCCAGTGACATGAACAGACTGGTTTTAAATGAGAGAACAAGGAAAGGAGCACCATTGTTCATAACTAATGCCACAGGGCTGATCCAATAGCAGCTAGGATGCTCACACAAACACATCCAAGGGTTTATCTACACTGTAGAAATAATGCAGTTTGACACCACTTTAATTGCTGTGGTTCTATCCTACAGGATCTTAGGATTTGTAGTTTGTGGGGCACCAGCACTCTTCAGCAGAGAAGGCTAAAATCTTATAAAAGTACAGATCCAATGATTCCATAGGATGGAGCTACAGCACTTGAAAGTGCTGTCAAACTGCATTATTTCTACAGTATAGACACAACCCTAGACAGTACCTGAAATTGCAATGGCCAGTCTACCTGGAAAAAGAATAGGCTTTTTCCTAGCAGTAATAAAAAAAATAAAAATAAAATTTATTTATACCCTGCCCCTCTGTTAAAAACAATTGGGGTGATTTACAACAGTTAAAATTACATCAAAATTATCAGAGCTGTATATCATTGACTGGATCTGAATGGAATTTTGTTCGGATGTCTCAACAGACTTCCATCAGTTTCTCCAAACCTTATTCATTGTCAGGTTGGGAGTGGGTCTTGAACTACTGGCTGCTGGATTTTGGCCCTCTGGTAGAAAACTACGTAAAAGTTCTGAAACATTGCTCTATAGATCTGAATTTTTTCCTCCTGTTTCCAAACAAGCTCTGTCTCCATAGTATAATCTGGTCAGTTCTAAAACTAATTGGTTCTTGCCAAAACAAACAAACAAACAAACAAACAAAAATGCAAGTCCCATAATCACCTTGGACGGCTGCTGGGTCAATTTTAATCTGGAAGTCCAATGGTGGTTGTTTTTTAAATGTTAAACAGTGCAAGGGCAGGAAGATGAAACATGTTTAAAAGGGTGAATTGCTGCTCTCAGATGCTTCCAAGAGATGCAGTCTAGCCTTTTTATTGGCCAGAAGAAAGTTCTTGAGAATGTGGAGGGGTCAAGAGACACACAAACAGCCTTGGGAGGCTGCATGCTCTTGCCCATCTTGTCAAAAAGTCTGAGGCTGGCATCAGTCAAGAGTGGGGAAATGTTGGGGGTGCTGGTGAATTAGTCAGATGGTCAAGGATACCACCAACTGGCATGTAGACCTGTGTTAAAACTTTCATATTGTTGCACCACTGAGCATACATCTACACAGTAGAAACAGAGATTTGTAGTATTGCGAGGCACTGGCGCTCTTTGCCAGAGACAGCCACAGACCTTGTAAAATGATAAATCCCAGGATTTCTTAGGCTGGGGCTACAGAACTTAAGGTGGTGTCAAACTGCATTATTTCTACAGTGTAGATGCACCCTTAGAACACAAGGATAAGGTAACATGGAGTAAAAATATCCACTGATGTATTCCATTTGTTATGGAAAGTGTGACAAAGTTATTTATTCATTCAATTTCTATGCCACTTTTCTTCCAGAGTGGGATCCAAGGTAGCTCACAGATCAAATTGGTTGAAAACTTAAGAATAACAATTAAAAAAAAACTAATTAAATTTGTCTCATTAAACAGTATAAATTTACTTCAAAATAAAATAAAACACACTATTTTTAATTTACATGTCTGTCACCAACAGGCGACATGATATTTCTATCATCAATGTTTTGGCTCAGAACTTATGAATGTGAGATTAATCAAATAACTCTGCTCAGGTGTCTTTTTAGGATTAATTTTAGGATTACTGTATACACCAGCATGGGAAAAAGATATTAATATAATTGGGATGATATTCTTTATTTTCTTCTTTGAATTCTCATGGAATCTCATTATACATTTCTAGCACCGGGAAATGGAGGACAGAGAAAACAAGTGGATAGCCACTCCAGGTTTCAGCTTCTGTCTTAGTTTGATAGGATTGTTTTGATCTTGGTTGTCGCATAAAAGAATAGAGGAAAAACCTTCTTAGGAAGAACAAAGCGAGCTTGGGGTATTATTTAAGCTTTGAGCCTGCAATTAGGTCACATAAGTAGCTGGATTTATTGAAGAACATAGTTTCACACAGGCACCACTTACACACTGCTTTTCATTTCCATAGTAAATCATAAGCGGGAAACTAATATGGTTATTCTTTACAGCTAAAATGCACCCATTTCTTTAAAATCTGAATTGGGTATGAAAAGATGAAAGCATGGGTAAAGACCCCCGATAGACAAGATGCAAAGGGACACAGGAAGATGCCTGGTACTGAATGAGAGCATTGGTCAACCTAGCTCAGTACTGTCAACTCTGACCAACAGTGGCTTTCCAGGGTTTTAGGCAGGATTCCTTCCTTGACCTACCTAGAAATCCCTGGTGCTTCTTGCTTATCTTTTGAAATCAAACAACATCAGGTATCCAAGTTAGTCTGGAAAATCACTATGCAAAAGGATCTTGTAGCACCTTTGAGACTCAGATGGATAACATCAGGTTTACTCAGTGTGAAGGTCCAATGAATCTAGCATCCTCCTTGTCATGGTGGCTAAATATATGCCCTTGGAAAAACTTACAGCATATGAAGGCAACAGTCCTTTGTCCTTCCATCTACTGGTACATGATACAACATTGTCTCTGGATGAGAAGGTTCTCATAGTCTGCCACAAATCTAGTTAATCTCCTTTTAAAGATGCCTAGGCTGATGGTTGTCATCAAGAGCTGTGACAATGAATTCATCCTTCATGTCTTTATTCTGTGAAGAATTAGTTCATTTTCCCTACCCTGAATCTTTTGCCAAACAGTTTTATTGGTTGACCTACTTTCTAGTATTAGGATGCCTCCATACCATGGATCACTTCATAAATCTCTGTCATTGCTCTTGCTTCAGTATTATTGAGAATGCATCACTCTGTCTAAATGGTGTAGTTTGTAGTCTTTGAAGTGCAGTTGTCGATTGTGACATTCCCAAGAGCCATGCCCTCTACACAAAAATCATGGGTAGCTCTGTCAACCCATCTCGACAACCCAAGGAGGGCTGGTTTCATCTCTCCCTGCTTACAAAGGAAGCCAATGCATCTTAATTGACCATTCAAAACCAACCTACCTCAAAAGAGCATAAATGATAATAATGTGTTGACACTCGGAAGCCTCCCCTTTCTATGGAAATTGTAGTTGAGAACAAGGAAAGATGAGAGATATGAAAAATGATTCCATTATCCATATAACTACCGGTAAGAATGTCCCAGTGCTTTATCTCTGAGAACACTGGTTCCATTACACCAATGACTTTCTCACTAATAAAGTAACTTCGGTGTCAGCGAGACACTAAAATTGCTGAAAGTTTAGACCAAATGTTAAAGCAGCTATCTAAGATTCAGAAAACAATCTCCAAAGAGCCTCAGCACTTGGGAGATTTCTTTTCAAATTTCAATTAAAACCAGGAATGGATTCACTGTCCCAGTGATCTGGAAACTACCTTTGCTTTTACTAACATCATAATCCTATGAGCAATGGGTGTTATTTGTACTGGATCCATCCATAATCTCTTCCAATGGGTTACAGCCCCTTCATGCCAGACAAACAATTCATACCATTCCTCAGCATTGCACACATTCATTTTCTTAAATTGCCATTGCAATAAATCCCACCACTATAAATGAGAAAGCAGCCAACTGATTTGCATGTAGTAACACTGACAATAAACCATGCTTGCTTCATTCAGTTGTGCAAGTGTCTTCTTCCCAGGAAGCAACTTACCCAGCTGGACATCTATAAAAGTTGTCTGATTCTCCATAGGGTATAAAGGCTGAGGCGGTCTCTTGGTAACTAAAGCTAGAACAGAGAAATGAGACAAAAGGGGAATGGAGAACAATTAGACAAGACAGTAGGATATTGCTTTTAAGTTAATCTAAGGAGCTTATCGCACCGCTAAAATAAACCTTCTTACCTCTCCTGACTTCAGTCTTAATTCGGGCAGCATCTGGATACTATCACAGGGATTTTGCCACCGAATCCACTGCCTGCATCCAGCCTGTGTCAAGCCCAGGTAAGCTGTGTAAGCCGCCTTGATTGGACCCCCAAATAGGTGGGGTATAAATAATAATAATAATAATAATAATAATAATAATAATAATAATAAGGTCCCAGGAGTGCTCAGTGCACCTATTTTGGAAACTGGGAGTTTCCTGACTTAAGAAAATGGCTGCTGGAGTGCCCCTGGGACCTGGGCTGGATGTGGGCAATGGGTTTGGCATCAAAATCCCTGTGATAGTATCTGGATGCTGCCCGAATTAAGACTGAATTCAGGAGAGGTAAGAAGGTTTATTTAGTAGTGCGATAAACTCCTAGATGCAGGTACTAGAAAGCACTGAAGTGCATAGAGAGGTAAAAAATACTCACAAATCTGCTCCTTGATAGGAAAATCAGTTTGAGTACTCATCATTATGGCTGACAATTGCCACAGGATGTTTGTATGTGTGTGTTTATGTGTGTATTTTGGGACTTTGTGAAAAATTCATTTGTACAAAAACTTGTGTCTCTTAGTTGTGTGCTTTCAAGTCATTTCAGACTTACGGTGACCCTAAGGTGAACCTATCACGGGGTTTTCTTGGCAAAGTTTGTTCAGAGGAGGTTTGCCATTGCCTTCCCCTGAGGCTGAGAGTGTGTGACTTGCCCAAGGTCACCCAGTGGGTTTCATGGCCGAGCTGGGAATCAAACCCTGGCCTCCAGAGTCTAAGTCTACAAACCACTATGCCATGCTGGCTCTCATATGCCCACCCCCCAAAAAAACCCCAAAGTCTGGCATTTTGTATTGCAGTTTCATATTTGAAACCTGGAGTTACAGGTCAATAACCGATCTACATTTGGGTATACTGTTTATTCATGATTCATTAATGCCACAATGATAAATGTGTCCCAGATCCTCACTTAAATCCCAGGAAGCTGCTCCAATTATGGAGGTCTGTTATGCTGCCTTGGGTCCCATCCTGCGAGAAAGGTGGCATGCAAATAAATAAATAAATAAATAAATAATACATAAACTCTGCTGGTGGTCAGGATGCAGCAGAATGAGGTTACCAGTGGTCTCCCAGTAGTGAGCAAATCCGTGACAGTTGCTCATTGCACCAAAGATTGCTGGTGGGAGTGGGCTGGAAACCTCATCCTGCTGTGCCCCAAACTTGCAGAAGAGACCTCCATTGCTCAGAGTGGCTGCTGGCTGTTAAGGTAAGTTGGTAGGGAGGTTAGCCCCAATACTTGGTTCTGCAGTCACAACTAAGGGTGCATCTACACTGCAGAATTAATGCAGTGTGAAAATGCTTTAACAGCCATGGCTCAATGCTACGGAATTCTGGGATTCGTGGTTTTGTGAGTTATTCAGCCTTCTTTGTCAGACAGCTGTGGTGCCACAAAAAACTACAAATTCCAGGATTCCATAGGATGTAGCCATGATTGTTAAAGTGGTGTCAAACTGCATTAATTCTGCAGTGTGGCAACAGCCTTAGTCAGTGGTGTAGGTTCTTGGCCATTGTTTTGAGAGGGAAACAAAATGCATTGTGCAAAAACATTGTTTTGTGCAAAAAGGAAGGTATTTTGTATATACAACCTTTTTGCAAAATTTCTGAAAAATGCAAAAACCATTGAAAAATATGCAAAAACCCTTGTCAGGTGACCCATATGAAGAGAAAACTTCTGAATTTTTTCATGAAATAGGCAAAATTTTACATTCCTAGAAAACGTTTCAATCCTAGTCAAAGCTGGCAGTGGAATTTGGGAAACTCAAGCATTTGACCCACCAGCCCAGACATATGAACTCTCTAATGTACCTTCCCCAATGCCCTTCCGAGAAAATAACATTCTAATCTATATGGCTATTAAGATTGGCCTTTCGGTGCAGACTAGCAATTACCTTCTATGCCAGATCCAAATGATATACATTCAAAAGAAAAGTTCTGTTTACCCAGAGGCATCATGCAGGGATCTCTTAAGACACTCTTATGGCACTCACATGCACAATTTTAGTTGAGCTAAAATTGGAAATTCCATTTGTAAGAATGTGGTAGCTCAAAAAGACCTCGTCCCAAACTCAAATGCAACAATTGACCCCAAGGAAACATCTGGGCCACCTCATGCAATTAGATTACTTTTGGATAAGCCTAGGAGTCGAAAATTGCTGGCAGGGAAAGAAAACAATCAATTTCTTTTGCTAATGCACTCGAGGCCTCTGTGTGGCATTACAGGAAGAAGGGAGAGCTGTCAATGCTACTTAATCATTGTGTTATCTCTATTGAGAATTTCCAAAAAAGCTGCAGGCTGGATCATTGCACAGTTCACAAAGTCTAACGCACTTCAATTGACACTGATGATGGGGAAAACTTCAGAGACCAATCACTAAGGTCTAATTCATGTGCCTTAAAATTGGCCCTGATCACTCAGCAAGCTCAGTAAGTAGAGATGCACATCAAAGCGAGCATCTCACAGCTCCATCATGTGGGATGATCCAGTTGCAGATCATCTGACGTTCGCTTTTTCAACAAGGGCTTAGACTAGCGCTACTTTTCACGAGTTATTTGTTACGGAAATTCTTGCAGTGATCCAAAACAAGCCCTTGGTCATTGTTAAAACTGCAACACTTTTAATAATTCACCACACTGATGATTGGTTGATGATTATGTAAAGCGCCGTGCAAACCGTAGGGCTCTATATAAATAAATAACAACAACAACAACAATAATAATAATACATTCCTTCTCCTATCGCTCATTGCATTTTTATTGCACATCTTATGGCAGATAAGAAAATAACATGGGCCATTCATTTTAAAAACTTTGAACATTCCCTTCAACCTGCCTCTAAACATGGCCCTTAAAAATAACTAGAAAGTGTTACTTATTACACCAAAGAAAGTAATATGCTTCCCATTTTAAAATCCCTTTTGAAATGTACCCTTGTTACTGCTGCATTCCTACAAAATGAATTATCTTATTGGGCCTTTATGGGCTCAAGCTCTATGGTTTAAATAATCTACAATAAATTGTGATGTACAGGTAAAGAGATGGTAGATGTTGAAGGAACTGGGAACAACAGGAGGTCACTGAATTGCTACAGGAGTCATGGACAAGTGCTTCCAAGGGCATTCACTGTGTGTCTCTTTCATTTGACATTCCTTTAAATTTTCCTTCCTTTTTCTTTTTCTTGTTTCTTCTCATGAAAATTTTGTCAATAAGTAATAAGCTATGGGGCTGGGGGTCAGTCAAGAGCCGCTGAGTCAGAAGTACATACGATGATATATAACCTCATATCCATCATTTTATTCAAAACAGACTCTTCAGAGAAATCATGGGCTGTTTGGCCTTTGCTGACTGTAAAAATGATACATGTACTTATTTCTTTCCCCCTACGTTTGCATCTAGAGGTACCTTATCGCTAGAGCCAACCTCTGATAAGATTGTCCCGTTTCTTGTAATTTTTATACACTTTCCCCTCCTTTCTCTAGGGACACTTGGGGGGAAAATGCAATCTGAAAAATGGCAGAAAGATAAAATTGTTAAGGAAGGCGGGAGATGAGAAGAATAACTGGGGTCATTGGCTTCTTAACAGCACCAGAAAGGAAAATATTACATGTTTTATTCTGATGTGTGTATGTGAGAGAGAAAGATATTAAGCAAATGAATGAATGAATGATGCCACTATCCCTCATTCCGACATCAGCAATTTATATGGTGTATGCGCATATGAACCTTGAAGTCACATGCCAACTTATGGCAACCCCATGAATTTCAGAGGGATTTCTTAGGCAAGGAATGCTCACAGGTGGTTTTATCAATTCTTTCCTCTGAAATATAGGCCACAGCACCTGGTATTTATTGGTGATCTACCATCCAAGTACTAACCAGAGTAGATCCACGGTATGGGTGAGTGAGGACTTTTCAGTCAGAGGCCTCACAATGATCTGTCCAAGATTCTGATAGACTGTTTTTTCTAAGCCAGACTCTGGCCTCCCCTTCACTGAATGTGACTGTCTTTCATCTGCCTTGACTTGACCTTACTAGATATAACTCTGCCTCATTATTTCTTGTGCCACCTTGCCAATAAGTGTCATGGGTCCACTCCACTTCCTTCATTATTTGAGAGCTTGGTAAGAATAGGATAGTTTGAAAGGATATGAAGTGGTTCAAATGCCCCAAAGCACTACAGGAATGTGGTAAAGTTATCATCATCATCATCATCATCTTCACCACCACCACCATCAGATGTGACAGATGTCACAATGTGAGAAGGAAACTAAATCACCTACTTGAAAGTTCTCTTTCAGTTTCTACCTATACTTCCTAGCAGCAGCTTCGTTGACAAACCCATTTGGTTCTTTCATAGAATCACAGAATTACAGAATCAGAAAGGCCCCCAAGGCTCATGTAGTTTAACTGGTGCCAGTGAAGGAATCCACAGCTATGCACCTCTGAAAGGTGACCATCCCACCTCAATTTTAAACATCTCCAACAAAGGATCTACCACTCTCTGAGGAAATCTAGTCCACTGTTGAACAGCTCTTACTGCTAGAAGTTCTTAATATTTAGGTAGAATCTCCTTTCTTTTTAATTGATTCCATTGGTTTGGGTCCTATCTCCTGGAGCAGCTGAAAAGAGAACCTTCTTAATATTTAGGTGGAATCTCTTTTCTTGTTAATTGATTTCATTGGTTTGGGTCTTAGCCTCTGGAATAGCAGAAAAGAAACCAACTCTTTCTTCCATTTGCCAGCCTTTCAGGTTTTTGAGCGTGGCTATTATATCACCTCTCAACCCCCACTTCTTCAGACTAAACACACCCAGCTCCTTCAACTGTTCCTCATATGGCTTGGTTTCCATGTTCCAGCTTTTTGGATATGCCTCTTCAACTGTGATGCCCAGAACTGGTCATAGTATTCCAGGTCTGACCAAAGCAAAATAGAGTGACACTATTACATCCCATCATCTGGATGCCATACTTCCACTGATGCAGCCTAGAATTTCATTTGTTCTTCTTGTTGTCACACAATTTGCCCATATTTAGTTTGGGCCCATTTTTTCATACATAGAGATGTCAAGCCAAATGCCATGTATCTAATATTTGTAACAGGGAAATTTCCAGATTGTTGTAGCTGTGTTTGTCACACCAAAAACAACAAGAATCTTGGGGCCTTAAGACTAATGCATTTATCATAACATAAGCTTTTGCTTATTTTGCAAATATAGTCTGCTTCATCAGATACATTCACTTTAGTTATGATATTGAAAGAAAGATGGGATATAAATAAAATAATAAACATTATCCTATGAGCTGATATGCTCTTTCCTCTTTCACCACAGGTCTCATTCAAACATATTTGCTCCTCTGAGCTTGAGGACTTGCATTGGCATGTGGAAATGGACATTATTAACCACTACCATGTTTGAAATAAATTCTCTTTGTGAAATTAGATCTGTGATGGTTCATATACAATATATGAAACAGGTATCAAACATTGGACATGTCTAATCTGCTCTCAGTCTGCAATCTGGTAAGAGTGCAGGAAAATTTAAATACAGTCACCCCTCCTTTTTTGTGGGGGATCTGTTCCAACCCCCATCCCAACCCCCAACCCCGAAAAAGGAAAAACACAAATATTCAAGCCCTATTGGCTTGAATGGAGGTGCGTGTCTATGGGGGCGAGTGGGCACACACCCAATTTTGTGCCCCTCCATTCATCCCTTGTGGATAAGCGAGGGTTGTGGACTTCAAGTCCACAAAAATATGGAGGGACAACTGTACTATTTGTTATTTCTTTGGTTAATGTCATTATCTACTTTGCCAAAATTTCAAACTGGACTTACATCTGGATGGAATCAGGAATTTTACCAATTTTCTATTGGAAGAGAGACAATAAAAGTCTCATCTAGCTTCCTGAAAGATATGTCCTGTAAAGGAATTATTTCAATATTTTTTGGCTTTGAGCAATTTTCCAGAGAGGTGGGCATGTCTTCCTCCCTATATCAACAGAGGTAACATTTTGAGTATTGCTCACCAAGGATTGCATAATATATGATTTTTTTAAAAAAAACAACAAGAACAACATGCCTCCATATTAACTTGCTATTATTTTCATTTTACTTACAGCTAAAAGAACCTAAAAGAAAAGTGAATACTTTGCCCAGTTTATCTGGCTGGGAAATACAAAGACAGATGCTGGGATATCCAACTGCAGTCTTGGCTCTAGAAATGAATTAATGGTGGAAGTATGCCAATGAAATGTCCATCTTTTCTCAGTTGGCCAGAAAGACAGATACAACTATTAAGGAGTGAAAAGACATACTCCTGGGAGTACACAGTACTTAGTTTGAGGAGATGGGAAAGATTTTTGTTAACTATGATTAGCATGCATTCACATTTTTCTCTTACAACACTTTTAGCTTTCATGAATGGTACAAAGCACTTTCAGAGAACAAATGTTCAAGGAAGCAAACAGTTATATGAAATAGTTTAAAAAGCCCAAGACTGATGTGAACACAGCATAAACTAAGTATGTAGTGAGATCTTGTAGCACCTTTGAGACTAACTGAAAGAAAGAAATTGGCAGCATGAGCTTTCCCCTGAAAGTGTATAAAGGATTTCTCAATAAGCCAATTCCCCTGAAAGGCAACTTACCCATCAACTTGAACCTTTTGCAATTAGGTGAGAATTACATTTCAGTTCATATTTTTTTAAAAAAACAGGATTTACCAAAATATGAAAACTTCCAGTATGGAGGAAAGTGATTTGACTAAAGCTACTAGGAAATATAAAGAGTTCATTTCACTTCATTACTCTAGAAATGCTACTGCTCAGCATCATGTGGTAGGGTAAGGCCACAGGTGCTGCTATCCTGCAATGATTCCACTTTTCAACCCTTTTGTGATAAAGTCTGAAGATGCCAGTTAAATTCATATCATGGCACTATAATTGTATAACATTAATGGACCCAGTTCATGGAAAAGGAGATAGTATGAAGCCAAAGAGAACTCGCCAAGTTGCCTTGTGTGAGTATCCTAGGCTCTTCCATTCCCCCATAATTCAGTATTACCTGTTCAGAAACACTTAAGCCTCTTTCAGAAAAAGCTGTGAAAAACACAGCTCTTTACGATGTGAGCAGGGGTGATAACCTAGGGAAACTGGAAATCCAATCTGGATTTTTTGTTTGTTTTAAAGATGGTGAAACAAACAAATGATTGTTGGATTATGCAACTAGGCCATAAGAGTCTCAGGGAGTTCAGCAGAATCAGAAATATTTGCAGTGGGGCAGAATCAGAACATGGAAAGGTTACCATTTTGGATACTGCCAGTGGCCATGCTGGCTTACTCCTCCCCCAAAAGTAACTTTTAACAAGCTCTGTGTAGAATGCATAAGAATCCAAAAAGGGCACAGGTTTTACATCCTTGGCAGAGAGCAGATTTCTTTCCAGAAGAGAAGGAGAAGGACAAAACTTAATTTCCACTATTCTGTTTATTGTGTTAATAACTGAGAACACACGGTATAATGAATTATAGATATCTGTAGGTGCTGCTGGTAGACTTGTCATTTTGCTATTAAAAATCAAGCTGGGCTATAGAGAAAGAATCTGGAATGAAGGAAGGATAAATTATGAGGCTAAACAGCAAAAGCAAAGGCATGGGGAAGAAGGAGGAGGGAGGCAGGAGGGGAGGAAAGAAATGTTTCATTGCTTTCCATGTTCCAGAAAAATGCCAGCTTCCTTCCTTTAGCCAAAAATCCTGGCACCATCTCCCCATTAATCAACAGAAGGCATCTCTTACTAATAATTAAAGAGCCTGGCATCCATTTTGACAGCAGATCTTGTACATTTGAATAGTGTCCACTGGGGCAAAATCATGACGTGCCAAAACTTTTCAGAGCATTTAATTTGTTCCTCAAGTCAAGCCTATCTTCCCATCTAGTTCAGAAATATGTATTAAGCATTTCACATCATGCTCATGCTCCCAAGACCCTTGTGCCTGACACAGGAACAAATCTAGCCAGACACAGAATGGAGAAGGCCACAACTTAATACAATGACGCTCACAAATGAAACATCACCTTGGTCTTTGATCACTCGAGTGGAATCTGCAACAAAATGTTGAGTGTACCTTGACTCCCTAACTGGAGTCTTCCAGTTCCAGATTGTTAACAGCCATACCTTAAGCCTAAATGGAAAATGGCTCAAACTAAAGATGCATCCGCACAGCAGAAATAAAGCATTTTGACAACACTTTAACTGCCATGGCTCAATGCTATGGAATTCTGGGATTTGTACTTTTATTAGATATTTAGCCTTCGCTGTCAAGAAGCTATGGTGCCACAACAAACTACAAATTCCAGGATTCCATAGCACTGAGCCCGGATAGTTAAAGTGGTGTCAAACTTCAATAACTCTCCATCTCTTCCATCTTTCACTTCATCTGTTTGATTTTCTGCTGTCTGAAAATAGATCACATTGTACAAACGAATTACATTATCTGTTTCTATTTCTCAAGCGACATTCAAATTATTATGAAAAGCAAAGCTCCAGGAGAAAATGGCCATGAGGGTGGGCGGGTGACAGAGGCATTGGTGCTGGATACCTTTGCTTGCAACAATCACAAAGGGACATACACAGCTGTAATGCAATATTACGCCTGCATATGTCACTAACAGAATTCTGGCTGTGAACTCTTAGGCTGAGATTCCATTCACTGGGTGCATAGTGTGAAAACGTCACAGCTATGTTGCAGTACTAGAGTACACTGTTTGACAATAACAATAGCATTTGCTTTTCTATACCGCTTCTTCATACTGAACAAAGTAGTCTCTAAGTGGTTTACAACATGTAAGCTAATTGCCCCCAACAAGCTGGGTACTCATTTTAGTGATCTACAGGAGGGATGCAAGGCTGAGTCAACCCAGGAGCCCTAGGATCGCTCTCACAACCTTGTGGCTGCAATACTGGCTGAAGTACTGGCATTTAACCACTGTGCCATCAGAGCTCCTTTGGACAACAAATTGTATAAAGGATAGCAAGGTCCTAGAACAAATCAAGCTGGAAATCTCCCTGGAAGCCAAGATGATTAAGTTGATGCTGTCGTACTTTGGCCACATCATGAAAAGACATGAATCGTCGGAAAAGACAATAATGCTAGGAAAGGTGGCGAGAAGTAGAAAGAGAAGAAGACCTTATGCCAGATGGGTGGACTCAATTAAGGAGGTCACAGGTATGAATTTACAAGACCTAAGCAGAGCAATGGAGGACAACGGAGCTTGGAGATGTCTCATCCACAGGGTTGCCATGAGTCAGGATCAACCCAAAGGCAGTTAACAACAACAACAACAAGAAAAAAGAAGCCAATCAGTGTGGCTGAAGAGTGCAGTATAAATATTCTAAATAAAATAAATAAATAAGATGGTCTTACCAGAAAAAGTAAACGAAGTGAATGGCCAAGGACACAGATTGTTGTTTTTTTTAACTGTTCTACAAAATTTCTGTGAACCACCTGAGTTGAATGTGTTGACTTCTTGTAGTCCATGGGCCTTTATACCTTTGGTATAATTGTTGTAGTATCAAACTAGGAACATGGAACAATTACATTTTTTCAGCAATAGCTCCCAGAACCTTCCAGCTAGTCTAGCCATTGTCTGCCTTCATATCTGCCTCTCAACCATGATGCTCACCAGCTGATTGTGAGCCTGTCATGACCTCTCTGCCAGATCTGCTTCACAGGGTTGTTGTGAGGATAAAATGGAGAAGGCAGGGAAAGCAATTCTTCTAAAATTAGAATCCACTTTTTTTTAAAAAATGTGAGACATATGAACATTAATATGGATACAGGTAAGAGAGAGTCTAAGCAGTTCATTCAGGGGAAGAAAGGCAGCATTGTTGCACTATTTTGAGTGATTTGGTAGCAATTTGGCATTCAGGAGATTGAGCTGCCTTTCCTTTACTAACACAGCAATATCAGCCTGACAAAATGATTACGCCTGCATCCGTCATTTGATATAGCAGGAATAAAGTCACTCCAACACAGTGCTGTCAGAGGATAAATGTCTCCAGCTTTGAAAATAAACACCTCACACTTATTTTCCATAAAATGTCTCAGCATTCAGCTGGGAGCAAGGGAGACATCATTATCCTATGACAAAGTTCTGTTCTATTTGAAATTATTTATTCAAGTAGGAAATCCATCACTCGTCGACAACAACTGGAGAGCGTAATGACTCTCGGCATTAGATTCCCTGTTCCAGCTCATCTTGCTAACTTTGCATTAAACTTTTGGTCTCTTCGCCTTGTCTTGGGGAGCAGCTGTCTGAAACCTATCTTTCTAAATAACTAAGCAAATGAATAAATGTCATTTCTGTAGTGTAGATCTTATAGATTGGCAGCAACTCCCCCCCCCCCAGCTGTGTTGGGGGGGGACTGCATCAGAAATGAGTCAGAGATAAGAACCTGTTCTTTGTATTAATGTAGTGATGCTATTAGCATATACATTACTTCCTCAGAGGTACATTTGTGTATGTATTTGTCTACTTAAAACATACAGAAATTGGCCAGAATCCTGTTGGGGTCTTACATCTTCATAAGTGGATTTATGCCTGTGGGAATTACAATTGAGCAGTACCCTAATGTCTGTATACAGTCGAGGGATGCTGTTACATTTTTACATAGTGAAGCCAGCAAAATGATCACTGTGCAATGGGACCAAAGCACAATGGGATTGATGCACAACAGGATGGACATTCATTGGGTCCAAAGCACATTGAAGCAGTCCTGATGCGCATCAGGCACTGTCCTGTTATGCCTCTTTGCAATTCATTAAAAGGGTTTCTGAGCAATTCTGCTGCAAGGCTAGATGTATGTAAAGTAACATTACAGGTCATATGGGATTCCAGTGATGGACTGCAAGTCCCTGAATCCTTTAGTCAGCAAGATTAGTGGCCAAAGTCTTTTTGGTACAAAAAAGCAGAGTTTGTGCCAAACACACACACACACACACACAAAACAACAACCCACCAAAAAAACAACCACCCCACAACACCATCCCTCCAGCAGTAAACAATATAGCTTTTGTCTAGAAAATGCATCCTTTTATGTGCAAAAATGTAGTTTTCAGTTTTTGAAAGATTAATTTTTCAGCTCAGACCCAGCTGAAAACTTGGAATTCTACAGACTTACATTCTGAGAACAAAATAAATGAAGTTTTAAATCCCTATCTGGACTCATTGTTTGGGCAACAGATGAAGAAGTGCTGAGCCAATGGCCACTTCCAGCACACAGCAACATAGATAAACTACACATCTGAGTTGAGTGACAACCAGTCCTTGGTAGCAAGCCCATAGAAGATTTCGAGCTCTATTTATTTCATGGGCTTGATAGCAAGCCCATAGAAGATTTGGAGCTCTATTTATGGTGTGCAACATAATCATACACATATTTACTTGGAATAAAGTCCCGATTCTATTCAGTGGGGCCTACTCCCAGGCAAATATGTTAAAGATTGTGTCCCTTGCCCATGAATCCCATAGGTTTTTAAAATGCTTAAACTTCAGCTGCATTGCACTGTTTATTGCCTATTTTGACTGTGCCTATTTTTTCTTTAAAAAATACAAAAAAGGTTTCCACATTTTCACCGTAAAAATGGTTCATTAACATTGGAATTAAAATTGTGCTTTACTTAATGAACTAAAAAAATGTTTTAGACTGCAGCCATGCCATTTCATCTAGACTCTAAATACTTTGGTTTGCATTTTGAGTTGAGCAAAGTGGGTTTGAAGTTATCCTTCATTTCAAGGAGATCTGCAAAGTGCATTCCATGAGGTTTTTATTTTATTTTTTTATCTTTCAGCTTTCTTAATTCTCTCCCCTTCTACCTTTTCATCTTACAAAAAAGCAACACAGTGGTGACGGATGAAGCAAGGGTCTATCATCCATCCTGATGGGAAAGTGAGAGCCTTTGCATGCAAATGAAAGCTATCATTCTTGTCAACTTGACAGCTACTGCACCAAAAATTTGTAGCCTGAACTCAATTAATATTCCATTACCAAAAAGGATCACTCACTCATAGACATTTCTTACAGTTATCAGCATTATGAGTAGTTTTGATTTCATAGGATAAAAGGAACACATTTTTATTTACTCGTGTAAAAGATTTCATACTGCTGCTTATATAGTGGTATACAAGTTTAAAGGTATATATATGCCTGATAAACAATAGAATAAAAACAATAAATAATAGAACACTAAGAATAGGAGGAATGACTTTTAAAAAAGAGCAAATACATCTGTCTGATGTTTTTGATGAAGTTTTATCCACTTCCAAAAGGACAGAAGATATGAGCCTTTATGTCCCATTCTCAGAAAACATTCTTCATTGGAACTACTATTGACAAGGCCTTGCTTTCTGAAAGCTTGTTCATTCTCCCCATTTGATAGAACTGGCAGCAAAGTCTCATCAGAAGGTCTCAAATCTTGTGGGCAGATAGCTCAGACACCCTTGGGCATTATTACATAGCTAAAGCATTATTTCTCATAAACATACATTACCAAACTTCATAAAAACAATGTATGATTCAGTATCCAAAGGGATCTTGTAGCGCCTTTGAGACTAACTGTGCAAAAGAGCTGTAGCATAAGCTTTTGTAGACTTGGTCTGCTTCCTCAGCTGCAAACAGCGATGTCTCTGAATGGTATATAAGTGAACTATGGATGAAAGGTAATATGGTGGGTGGATAGGAAATTGTGAATTCATGTTCACAATGATTTCAAATGGGAGAAAAACATATGTGCTTAGTATCTTCCAAATGAAATATCCAAGCAAAATGAAGTATAAGCAAAAAGAACTGCATTCATGATCACATCTGTTATTGTGGGAAGGACAACAGGAAAAATTGAGGTGTGAGGGTAATAGGTGAAATGGAGTTGTCCCTTTATATTTGTGGGCTAAGCACTTGCAGATTTGATTATTTGCAGATCACTGTATTTGCCCCTGCCATTAAAAAAAGTTCTCCCTAGGCATCCATGTGTCTTGTGTACATTTCACAAAATGTGAAAA
The DNA here is from genome assembly GCA_026167975.1 of Phrynosoma blainvillii. Classification (NCBI taxonomy): domain Eukaryota; kingdom Metazoa; phylum Chordata; class Lepidosauria; order Squamata; family Phrynosomatidae; genus Phrynosoma; species Phrynosoma blainvillii. Next base: position 23,490,350 of record JANUYF010000009.1, on the reverse strand, counting down.
GCAGATATTTTTCTCCAGAAAGCTATTTTCATTTTTTCTTGAAAATGGAGAAGATGGTGTGAGCTTGTTTCCTGCTGATCTGGAGATTAGGACATCAACCAAATGGGTTGAAATTATAAGAAAAATGATTCTAACGGAACAATAGGAAGAACTTCTTGTAAGAGTTGTTCAACAGGGGAACAGACTGTGTTGGAGGGTGGTAGACGCTCCTTCTTCAGAGGCTTTTAAACAGAGGTTGGATGACCACCTCTCAGGATGGCTTTGCTTTGTATTCCTGCAAGGCAGGGAGTTGTACTAGATTGCCTTGTCTTCCCTTTCAACTCTAAAATGCTATGATCCTATGTTCCTCAGTACTGCCAAAATACAACAAAATCCCAAATATGGTTCTATGATTCTATTCCATTATATATACAAGGGTGATACTTTAATTAAGCCAACTAAAAGTTGCAAAATATATTATGCTAGGCTTTGAAGCACACTGTCATCTTCATCAGGCAAAGATAGTAAAAACTGTGTAAGGGAATAAAGATGGTACCAGCATTACAGGTCTGCCTCTCACTCCAGATGTTCACTTAGGTGTTGTTTTAAATGGTCTTGACTCAGGATCAATTCAGATGGAGACCACACCCCTATTGGCCTTAAGGGGATGAAAACAAAGGCATTAAAAATAAAGCAATAAAATTTTCTTCTAGATTAGCATCCCCAAAATAACTCCCTTTGAGAGCTGGCCATCTGTTGAGACCAAAAGCCAATTTGTAGGCAGAATACCAAGAAACTTAAGAAGCTTCTGCACTGTCAGATCTTGAGATGAATTTAGGCAACCATTAAAGTCAATTTCATACTGCTTTCCTAACATTGGAGGTAAAAGCCTCAGAAACTCCTAGTCAGTTAGGTCAGGATTCCCATTCTCAGATGCTAAATATATGGGCTGACCATATTTCCTTGAGACAAAAATGGGGCATTGGGATGGCAAAAACAGGACAGGATTATGTACCATTCCATATTCATGAAAAAGTATGACTATACTAAAAGTTTTATTACATGAATATATTGAGCTAACAATTAATCTTCAATGACAGAATTCATGCAAAATTTTAGGTAGACATAGAAGGGGACTGTAGTCCACCATGATGGTACCATGAATATTTCTTTAATGAAGTAAATTTTGCAGCAAATTATGGTCTTTCAACACCTGATCATAAAACTTCTCACATTCCATGACAAAATTTTTTTGACAACCAAAATTTCAAACAGAGATCTTCCAATCATTTTTGCAACATAACAGGGCATTTTTCTTGAAAATGGGACAATATCAACTCTTAAATTAAAACAATGGGATGGTCATTTATAATATTTTTAAAAAACCCAGTACTGTCCCATTTAAAATGGCACATATGGTCAGTCTATAAATATAGTATCTTCAGATCTTAATAAATGCTTTGATTGTATATTCCTGCATGGCAGGGGGTTGGACTGGATGGCCCTTGTGGTCTCTTCCAACTCTATGATTCTATGATACTATGAATCATCATGATGTATATTCCAACTTCATGTATTTTGGTGCATGGCCAACATAGCTACCTCTACAGTTTTTCAGGACTACCAAGCAGTAGAGGCAGATGCTGGTTTTGTAGACAGGATGCTGGCATTGCTGTCTTCAGAAAAGAGATGAACAAGAGAAAGAAAAAAAGCACAAATGAAGCACAGGAAATTCCAGAATTAACCTAGGTGTATTGGACATGAGGACATGAAGACAGCTGAATCAGGCTAGATCTGGAGCAACTCAATTGTCCACATATTTACGCACCCACCACCTCTTCTCCACTGACCTGTCCCCCTTCGTGCCACCACCAGTGTGGCCTCACCAGCCTAATAATACTTTGGATTATGGGGGCCATTGTAGGTGTGCCCCCTGTTTCCCTCTCCATGCAATCACAACCAAGGATATATGTCAGGAGGACAGGTCTAATGGGTTAACCACCAGTAACCACTCCTGATTCCATTTTCTAATGCCAGTTCAAAAGTGAGACAAATACGTGCAGAAGTTACTGCTCCTTCTCTCATGGCTTACTCACCCAAAGACAACTAGTGAAAAAGCAGTAACAGTTAAAGGGAAGAGTAAGTGGGCCAGGAGGTTCTATCGCTGGCATTTCCCCCAGATCATCAATGGACATTAGGTGTTTCCCAACAGCGCTGTTCCCCCGGTATGAATGGCAATTGCATTTATCCATATATTCCCAAGTCTATGATTTCCCCACTTCCTGTGATTTCCAGAATGTACATTTAGCAACCTGAAAATACTGTTCTAGAGGCAAAGCTGATTTTACTCATGCTCTCTGCACTCCACAGGTGTGTTTTGCTGGTGCAGAAAAACAAAGTTGAAACTTGGGCAACTGATAAGTTATATCACTTCCTTGGTGCATTTGGACTCAAGCTCTCCTCAGGTCAGCCAACATAGCAGGAATCTCACTCTCCAAATCCCAAACAAAGTTAGATTAAACACTCCCATAGGCACTTTAACAGATTTCTCATCAAGGCTTAAGTCTTCACAGTAATTCTTTGTACCTGTCAAACCAAATGAAGTTCTTTTGGTAGAAAAATAAAACCACCTCCAGCAAACCAAGAAAATCCTTTCCCTTTCTACAGAATGCTATCTAGATAAACAAACACTTTTGTGTTGGCACACTAACTCACTGTTCTGTATGGGCTGTGGCATATAAATAAGAGATGAAATGGAAATGATCTTTCTTTCTTTCTTTGACTAGATGCATTTTTTTGCAACAGAAAAAGAAACAGCCAATTCCAACAAAATGCCTTGGAGGAAGGGCAATCTGGTGGTGCATAAAAAATGGTAAATAAGTAAATGATGGTGCTCAAGTATACAAGGTACTACACTTAGGCAGAAAAAAATGAAATACATAGATATAGGATGGGTGACACCTGGCTTTATAACAGTACATGAGAGAGGGATCTAGGAGTCTTAGTAGACCATAGGCTAAATAGTGTCAATAGTGTGATGCAGCAGCTAAGAAAGCCAATATGATGCTAGGCTGCATTAATAATTATAATGTATAGATTGTGAGAAGTAATAGTGCTACTCTATTCTTCTTTGGTCAGACCTCACCTGGAATATTGTATCTAGTTTTGAGCACCCTAGCTCAAGAGGGATATTGACAACCTGGAGTGTGTCCAGAGGAGGGCCACCAAAATGGTGAAAGATCTGGAAACCATGCCTTATAAGGAACAACTTAAGGAGCTGGGTATATTTAGCCTCGTGAAGAGAAGGTTAAGAGTTGATACGATAGCCCTGTTTAAATATTGGAAAGGATGCTATCTTGAGGATGGAGCAACGTGGTGCTCCAGAGAATAGGACATAGAACGTGGATAGAAGCTACAGGAAGAGATTCCACCTAAAGATTAGGAAGAACTTCCTGACAGTAAGATCTGTTCAGCAGTGGAATACTCTGCCTTGGAGAGTGGTGGAATCTCCTTCTTTGGAGGTCTTTAAACAGAGGTTGGATGGCCATCTGTCAGAGGTGCTTTGATTGCGTATTCCAGTATGGCAGGGGGTTGGACTGAATGGCCCTGGTGGTCTCTTCCAACTCTATGATTCTATCATTGTATTATTCTAAGTCTTCTGACTTCTTAAAGGCTAATGTATTTGATAAAACATAAATGCTTATGGTCTACAGACTACTTTATTAGATGATGTGTAGCCCATGAAAACCTATGCAGAGAGAGGGGGGGGGGGGAGAGAGCGAGAGCATTAGTTTTTGAGATACCACACAATATTTTATTGGATTTGGTACAAGAGAGTCATGTAGTTAGTCCCCTGGAAAGCCATCAAGGTTAGTGCATTTGTTTCTTGTTCTTCTTAAACAGGTGGAAAATCTTTGTGAAACACCCCTTCCATGTTTTTGACATCAGTTACCACCATCCCTTATCATAGGCCATGCCAGAGGGAGCTGATGGGAACTGTTGGATAAAATATTTGGAGTGCCAAATTTCCCCTCAGCTGTAGAAGAGCAACAAGAATGTAAATCACAGAGCAACTGGTACAATAGGAGGAGAGAGGAGTTATTTCCAGTGGTGGCTGGTGGCTTTCATGACAGGAAGGCAGAGTATCTGCTCTGGTTTTAAGTTAAAGGAGCTCTATGTGGCATCGAACCTGTTTTGTGATATAGGTGAGCATAGTGACTACCGGTAGCTCCTTTAAAGTTAAGCGTGGATTCACTGCCCCAATGATAAGGAAGCTATCCCCCCCACCCACAGGGGTTATTTCTTTGACCACCAGCTGAAGGGACCATAGGATGTGATTCATAAATTGGAGATATTACTTTAGATCTTCCTGGTGATGAACTGTCTCTAGACTGATTTTGGGTTGATGCCGTGCTGTATTTTCATTCATGTTAGTTGCTTAAGTACAAGGCCAGCATCACCATTTGCTGAATGTGATGGTCTTCTCAGGCATCAGATACTGGGAGGCAACAGTAAGTCACTGGCAGAGAAATCTGTGTGCCCCAGGGGAAGGTCTACACCTACCTTCAAAGAACAATTCAACTGCTGATCCAGTCAGTGTTTGTGCTTGGAAGGGGACTGTGGTGCTCTCTTGTTTGCTATTCACCCCCAGGAAGCAAAATGTCTTGGACTGACCCTGACTAGCCCTGTCATTCTTTATGAATCACTTCCATCCAAAGACTGGAGTTAAATCATTGAGTAGAATTGAGTTCAATATCCAATGTTCACATATTTTGGCTTTCAAAACAGCAGGAAATACTAATGCAGAGCAAATGAATAAAGCCTACAGCTGAGAGTGCCCAGCTTTAGGCATAGGTCAGTGTGGGCCAGCCTTGAGTCACTGTTGGGTTTAAAATAAGGCAAAGTAAGATACAGCTTCAGACCTCACAATATGTATGTGTGCATGTGCCTTGAACCCACCTGTTGACTTATGACAATCCCATGAATTTCATAGGGTTTCTTAAGCAAGTAATACTCAGAGGTGGTTTTGCCAGCTTTCTACCTCTGAAAGATAGCCTTCAGTACCTGAGCTTTATTGGCAGACTCCCATCCAAGTACTAACCAAGGCTGACCCTGTTTAGCTTCCAAGATCAGGCAGTATCTGGTGCCTTTAGGGTATTGTATTTGTGTGCATGTGTCTTCAAGTCACCTGCCAACTTACAGTGACCCCATGAGTTTCATAGGATTTTCTTAGGCAAGGAATATTCAGAGGTGGTTTTACCAGTTCCTTTCTCTGAAATATTCTTTTTGGTTAACTGTCCTCAAGTTGGCCCTGACTCCTGGTGACCCTGTGGATGAGACATCCCCAAGACTACCCATTCTCCACAGTTCTGCTTAAGTTCTCTTAAATTAATCCCTGTGACCTCCCTAATAGAGTCTTCCTCTCTTTCTACTACCTTCTACTTTCCCTAGCATTATTGTCTTTTCTAATGAGTCATGCCTTCTCATGACTTGGCCAAAGTATGACAACCTCAGGGGCCGTTCACACTACAGAAATAAACCGTTTTGGATCCAGTTTATTTCCTTGACATTCACACTCACCCTGACTGCAATCGATGCAGTTTGTGGGGTGGGTGGGTGGGTGGTGGTTGCAAAAAGCCCACTTAAACCAGTGCATTTGGCACCAGATCCCTTAGATCTTCGTTTTTAAGAGCTGCATTGATTCACATCTTTGGTAATGTGACCACACTCCTGAATTGATTTGGATTGCACTGCATTATTCCTGGAAATGGAGGCACCTCCATTTTAAATCAATGTCGTGGCAAATGTGAACAGCAAAATGCCACAGAGAGATCCAGTAAAACTGTAGTGGGAACACCAGACTGATTCTGAATTGAATCTTCATTGGCGTGAAGATGCAAATCTCTTTGTTCAAAAAAGTAAGTGAGCATGACCCTTACATTTGATCATCTTGGCTTCCAGGGGATTTCAGGCTTGATCTGTTCAAGGACCCATTGAGTGACCTCTAAATACAAAACAAATACATCAAATACAAAACAAATACAAAACAAATACACCCCTCCTCCCAATAATGCAGGCCTCTTGAACTGGTCTTAATCTGGCTCTGCCTTGGGTTAAGGATTGGGATTTATTCTGCATTTTAAGAACAGAGATATTACAAACTGGTTGCTATTTTTGTGTGTAATATGTTAGAGGGAGTACTGAGTAGAAAGCATGGCATGCTACATATGTTTCACCTTGAGGCTGGGCTGGAGGATTGCTGGAAACTCCACCATACAATTCCTGGAGTGTCTGCTCCTGGCCTCTTTTTCCCTCCTCCCAGTGTCAGCCTTATTTTAATCAAAGAGCATCCAGTTCTGCTTTCTGTTGAAACAAAGTTCTTCTTGAGCTTTGTTGGTTTCTTCAAGGCAGACCCTGTGATGTCTGAACTAGCTTCCCTCTAATCTGCATTTCAAGAGGCACCAGGCAATTTTGCTCTTCTACGTAAGATGCAGACTTTTCTCTCCAGATAAATTTAGGTATTTTTTTTAAAATAACAAGACAGGCAACAAGGGGCCAAAGGGTGTGTGTCTCTGTGTGTGATTTTATCTAATCTATCAAAGGAGGCTTAAGGACCCGCTTGTTACATTCTAATATAAGAAATTCAATTGTCAGTCAAAAGCCAAGTTGTGTCTCCTGATGTGATTGGAACGTGGACTTCTGAAGGCATAGTTAAGCTGTGTGTGTTGTGTGCCTTCATGTTGTTTCTGATTTATGGCGAGCCTAAGGTGACCCTATCATGGGGTTTCCTTGGCAAGATTTGTTCAGAGGAGGTTTCCCCTGAGGCTGAGAGCATGTGACTTGCTCAAAGTCACCCAGGGGTTTCATGGCCAACCAGGGAATCGATCTCAGGTCTCTAGCATCATAGTCCAACACTCAAACTACTATGCCATGCTGGCTCTGTTAAGCCACAAACTTATCAGTTTTATTTTATTTATTGATTGGAGATATAAAATTGCCAATATTGGAACACTGTGCAATTGATTTTTTAAAAAGCAAATACAAAAACAGGTGCATCTACCCATTTGACACTACTTTAAGTGCTGTAGCTCCATCCTATGGACCCCTGTAGTTTTATATGGTCTTTAGCCTTCTCAGTCAAAGCATGCTGGTGCCTCACACAACTACAAATCCCAGGATTCTGTAGGATGCAGCCCTAGTAGTTAAAGTGGTGTAGAACTGCATTCTACAATATAAATACACACCAGGACACCTCTATCCTGTCTGAGGATGCAAGCCACTTTGTAAGCAGCTGGACAATAAGCCCTGTATTTCCAGCATTTAATGCAGAAAGAGGTCCTTCCCATTGCTTGCTATCTGATATTTTTTAAGATGGAGATGCCAACGATTGAATTTGGGACTTTAGAATGGCATTACCATTAGGCAGAGGCAACCAACTACCTCAGATGCGAGTTGCAGAGGGAAAGTAGCAACAACTGTCCCTGGTCCTCTGCATCGAACCCGCAAATACCCTTCTTTCTTAGAGACTGGAATCATTTTATCCAGTAGTTTCATTCTAACAGTGGATGGAGCTGAGCTTTCTGAAAGTGGAAGGAATACCATATCCTCCATGCGCTCTTGATTTGTCAGGGACAGTCCAAATCAATCCTCTGCTGTCCCACTTTTTCAGCTGCTTTTAAAATACAGTGGGTCCTTGGTATCTGCTGCGGTTTGGTTCCAGGATCCATTGTGAATACTCAAGTCCCATTAAATACAATGGTATAGTAAAATGATGTCCCTTATATAAAATGGCAAAATCAAGGTTTGCCCTTTGGAATTTATATATATATATATATATATATAGAGAGAGAGAGAGAGAGAGATGAATACGTTCAAGCTGTGGATACTTGAATCTGTGGATAAAGAATCTGAATACAGAGGGCCAACTGTATCCCAGTTTTTTCTCTCTTTTCCCCACTATCCATTTTTGTCTTCAGTTTACTGCAACTGATGCAACTAAGTTCAAGGTACAAAAGTAGTTTGCAATCATTTAACTCAGCTGGAGGGAGGAAAAGAGGGGAAGACCATTGCTCTTCCCAGTAGATTGAGGCAAAAGCAAACTGTTGCAGCTTGTGTATGCTTCCTCATTGATAACTTTTGCCATCCTGACCACATTCTGATGCTGCTTAGCCACATGTGTTCCAGCTTTCATCAGCAAAATATCAGCAGGTATGTTGTACTACTGTTTCAGCAAAGTGGGCAATCTGAAAAGAGTACAATCTCAGGACTTCGGGGTGTTGTTTTCACATCACATTACCAACACACCATAAAGGGAACTGAACCATCACGCCATACTGCTCATCGCCACCAGCACTTCCATCTTTGACGGAACTGTCATGTTGCTGTTTAAATGTTCCAGAGTTGAGCTATAAGGATTCATTTCCAGTGGGTTGGGGGCACTTCATCTTGTTATTCAGGCTCTAATTGGCATCGTCTCTCTGCTGATGGCATGCTAACATCTTTGGTGGTTTTTACCCTCAAATAAAAAAAATGAGGCATTTTTCTTTGCAGGAGAGGAGTGAGGAAGACGAGAAAGAGGAAGAAGATTTTGACTTTTCTTTTAAAAAAGTAATGTGGTTATTAGCAACAAATGTTGATATTATTATTATTATTGACTCAAAAAAGCAAAACACCTCCAAAGCAATTCCATATCAAAGTAGCATCGCCTCTAGCACTGTGTGCCTATGAATGATGAGTAACATTACGCCTAGTGACATCCCTTTGTCAGACTTGCTTGGGCTAAAGATAGACAGAATCCATTTGTATAAATTGCGGCTTTGCTCCTGAAGGATTACAAAAATATATGGTGCTAGGCTTAAGTCTCAAACCATTAATATAGTTAAAATATGCCATCTTTCTCTCTCTTTTGTTCCTGGTGAGTACCTCCTGAGCCATCATCAATCAAAACTAATTCACTAAATATACAATTTAAACAGCAATAGAAAGAGAAATACGGCACACTATATCACCTGTCATTGCATCAAATGTCTCTATTTGTCAGTGGTAGCAGCTACACCAGATTTTCAAGGTCTGCAATATGCGTGATTCGTAACTGAGTTCCTTCCCACCCTTGCCCTACAGGTATTATGCTTCCCAATTGGATTTCCAGGGATTTAATGTGAATTTTGGTAATGGAAGCACCTGCTTCCATGTCCACTCAAATAAAAAATGCTACTTGGAGTTAGTGGGGTGAATCTATCCGTGATGCCATTCTTGGTTGCTATTTTTAAATCCATAAAGCTTCAGTGTGAAGGTGGGAGCAGAACCTATAAAAAATCCCCACTATTGACTATGCCAGCACTGGCCATAAGTTCCTACAATTATAGTTAAAAGATGTAGCTTTTCCAACCTTAATTTGAGCTTTAGTTTACCTTTCCCCACTCACCCTATTGTGTATGTTTCAAATCTGATGAGAATAATTCTTCAAATGTCTGCTCAGAAGTGATTACCATAACATTAGTGCCATTCTAAGTGTTCAGAAGCATTTGTTCTATTCAACATAGTTTATTTTCTAGCAAATATGTTTAGAATGACAGCCTATTAGCCTTTTAAGTTGCCCTAAGACTAGGGTGGTCATGTTACACACTTTACTGAGGACTCTTCCATTTGAAGAATTGTCAGAAGATACCCCTGTCTTTAAAGGTATTTTCTGTTTGAAGAGTGGTCTAGCTCACGTCCAGTTTGATGGTAAAGAACGAGATGGAGTGAAAGCAACAATGCCATGCTGGCCAAAGGGTTCTGGGAGTTGCAGGCTTTTTGTTTTTAAATAAAAAGTCCAAACTTTGGACAAGATACTGTGACCTCACTCTCTCTTGGAGTGAGACAAATCAGACTAAAGGCAATGCTAACTGTGGTTTTAAAATATATCTATATCTATATCTATATCTACATCTATGCTGAAGAACAGCTGAGTGTTGAGATTACAGTCCTTCACTGTCCTGCCTACAAGACATGTACCGGTAGTAGTAAACTTGAGAAAGGAGGGAATGCTTTGTGAAAATGCTCTTCCCCTAAAACATCACTTTCAGTCAAAAACACTTTCTGGGGAAATTTCTGGATCAAATCTATTCAGGATGGTTTAACTGAATAATTTTGTTGCAGCTTGTTCATTTCATTTCTACGTAGCAGTGTCAGGCCTTAATTGCGCCTAGACAGAGCATTAGATTTCTTTTCAGTGGAATGCATGAATAGGATATGCAGATAGTTTTTGCATTTCTTTTTGAACAGAAAGGCTGTGTATAAATTAATATATAGAATTGTTGCATAGTAATATGTATATTTATTTCCTGGACAGTTTATTATTTTTGCTTCCCTTTTCTTTATTTTAAATGTAGGGATCATACACCTTCTTCTGACTATCAAAAGACTCCATGTTGTTGTTAACCACCCTTAAGTTGGCTTCGACTCATGGAGAACCCATGAATGAGACACATCCAATTCCCCTTATCTTTTACTGCTTTGCTCAGGTCCTGAAGGCTCAGGGCGGTGGCCTCCTTGATTGAGTCTATCCATCTTGCTCTCTTTCTACTGTCCTCCATCTTTCCTAGCACTATTGTCTTTTCTAGGCAGTCATCTCTTCTCATGATGTGACCAAAGCATTACAACCTCAATTTGGTCATCTTGGTTTCCAGGGAGACTTCAGGCTTGAACTGTTCTAGAACCCATTTGTTTGTTTGTTTTGCCATCCATTGTATCCTCAGCACTCTGCTCCACCACCACATCTCAAATGAGCTGATTTGACCTCCATCTGCTTTCTTGACTGTCCCACTCTCACATCCATACATGGTGGCTGGGAACACCATGGCTTGGATCAGGGGTAGGCAACCTTTCCCCTTTAAGGGCCGAGGGACTTCAGCTCCCAGAAGCCTCAGCCATGTTGGCCAATAGTCCCATGTTGGCCAATAGCTCCTGGGATTCTGGGAGCTGAAGTCCCTCGGCCCTTAAAGGGGAAAGGTTGCCTACCCCTGGCTTGGATGATTCTAAATTTGGTAATCAGTTTAGTATCTTTGCACTTTAAGATCTTGTCTAGTTCTTTCAAATCTTCCCTTCCCAATCCTAGTCTTCTTCCGATTTCTTGACTGCAATCCCCATTCTGACCAATGATTGCTCCAAGGTATGTAAAATCTTGAATTCAGTTTCATCTTCATCTATATTGAATGCCTGTAGCTCTTTGTCTTTGGGATAGGAATTATTCTTGTTCTATGCCAACTGTTTGGTGTTACATCTTTTGCTAGTACTTCATTAAATAATTTCAACAAATAAGGAGCTAGTTTGTAAAAAAAAAAAAAAGCACCGTGTAAAACTCCCCAATGAAGCCATCTGGCCCTGGAGCCTTACAAGCCTTCAAACCTTGTATGACTTGTTTCACTTCTTTGAATTGGATAGGTTTGTTCAAAATGGACGAATGTTGCTCAGTAAGTTTTTTAATTGGTAAAATAAAAAAAAACCTGTTTTTTTTAAATTGGTAAAAAATAATAAAAAACAAAACCATGAATAAATAAATAAATAAATAAATAAAGGTTTTTTAATTGGTGGGGAGTTGAAAAATTCTTCCACATCTATTATTTTGGGAGCCTCAGAAGTATATAGGTCCAAATAATACCTATGGAACTCTTCCAATATGAAGGTTGGAGACGTGTTAATTTTTCCTGCATTGGTGGTAAGAGACGATGCCAATTTTTCCTCAGCTTTATGCTTTACTGCCCTGGCTAATAAGCGAGAGCACTCTTACTTTTGCTAGCTGTTGGAAGTTTGCTTTAACCTGAGCAGAGCAACATTTCAGAACAGAAAACCCTTCCACCTGGAACCAGGACTCCAGCAACCCAAAAACTACTACAGTAGCAGGATAAATGACTTGGCAGGGAATTTCTGTTTACTTTAACTTCAAATGAAGGAGACAGAATTATTCTGTTCCCAGCGGTTAGCTTTTAAAAAGCCTCATTTAACAAAGCCACAGAAGGAGCAGGAAAACCAAGTGTTTCTTAAGCAATGCTGAATTTGCCAAGCATGGATTCACCGATCCATACAATACAGCAAGAACTGACCAGTTCCTCAACGGCTTGAGTAAAAACCATCCCAAATTCCATCGCAGTAAGGAGAGAGGGGGAGGCTGTTTTTTTCTCCCCATCCACACTACCCACCATGTCTGACAGGCAACTAGCCTGGGTCTCGAAGCATGAAACACAATTGTCTTTGCTTGGATAAACACTGAAGTCATTAATTATAATGCAGATTGCAATCCCAGCCTGTATGTCAATCCGTACATTTTTAAAGATGTTGCTCATCTCCCAAGGTACCCCCATTGTGCCACGTTTGGTCTTTTCACAATTGGAAGAGCTGAGCTCTCAACCTTTGGTTTTTTTTTTTTTTTCCTTCCAAGATGCACTTGGAGACCTAATCTGCCCTCAATGTTTTCTGATCCCTTCAGCAGCTTGGACAAAGTCTGTGCCAGGAAGAATGAAGGTGGGAGGGGAAAGCGGAAGAGATTGTATAGGCATCACCTTCCTATTTTATTTATAAAGTGCCTGGAGTCACTTTTTAAAAAGACAATTCCCTGCCTGTAAGCTCACAATTTAAACTTGACTCAAACAACAAGAAGAGCAGAGGAGTGGAAACTTGAAGAGGAATGAGACTCATATGAAGAATTTGCAGAAGGCAGAGCTGGAGAGATGATGTGAGGTCACTGCCAACAACATCATCATCATCATCATCACAACAACAACAACAATAATAATACTAATAGAGACTTATCATCATCATTATCCTCATCATCATGAATAACCAGTATAATGTGCCCCAAGAACAAAATGATATTGTTGAGATATGCCTTTAACCCATTTCCAACTTAACCTGCATCTACAGTGCAGAATTTAGGCAGCTCAGCTTTAACTGCCCTGGCTCAGTGCTACAGAATTCTGGAATTTGTAGTTTTGTGAGACATTTAGCCATCTATGGCAGAAAGCTATGGTGCCCCAACAAACTACAAATCCCAGGATTCCATAGGATGGCATCATGACAGTTAAAGTGACTTCAGACTGCACTAACTCTGCAGCATGGCAGCAGTCATAATTATAGTGACCCTAAAGTGTACGATCATGAGGGTTTCTTGGTAGAATTTGTTCAGAGGGGGATTGTGCTTGCCTTTCTCTGAGGTTGAGAGAGTGTGACTTGCCTAGGGTCACCCAGTGGGTTTCCATGGCCAAGTAGGATTAGAACCCTGGTCTCCCGGAGTCCAAGTCTATCTTTCAAACTGCTATACCATAGTAGCTCTCCAAGAAGAAATTAAGAATCAGAAATAACAGAAGATAGCCTAGAAACAAATTAAACCATTTAACAGATAGAATACACAAATGCAATTTAATTTTCTTTTGCTTCTTGAATTTCTAGATTGTGTAGTGGGGGAGAGGGAGAATTCTATGGCCCCAATGGCTTCAATAGTTTCACCTTGCAAAGGTTTTGGAGGCTCACCATCAATTTCATATCTAGGCAGATATAAATGATAGAATTACACTACAAAAATGCCAAAAAAGGGAGGGAGGCAAGGACTCTATTCTAGCAGACTCTGGAGTGGCTTGGTGGAAATAGAGCAAGACTGTATTTCTCTCTGCTGCCTTCATTAATTTTATGTCCCTCATGAGAGATAACAAAAAGTACATTGTCCATTCTTGTGAACTATCAGGGCCTATCATTTAGAACGGAAACTGGTTCCAAGTGCATTCTGCAACCATCCATCATCAGATCTATGAACAGAAAAGAAATTAACCTTTTTGGCCACCATTGTAAATCTGAAGGAGAAGAAGGGGGGGGGACTCCCAACAATTCCCCCCCCCAAAAAAATAACCCAAAAACTCTACAATGAAGACAGCTGGAAATGTTTTTCTTGTTTTCCTCACCTTTTTATTTGTTGGCTCAGATGAATCATTGCAAAAGGAACCCAAATACTCTTGAATATTAAAGGAAGTACTAACATCAGGAATAGCAAATGTGTATGTGTGGATATCTGTGTGTGTGCGTATAAAAATGCCAAAGCATGAGAGGAGGAACTCCCAGAATCCCCCAGTCAGCGTGTTCATGGCCTATGAGCTGAAGACAAAAAGTATCCCCCCTCCCCAAGTTTTGGCAAAATGCCACTAGCATTGTGTTTAGGACCTAGACAGTATCTATTTTCATGATGACTTTGGCTCTGAACTCAAGAGTTAGATGCAGGAGGATGTGTCTGGAGGTGGTGCACCTCCAGGAGAGGAAACTGAATTCCAGATCTGAAGTTAGTCATCAAAATCCCATGAAAACCTGGGCTGGGAAATTTACAGACATGGGGCATGTCTACATGGGCTATTTATAGGGGTCCCCCCTCACCACAACTAGTCTACGCAATGCAGGGTCAAAACCCCAATTTGAGTGCACACTGTCTTCATGAGAGAAGGCCAGTTCCACACCGAATCCACCCTGTGTGTGTTGTGTGCCTTCAAGTCATTTCTGACATAGGGTGACCCTAAGATGAACCTATCATGGGGTTTTCTTGGCAAGATTTGTTCAGAGGAGGTTTGCTATCACCTTCCCCTGAGCCTAAGAGTATGTGACTTGCCCAAGGTCACCCAACAGGTTTCATGGCCAAGTGGGGAAGATGATCAAGTTGAGGCTGTTGTATTTTGGACACATCATGAGAAAGTATGATGCACTGGAAAAGAAAACAATACTAGGAAAGGTAGAGGGTAGCAGAAGAAGAAGAAGAGAGAGATGCACACTAGATAGACTCCACCAGGGAGGTCATGGATCTGAATTTGCAGGAACTAAGCAGATCAGTGGGGGAATGGAGGCTTATTCACAGGATCACCATGAATCAGGGTTGACTTGAGGACATAACAACAACAACAAGGAGCAGGGCCTTTCTCAAATATGTGTATATGTATGTGTGTGGCTTTTCTAATCCTTTCACCAAAAAAAGAATCCAATTTGGTGGACTACAAGGCAGACCTGAAAAAGTCAAGTGTCTTTGTCCTTATGGAATTACATGCTTAAGGTATGTTGTGTGTGTGTATGGAAGGGGGGAATGTAGTTTCATTTGGATAGACTAGGAAATAATAGTAGGAAATTTGGGGATCTTCAGATGTTGCAGACTTCAGTTTCCATCACTCCCAACCAGCATAGCCAATGACCAGGGATGTTGGGGTGTACAGTCCAGCAACACTTGGAGAGCCACCGTTTTACCTTCACCTTTGTTGGAGAAAGTTGCTCCTTAGAAGTCTTCTACAGTGCAGTAACCATCACATTACCAGAATGTCATGGAAAGAAGTTATGCAGGAAAGATAACACATTTAAAAAGAAATTCATGAAAGATAGGTAGGACTACTAAGTGGATTTTCTATGGACAAAAGCTGTCTCAGGGTCACAAGATACTGGGGAGAAAGGGGAAATATTTATGCCCTGCTGGTGAGGGATAAAATGATGGAGAGTTTGGATCTTGCTCTGATCCAATGAAGCAGTCTTATGAATAAGCCCTGTTTCTTCTCTTATATGTATTAGATTTTTCCTTTAACCTTCTAATTTTGAACATGAAAATTTCAAAGAAGTAAGGTAGGTTTCACGTTCTCTTCCTAACATGCCTTGGTTCTAGAAAATGTACAGCATAAAAGGCACAAAGCCATAGTTCAGTACATTTCTATGATTATTTAAATGTACTACCTTCTTTCAACACTCTTCAGGCATTGGATTTAACAGCCCTTATAATGCTATATCTGGGGGGGGGGGGGGAACATATCAAAAGATTGATGATAGAAGAAACTACTCTGAAAATGCAAACCTTCCTCTTAAATCAGATAACATCTTTTGCTTGTGTCTGACATGAATAAAAGCTGATTTAAAGGGTCTGATGTATCATCTCAACCAAAATGAATCAAAATCAAACATCAACTTGCAAAGACTATTCTCCTTGGTCAAATCCTCTTGGACAGGCATCCAGCGTTAACAAAAGAATTTAATCCTGATACAAGTGAAAGGCTAGTTATAAACTGGTATCAGGACTAAAATCCACTCTGAAGACGGGGGGAGGGGGGCAAGGATGTATGTTTTTGTTCTTTTCTGAAGATTTCATTTACTGATCCAACTTTTTTTTCTTCAACTGGAGATACTGCTGCCTTAGACTTGCTGATTCTGCAGTCACTCTGTAAAATTATTAGCCAGCAAGGAACTGTATAATGTTTGGCACAACTTGCTTGGTGCCATGAGTTCACACCATCAGCTTTTGGCATGGACAGATGGAAGCTGTCACCTATCCAGCAGTTCCACTGTGCACCATGTAAAAGCATAATCATTCTGTGCATAAATTTTTTAAAACATGTATGTGCACACTCATGCATTATTACCTAGTACTAGTACTGTACTGAGGTAGCCTGTGGGTATATATGTACATAGAATTTCCTGCTGATAGTTCAAGTGATATATAGTAGGCTCTTGGTATCTGCTGAGGTTTGGTTCCAGGGCCCCTTGTGGATACCAAAATCCATGGATGCTCAAGTCCCATTATATTCAATGGTGCAGGAAAGTAATGTCCCTTATATAAAATGGCAAAATCAAAGTTTGCTTTTTCATTTCATTTTTTTTTTCATTCCAAGCCATGGATGGTTGAATCTATGAATGCAGAATCCGTGAATACAAAAGACTTTAAGTTGAGGGGTATATTAAATCTCTACAGTCATCAAATACCAAATGCTAGGATTCTGTAAGATGGGATTTTATAATATCAAATTGTTGTAACAATTGGGTAGAGGGAGCCAACATGGTGTAGTGGTTTGAGCGTTGGACTATGACTCTGGAGACCAGTGTCTGAATCCTGCTTGGCCATGGGAAACCCACTGGTGATCTTGGGTGAGTCACATAGTCTCAGCCCCAGAAAACGCTGTGATAGGTTCACCTTAGGATCACCATAATTCAGAAATGTGCACACTCATGCATTATTGTGCTGTACTGAGGAAGCCTGTGGATACATATGTACATAAAATTTCCTACTAGACAGTTCAAATGATATGGAGTACAACAACAACAAACTGGGTAGAGAGAGATTCCTTATAGGAAGGGGCTTATGAAGTCAATTGTGTGTTCAGAGGGTGAAAAACACCCCTGGCACATGCCAAGATGGCCATTCTTCTTCTACTCTCTTAAAATGTTGGTCTCTTATTATAGAAAAGCAATGTTAGATCTTCTGCTTCAAAATCCGCTATTAATCCACAAAATCTATGGGCTGGATCATTTTCACATAGTGGTATTTGAGGACTCTAGAGACAGTGGAAAGGGGGAATTCCTCCCACTTACATACAAGCAGAACAACAGTGGGTCACTACTTTCAGTCTGAGGTCAAATTCAATTAAGTGTTAAATTTCAGCACCTTGGTCAACTCCTTTAATCCTCAGTCTAGAACTTGGCGTGGATTCACTATCCCGTGGATAGTGGCGTGGATAGTGGCGTGGATTCACTACTGGTGCCATTAGCTGACACCATTTTGGGATGCAACAGTTAAGTTGACTCAGTAAGTTAAAGTCAGCTAGAGAAGAAACTTAAACAGGCAATTTTAGGACAATTTGTATTCCTCTTTATTACTTTCATTGATCAGGAATATGGCTCTGAGACATGGGCACCTTCCTCACCGAGAGACTTATGGAGAATCCACTTGGGTAAAGCTGGACATTTCTCCATGGGTCCTCAACCAAAGAAGAATAAATTAAATAAACCATCCAAATCAGCTTGGGCTAAATGGTCATGATGATGTAATGAACAGACCCTCCAGACTGATTTTCATAATATACATTTAAAAAAAAAACAACAGAAAGAGTCACTGCACAGTGGGCCCTTGGTATGCATTGGGGTTTGGCTCCAGGATGATCATTCAGTGGATTCAGTGGATGATCATTCGGTGGATGATCAAGTCTCATTATATACAATGAAGCAGTAAAATGGTGTACTTTATTTAAAATAGCAAAATCAAGGTTTGATTTTTTTGGGGGGGGGGAAATGTGGGGAATATTTTCAAGTTGTGAATGGTGGAATCCATGGATAAACAATCTGTGGATATGGAAGGATGACTGCATTTGACTTCCAGGCCTGATTCATGTTGTTCATATTATTGGCCTCTCCTACAGCATCATTTGCAGAATGCTTTCCTACTTTGTAGACCAGCTTGTACCAAACTCTGGCATGCTCTTCACAGAAAATGGAGGCTCATTTGGTCTTTAAGGTTATCTGGAGAGATTCTCCTGGTGATACCTTATGCTCCTGAGGGACCCTTCTCAGTCATTTGGAGTAGGACCTTTCGTGCTCCAAATAGCAACTATGGGGATTATTTATCTCTCTTGACATTTAGCATCTTCTAACAGTTTATATTTGTGGACAATATTTTTTTTAATCCTCTTCTGGTGTTGTTTTTTTCAGGCTCTCCCCATATATTCCAACTTTACATCTATTTTACAGACAATGTATTTTAATTTCTTGCATTGTTTACGTGACAACTTTTATTGCTGTGTACTGTTTTGTGTGATCTAAGTGGTCGATAAATGCAAATGAATATGTACCAGTATAAAAGAATCGCCTTGATTTGGCAAATATTTATTTGGACCCCCATAACTTTTGAAACATGAGAGCCACAATCTACTGCCTCGGTAGTCCACCAAATACTCACCAGTTTATTCATGCCTTTTATGAATTTTTATATCACAGCTTGAAAATAACCAGCCAATTTCTGTAACAGGCTGTTAAATCTTCTAGCTGGTAGTTATTGCTGGGCACTTCTATGCTTCACTATATATAGAACTGCACTTACAAAGGCCTTCAAGAACAGAATGCTTTTAAATAAAGGACTTTTAATATGGTTGTGTCTTTAACTCTCCTGAAGCTTTTATTTCTGTTTTAATTGTATGTTTGAAATTATTTTTAATGCTAGTGTCTGTTTAATGTTTAATGTTAACCTTTTCTATGTGTTAGGCATATTGTATTTGTTTTAATGTGTAAGCTGCCTTGTGCCCTGGTTTTGGGAAAAGGTGTAATATAAATATAAGTATATGGCTTAGGTTCAGACAGTATCTTCCTATATGAACCTGCCAGAGTCTTAAGATCACAGGAAAGGGCTTTCTCTTGAACCTACTACCATCACAGGTCTGTCTGATGAGGACATGACACCTTCTTGGTACCTTCTTGGTAGCGGCTACCACTTTCTGGAATTCCCTTCCATAATGGTTCCAATTTGCCCCCTCTCTGCTTTCCTTTAGCCAACAGGTAGAGACCCTTTGACCATGATCCCCCATGGATGCCAAAATCCATGGATGTTCAAGTCCCATTATATATAGTGGGACAGTAAAATTATGTCAGTTATATAAAATGGCAAAATCAAGATTTGTTTTAGGATTTAAAAAATATATATGTACGTGTGTGTATAGAAAGGTAAAGGTATTCCCCATTGACAAGGTTGTCAAGTCGTGTCCAACCATAGGGGACAATGCTCATTTCCATTACTAAGTGGAAGAGCCAGTGTTGTCAGAGACTATTTTGTGATCATGTGGCCAACGTGACTTCAATGAACACTGTCTACCTTCCCACCAAAGTGGTACCTATTTATCTACTTGCATTTGCATGCTTTCAAACTGCTAGGTTGGCAGAAGCTGGGACTAGCGATAGGAGCTCATCCCATCCTGCAGCACCTGAGACTCGAACTGCCAACCTGCCGATCTTGTAGTCAACAGAGTCAGTGTCTTCACCACTTGAGCCACTGCATCCCTCATATTTATAATTTTTCAAACGGTGTATGGTTGAATCCATGGATAAAGAAAGATTCCCCGGATATGGAGGACTGACTGTATACAGAAATACATACACACTTTAACGGTGGGTATGCCTTCATGGTTTTTTTTCCATGTGTGGGAAATGCAGAGATAATGCTCCTTCACTGGAGATGGATTCCTGAATTAACTGTTTCTCAGGCTGCTGCCACACTGCAAAATAATGAAGTTTGACACCTCTTTAACTGCCATGGTTCCATCCTATGGAATCATGGGATTTGTAGTTTCTTGTAGCACCAGAGTTCTCTGACAGAAAAGGATAAATATCTGACAAAACTACAAATTCCAGAATTCCATAGCATTGATGCTGGGGTATAATATATGAACAACGGGAGCTTGGTTGTGAGTCCTCAGCATCACAGCATGTCAGGGGTTATTTAATTCCAACTATGGCATGTGGGCAAGTGGGGCCTTTTGTGGCATGTAACCAGATTCTATCTGATCTGGGAAGCTTGGCAGGGTCAGCCCTAATTAGTACATGGATGGGGGACCACCAATGAATACCATGTGCTTTAAGCTACATTTCAGAGGAAGGAACTGGCAAAACTACCTCTTCATATTTCCATTTTTACATTTTAAGTTATTGTATGCCTTGACGGGTCTTTCCATTGACCATAAATAAAGATTGATTGATTGACCTCTTAGTATTCCTTGCCTAAGAGAACCCTATGAACCATATGAGTGTTCCTTCCATTCAATGGTTTCTGGTTCATACACATAAGGACGTTATCACACGGGGTCTAAAGCAGCCCCACCCCTTAGCCATCGCTGCATCATTCCGGTTCCTTTGCCTCCGTGATCAGACGACGTCACGGCAAACCCCGCCCATCCCTGCATCATCCTTGCGCCATCGCTGCATCATTCTGGATCCTTTGCCCCGTGATCAGCTCTTTTGAATTCCTCTTTCAAAGAGGAATTACGGCCTGCACAACCAGAATCATTCCGGTATGGCTCTGGATTGATTCCTTGCCGCTTTTTTTGCTGCTGGTGTGATAACGTCCATAGTCTCAGAGAAGCTGTGGCCAAATTATTTCACCAAAGCACATTGTCTACTGGTGCAACTTAACACAGGACATTGTGCATGCAAAGCATGTGCTCTACCTCTGAGCTAATGTATATTTCTTACAGCTCTTGCCTTCTGCAAGTTAATGAACCTAATATTATTTACATGTATTAGCATAAGCAATATATGCTGTGCAAACCTATTAGAACAAAACAAAACAAAAAAGAACTCATATTAACCTTTTGGGAGCAGGGTGGGGTTGTTTCAGCATAAAGCATTAACATTTTTTCACATTAATTTCCATGTTTCTATTTTCTCTGTATCCAGCTTTCAAACAACAACTCATATTCTACATTAGGAACATGGTGTGGTTAGCCTCGTATTATTGACAAATATAGGTAGTAAGCATATGGAAAGTAGCTTAACCGATGAAAGGGTTTACAGAGATTCATACAACAAATCCAAAGCTTAGATGCACCAAGGCCTGCAGATCCTGCTTATTCT
Source organism: Phrynosoma blainvillii (assembly GCA_026167975.1). Lineage (NCBI taxonomy): Eukaryota > Metazoa > Chordata > Lepidosauria > Squamata > Phrynosomatidae > Phrynosoma > Phrynosoma blainvillii. Next base: position 23,469,005 of record JANUYF010000009.1, on the reverse strand, counting down.
TTTTTTTTTATTTTTATCCCCAGCTAGTACTAAATAACATCTCAGCTCAGAGGAATATGGACATCAATCTCTAGAAAACTGCTAAAAGCACAGGCAACTGAGGGGTTTTAATTCAAGAGCCTGCCATGAGATTGTGCGCAATAACCAATGAAGTTCCCAAGTCTTGGCAAGCAAATAACAGAAACTTGTGCTGAGCAAACAGTGTATGGTGCCACATTGAGCATCCTTGTGATAGTGCAATTCATCTAGTCAAGTTCACTATACCAGCATACAAGGGGGAGAGAGGAGGAGAATAGCTTAGGCAGGAAAATGAACACTATGGAATTGAAAATGAGCAGAGACCTGGGCTATTTTTCTTAGGGGTCGCATCATTCTGAACCAAATGCTTTAACTTTTCCCTCCACCTGTGCTGACACAGGTACTAAGATTGCTGCACCAACAATGGGCTGGTTCACACAGGCATACCCATCATTTCATGATTGCAATACCAAGCTGCCATATGGAGCAACGTTGATCAAGTACATCAGATAATTCTTTCAGATAGCCACAGACAAACTGCTTTCAACAGGAAGTATTTCAAACATTCAGCTGCAAACTGATTCTAACATTTGCAGGGACTGCTTGCCTCCGCTACTCTTGACTTCCATATGCTTGATGCATGACAACCACATATGTGAAATGGCTCCACTGAGGAAGATGCTTATGTCCAAATTCTCTCTGAAAGATCATTGATGGTCTATTTACACACACAAGCCATCAAATTAGAAACACTGAAGAAGCCCCCCAACACTGAAGAAGCCCCCCAAATGCACAAGACCATCACATAAAGGATATATAACAAATACCAACAGGCTATAAATATATTTATAGCAAATATGAAAATAGAGAAACGAACTCACTCACTCTCTCTGTAGCAGATAGGAGCAACGAGAACTTAAAATGTATAAAGAGTTAAATAGAACATTATGCTGAATATGCAATATGAAAAATAAAATACAACATACTCAAAAGTCACATTACATGTGTGGCAAAACAATAAATGAAATATATAACAATGTACAAATGTGGTAGAAATCAAAGATATAGCTGTATTAGTCTGTAGGATCAGTACGTAGAGAGATCTTTTAGTCTCAAAGGTGTTACGAGATGTCTCAATGTACAAATGTGTAACACAATGACCAAGACTTACACAAATAAAAAAAACTCCAGCTGTAATAATAATAATAATAATAATAATAATAATAATAATAATAATAATTTATATCTCACCCCTCTGCAAATGCAGTCGTAGGATCAAATAGTTGTTGTAGGAGCAGTGAACAACTCAAACAATAACAAAGAACTTATACAAAAGTCCAGTGACTGGCAGGCTGTAAATCATATGCAACCAGAAAGTGATTCCTAGGACTTGTACAACCATTTTGGGCCTTCTTCTTTTCTTGTTGGTCATGCATAAACAAGGCCATGGTCTCATGATTTTCTCCCCTCCAGAACACTATAGTATGTAAGAGATTATACTAGTGAGAATTGGGTTAAAAGACAAATCTAGCAAAGTAGTAGTAGTAGTGCTAGTTATTGCTGTTGTTGCTGTTGCTGTTGCTGTTGTTATTTTATTCATTTATATCCCACCTTTCTCCCAATAATGGGACTCAAGACAGCTAACAACATTTTAAAACCACCTGATCTCCTTGGCTGATTCTTGAAGTCAAGCAAGACTGCCCGAAGTTAAGTAAGACCACCTTATATGCCCCCCGGATGATGAATGAGGGACGAGTGCCAGTTTAGATATTAAATATTGTATTATTGTACTTTATTGTATGTTTGCTGCTGATTCCAGTTTTTTATATAGTGCATTTTATATTTTGTATCTGTATTCTTGTATTTTTATTGTTGTAATCCTGCCTCGATCCGCAGGGAGAGGCAGAAAATATAAATATTAATAATAATAATAATAATAATAATAAAATACAGGTTAAAAACACTGCAAAGGTATATTACTCAGACTGCAGCCCAGAAACTATTTGCATTTGTAAATACAGGTATCCAGAATTCCAATATCTGAAATATTTCAAAATTCAAAATTGTCCATATGGGTGGCTGATGGTTCAATGCCCACAAACTTTGTTTCATGCACAAAATTATTTTAAAATATTGTTTACAAAATTACCTTTAGGCTATGTTTATAAGTTGTAAACAAAACATAAATGAATTTCATGTCCAGGTGGGTCCCATCTTATTTTATTAGGTATATGCAAATATTCCAAATTACAAAAATTCAATAACACTTATGGTCCCAAACATTTCAGATAATGTCAACCTCCACATAAAACAATCTGCTCTGCATCAAGAAAAACAACACATCCTTGATGAAGTTTTAGCATCATGCTCCCAAGGCTTGATATGTTTATGGCCTACAGGAAGCTTTTCACTTGGGCAAATATTCAAAACACTGCCTTATGCTGTACAGTCCAGACTTCTAAAACCTCATTCTGTACACTTAAGAACCTAAGAGGGGCCATGCTAGATCAGGCCAGTAGTCCAGCATCTGATCTACCAGATGTTCAAGTGTAGCCCACTTATAAATGTATGTGTTCCCCCGCAACAGTACTGAGTGGCATCTGGCCTTTCATGCTGGAGATAACATACAGCCTTCATAACATGGGCCCATTCATGCTTCATAAATACAGTGCTATAGTGCTATAATTCTACTGTAACAGTCATGGTTCCACCTTAAGGAACCTTGGGATTTGTAGTCTGCTGAAGCACTAGAACACTCTGGATGAGAATTCTCAATGCCCTGCCCTTAACTACAAAGCCAAAGATTCCATAGGATGGAACAGGGGTAGGCAACCTTTCCCCTTTAAGGGCCGAGGGACTTCAGCTCCCAGAAGCCTCAGCCATGTTGGCCAATAGTCCCATGTTGGCCAATAGCTCCTGGGATTCTGGGAGCTGAAGTCCCTCGGCCCTTAAAGGGGAAAGGTTGCCTACCCCTGGGATGGAACCATGACAGCTGAAGTGGAACTATAGTGCTATAACTGTGTTGTGTCAAAGGGCCCCTTCAGCAGGTACTAATAGTTTTATTCTCCAGAAGTTTGCTTAATCCTGTTTTAAAGCCATTGAAATCAGTGGCCCTTATGATATTTCATTAGCCAATTCCATAGTTTATGCCAACTTCACTGAAGGAAGACATGCAAAGATGTCAACAAAGAGGTTAACTTTTCTTTCCCCGTGCATCATAGTTCCACCAAAGTACATAATCCATTATTAACCATTTTTCTAAAAAGCACTCAGAGATTGCCCTAAAAATAATCATTGAACAATAAAAAAGATGATTAATGGATCAGCTGTCCAGAGCAAGATGTGCACACTTGTTGCGTGTTCTCTCCAAATCTTTACATAAACACCGTCTATTTCCATGAACTCTCCTATTCATCAGGCTAGTATATCATCACAAACCTCATAAAACATGTTTTGCTCAATCCAGAATCAAAATGTCATTAATGTAAAGCTATGTTATTGATTTCTTTTTTAAAAATGCAAAAGAAAATGCATAAAGGGAAAACATAACATTTCAAAATGTCATTTGCTTGCTTTAGAGAAACATAATTATTTTCAAATCCCTTTAATAAGCAAAGTGCTGAGCTTTGTTTTGTTTTGTTTTAAAAAGAACCAGCAAACAAGGAAAGCATTGCAATAAAATTATTACCATTTTAATGTAGCTTCCTTGCAAATGAGTATTTGATGGAGTGCAGGGGTGAAAGATCAAGAACCTTTTGCGTTCCATTTATTTCCAGGGAGTGATTTATGCTGCAGCTGTAGAGGAAGATGGGTTGGATTCCCATGTCCATTATGGCCACTAGTTATGCTGGCTAGACCTGACGGGAGTTGAAATCTAACAATCTCTGGAGAGCCACAGGTTCCTCAGGGTCCTGTTTCTAATCCCACACTTTGTTTCCCACATTGGTCAACAAGTAGGAAGGCCATAGACACAGATCATGAGTCCCCAGTCTCTGAATCCTGAGTAACATATAATTACATAATTGAGTAACATATAATTTATGCTTTTCAAAATAAATAAATAAAAAAAAATCACAGTCAATCTATTTTATGGGCTCTTTAAATCTGCATTACCTATTATTCAGAGCCTATATATACTGAACAATTCTTGCAATTATACAGGTATAGCAGTTCCTTGGCCATCAGAGGAGTAATGTGCTTTCAGACACAAATGGATGTTTTGTCAGTTGGAAGGTATTACAGCAATACAAAAACTATCTAAAATTAACGGGCAGAGACAGGTCCATCAGTTGTTAGGTAAGTTACATTCTGGATAAGAGATGGTTAACGATTACAGCAAAGTATCAGTTTAAAAGCTAGACAACTGTGCCAAGTTCCATTCAATTAGATCTATAGTACAATGTGCAGAATAAACAGATGGATGGATGGATAGATAGATAAAATGGGATGTAATGCTCCATATTTCACCCTGAACAGCCTCTTGAGAACATAATTTGGTCCCCATGATTAAAGCGGAAGGTTTCTTTCTCTAAATGCCCAATGCCAACACAGATGTGCCTATAATGACTGGCATTATTATTCTAGTTGGCCAAATGGCTTTCCATTTACTCCCAGTATGTTCTAGCTACAATAATGGCAATATCATTAGCCCCCATGCAACAGCTTAGCCCCCGTGCAACAGCTATTGTAAACTGGCAAAATTGCTAAATGGGGCTCAAAGAATGTGATTACATTCTCAAAGGTTGCGAGCATAGGCATTACTCTGGGTAAATGCAGATGATCAGTTTTTAAAAGGAATAGCTTTACTATGGTGAGCAAAAAAAGAGAAGAGGATAAGAAACTGACTTATTCATTCAGATCACTGGTCTGGCTAGCTTAGTTCTGCCTACTTTGCCTGGCAGCAAGGGAGGGATGGATCCATCCGCTTCCAGTCTGCTTCACTTTTACAGGTGTTCACTTCAAAACAAAGCCAGCCCCAGACATTTCACTGCTCAAGGTGAAAGACTAGATGTTGGTCCTTCCCTTTCCTAATAATGTCATGTCAAGAAGTCAACCAGACTGCAGCTGAATGCACGAAGCTCTCAGACTCAATTGTATTGTACTTCTCTGGATATTACCTGCAATTTTTTTTTTTTTGCCATTGGTGTGTTTGTCCCTGTATGGAAATTCATAGACATTTTAATACATTTCCCCTAATGTGTGAATTTATTTGCTGTACCTAATTTATGTAGAAATGACTTGAAGGCATACAACAACAAGTGACTTGTTGTTGTATGCCTTCAAGTCATTTCTGACTTATGGCAACCCTAAGGCAAACCTATCACTGGGTTTTCTGGGGCTGAGAGTGTGTGACTCGCCCAAGGTCACCCAGTAGGTGGGAACTGAACATGTTGCCTTGGTGAGTGGTGGAGTCTCCTTCTTTGGAGGTTTTTAACCAGAGGCTGGATAGCACCTGCTGGGGGTGTTTTGATTCTGTATTTCTGGGTAGCAGAAGGACATTGGACTGGATGGCCCTTGAAGTCTCTTCTAACTATAATTCTATGATCTCCAGGGCCATAGCCCAATGCTCAACTCACTATCCCATGCTGGCTCTCATCCATTAGTTAAATCATGTGAATGTAGGGTTTTCCCCCCATCCGATCGTGCATGTCTTAGCTGTTCACATTTAAAAATGTGGGAGCCAGCATGGTGTAGTGATTTGAGTGTTGGGCTAGGGCCCTGTGAGATTAGGGATCAAATCCACATTCAGCAAGAATCAAACCCTGGTTTCCAGAATCTACACTGCAGAAATAATGAATTTTGATTCTGCTTTAAGTCCTATAGTTCCATCCTAAGGAATACTGGAATGTGTAATTTTATAACATCTTTATCCTTCTCTGCCAAAGAGTGCCGGTGCCTCACAAAACTACAAATCCAGGATTCTGTAGGATGGCACCATGGCCACTGAAGTGGTATCAAACTGCATTATTTCTACAGTGTAGGTGCACCCTGTGACACCTTAGCTTTTGTGGTTGGGAATAAAAGGTGGTCTCTGTCCTGCTTGCCCCCCATCAACATTTTTCTAACCATAGATGCATGTCTTGGGAACCATCCAACAGACATCAACTTCCATTTTAAATAAAGAAAGAAATGGAGCAATGTACAATGGTGTTGCGATGGGGAGAGCACAAGAAATGCTCCAACAGAAGCATCCATCTTGTATTGGCACGGCACCTTTTCTCCTTTGCCCTTCTGGAGCCAATGATCTGTAATCACAAACAAGAGCTCCCTTTTCCCTGGTAGGAATCTCAATTGACTTTAATAAGAAGCTAATTGCCTGTTTTATGTAACAAGCTACAAAGCAAATCAGGACAAGATGATAACAAGATGCAATCAAGAGGTATTAAAGACAACAAAATAGTAATGAACGGCTGGGAGAATGCTGCTATAAGCAACATCCACCCCTCCACACATCACATTGCTCCAAGGAAGTGGAACATTTCCCCTAATTAAGGAACTACTCCACATTCTAGAACATCCTTTAAAACCAGTGCAATGGGATTAAAAAATGTCAAAGATGCGCTGTAGTTACTGAAATGCATATTAAGTGTGCAACGTTATTAGATCCGAAAGCAGACTTCCCGAAAGCTTCCCCCTTTGTTTTGGTTAAGGTATGCTCGCGTGACGTAGTGGTTTGAGCGTTGGACTACAATACTGGAGACCAGGGTCCGATTCCCAGCTTGGCCATGAAGCCTGTTGGGTGACCTTGGGCAAGTCACATGCTCTCAGCCTCAAAGGATGGCAACTGCAAACTTCCTCTGAACAAATCTTGCCAAAAATCCCCACAACAACCCATGATAGGTTTGCCTTAGGGTCGCCGTAAGTCAGAAACGACTTGAAGGTATACAACAACAACAACAACAACAACAACAACAACAACAACAAATGCTCAGAGACTACAGGCTGGAAAAGCACTTCAGAGCATCACCAGTCCTTCTTATATGTTCATGCTGGCAATTTCTATATCTCTGGAGTCCAAGCCTACCAAAAATACACAGTTCTTCCCTCTTTATTTTGTCTTATTCCAGCTTTGACATAAGCTGTTTTGTTTTAGGAGGAGGAGGAGGCAGTCTCCTTCGCAGTTCACCCACACTGACCATTTGCTTGCTCCTTGGGTATATTTACTTTCACAGCCTGCCAGAAAGACAAGAGTTTGCCTCTGGTATTGTGGATTTTATTTTAGATCTCTGACAAAGAACAATCTGTTCCCCGCCCTTACCCCATTCCTTTCATAGTGCTGAAGTATGAAAATCATAGTGACCTCTGATTAAGAAACAGGGCAACTGCCTGGAGCAGAAGAAGCAATATAAATTCTGGAGAGCAGGTGCTGGGAATGAAGCAGGCTCCGCAAGCACCTCCATGCCCTGCCTGTAGGCTTTCTGAGGGCACAGCCGAGTGGGCACTGCTCATGGGTCATTGCTTACATTCAGAGCTTGGAAATGTTACTTTTTCGGACTAGGACTCCCTGAATTCCCCAGATAGTACAGACGCTATCTGGGAAATAATAGCAATATTTCCGCAGTGTGGTCCAACTATATCAGTTATTGTTTACAGTACCTTCCAGCAGCACTCAAAGGTGTGTGTTTTTGGGGGGGTTTCTTTTGCAGAACTGCACAGAGATGCCAGAGATCAAACCTTCCATATGCAAACCCACAGAGTCACAGCCCTTCCTTCACCATCGTTTTGTATTTTAAACATATTCGAGTCTTGAGAACTCTGGTTAGTACACAAAATAAAATTGTCCCAGATTTTCAGCATTCTGATTACTCGGTCTTCATTCTCCACTGGAATGAATGTGTAAGGAGCTTGTGCATGTTCTGCTTGTTTTTCTATTTCCAATTTTTATATAGAGCATTGTGCATTCAGAAATTGCTGAAGCTTTCATTTCCTTCAGCTTGTTAGTAACATCTCCCACATCTATGGTATCATCTTCCCAATGTGCATTAATACAAACACTGCACACAGGACCCCACATCTTGATGGAATCATTGTGTATTACTGCATCAATTTTATGTGCAGTGTTTTACTCATCCACATCATCATCATCATCATCATCATCATCATCATCATCACCACATCATAATATATTTATTTATGTCCCACCACTCCCCTAGTAAGGAGCTGAAGGCAGCATACAACTGAAACAAACATAATTAAAAATCCACAGGTTACAAACATTATGAAGTAGTTATGAGTATCATAAAGTTAAAATCAGTTAAAAGCAAAACCTTTTGAAATAAACAACATCAGATAAAAGTCTAGCACATTACACAAGGCCTGTTATCTCCTTTAAAAAAAAAATCAGTTCTCAAAGGCCTACCAGAATAAAAAAAAAAAGGCTTTTACCTGCTTGCAGAAAGATAGTAAGGATGGTACCAGACTAAACACCTGTGGGAGGGAATTTCACAACCTGGGAGCAGCGATTGAGAAGGCCTTCTCTCATATTCTTACCAGATGTACCTGTGAATATGATAGGCAGAGAAAAGGGCCTCCCCCAAAGATCTTAAAACATAGGTAGGCTCATATAGGAGAATACAATCCTTCGGATAACCTGGACTTGAGCAATATGGGGCTTTATAGGTCATTGCCAGCACTATGAATTGTGTCCAGAAACAGATGGGCAGCTTGTGGGGTGGCTGTAACACAGACATTTCTTTGCTTCCTATAGCCAGCGCCAGTAAACAATCTGAATGTTGCTCCTTGAACCTGTTGAAGGTTCTGAACACTCTTCAAAGGCAGCCATGTGTAAAGCATGTTACAGTAAATTGAATGAGATGTAACCAAGGCATGTGTCATTGTGGCCAGATCCAACATCTCTAGGAATGGACTCACAAGCCTGCCCAGTGCCAAGACTGGAGCTTCCAGGCTCAGGCTTGTATTCAGAATCAAACCCAAGCTGCTTACTTTCATCTTCAGGGGAAGTGTAACCCCATCCAGAACAGGCTCAATCTATATTCTGTGATCTGTCTTTCAACTGACCAAGAGCAGTTGAAATTGACCTCTGTCTTGTTTGTTTGTAAGTTTCCATTGGTTTGCCCTCACCCATTCCATTACTGATCACAGGCAGCAGTTTAGGGCTGAAACCACATCTGTGGATTGAAATGGAAAGGAGTAATAAAAGCTGGATGCCATGTGCATACTGATGCCATTGGACCCCAAAACTCCAGATCACCTCTCCCAGCAGTTTCATGTATATGTTGAATAGCATGGATGACAGAACTGAATCCTGAGGGACCCCAAAAGGCCAATGGCTAAGGTATCAAATGGGAGTCCCTCAGCATCACTTTCTGAATTCATCCACCAAGAAGGAAAAGAGCCACTGTAAAGCAGTGCTTCCATTTCCCATGCTAGCAAGGTGGCCCAGAAGGATACAATGGTCAATGGCCTCAAAAGCCACTCAGAGGTCTAACAGAAACAACAGGGACACACATACCCATCCAGTACCTGGCATAAGTTGCCCACCAAGGTGATCAAAGCTGTCTCTGTCCTATAACCAAGCCTGAAACAGACTGAAATCTAGATCATCCTTCCCATCCAGAAACTCCTGGAGCTTCAATACCTTGTCCCCAAATGGGATACTGGAAACCATCTGACAATTATTCAATATGGTGCGATCTGGGTTTGTTTTTCCCCAGTAATGATTTTGTAATTGCTTCTTTCAGACATGCTGGAACTCTGCCTTGTTTTATCTGCCTCTGCCAGTCCCCCTCTGGATTTTTAAAATAAATCAGGAAAGTCAAGGTTCTGACACATAGGTGGTGGATCTCACTTCTCCAAGAATCTTGTCAACATCCATATGTAGAACTGTGTTTGATAAAGCACCACATACCCATTCCACAAACAAACAAACAAACAAATCCCAAACAGCAATCTGGATGTAATGCTATTGCTATTTCAAGATTTTTAAATTTGATTTTGGTAGGTGGCTTTGTGCAGGAAAACTGCACAAAAATAAACTTGATACAGTCACTTCTATGGTCCAATCAAGATTGTTTTTCTTTAACTCAACACACACATTTATGTAGCACAGAAAGTAGAGGAAAGGATGCAGATAAATCATTGTAATACAGCAAAGTTCTGCAATTAATTTGAGGAATTCCCAATAGTTAACCTGAAATTTGGGTGATAAATAAACTCATGAAACAATAACAGAATAGAATGAAGGGAAATCTGACTCCCCAAAACACGAGAAGGTATAAATGAAAGGAACTGTCTTCTGTTAGCTGCAATGCTTTGTATACATTTCTTTTTCCCTTTTGTCAAACATTTTTTTAATTTTTTTTTTGCTGCTTCCTGAATTCAGTAGGATATATATATTTAAAATGTCACAGGATATATACCTCCCCTATCTCTGTCAACCAAAGTAAACCTAGGAGACAATTTGCTATCACTATACCTGGACAGTTTATATTTCATTTACATATGCTGATTGAGTCTCCCTTATCCAAAATGCTTGGGATGTTTTGGTATTTTGGATTTCAGATTATTATTATTATTATTATTATTATTTGGATTTTGAAACGTTTGCATATAAATACATAATGAGATATGTTGAAGATGGCACTCAAATCTAAACATGAAATTCATTTATGTTTCATATACATTTTAACAGGTATGGAGCAATGGTGTTTCATGGACTATACTGGGTTCAAGTGAGTGAGCATCCCCATTGCTTGGTCCCTGGGCATGGAAGTGTGTGATAGTTTCAAAACTATCTTCTCCTTAGGAATCTTAAGCTTTATTCTGTCCCATCTCCCTCCTTCACATTTATTCTCTTTAAATGTGCTACAAGACAGATTAGAGATTAATCCATCTTAACTTTTCCTACTGTTTATAATGAAGGTCTAACAAAAGCTGAAACTTTTGGAGCAGATAACAGCCCTGTTTCGTATATACAAAAGCAAGGCAGTTAAGTTGTACATGCTAATTATAAGCTGAAAAGCCAGAAGATGTTAGTCAGATCAACTAGAATCTGGAATAATTGTTTTGAGCAGATGATTATGTGTCTAGTGTTAAAACTTTTATTTTTTTTTAAAAAAAATCTTATGAGTCTAAAAAGTAATTACATCTTCACTAGAAGCTGCATGTGTTCCAATTATAGAAACGGCATGTGTGCCATTTAAAATAAACTCTTCTAATAAAAATGATAGGTACTGAAACATCAGTGAAATATGATATCCGTAATCAACATTTCCTGATTTCTCTTTCATACAAGGAAACATGTGCCTTCCTCCACTTATTCTGACACGTGACAGGAATATTTCTAGTGAAGTCCCACCACTGGTGAAAGAATAGGATCAATATACCAAAGTCATGTGCTTCCTCCCCTTCTTACTATCAGAAACAGAAGACGGGGAGAAACAAAAGAGGATTTGTAAATTTATCAGAAGCGTTTGGTTGGCCACCCATGGAAACGAGATAGAACTAAAATAATGAACATTTTTATTATTGAAGACATAGCTGTGTTAGTCTGGAATATCAGCATGCAAAAGGATCTTATACAGGGGTAGGCAACCTTTTTGAGCTGGGGGCTGGGTTGCTGTCCCTCAGACAATTGGGGGGCCGAAGCACCAAAAATAAATAAATAAATAAATAAATAAATAAATATAAAAATATATTTTTTTAAAAATTAAAAATTAAAAAAAATATGCATGCACACTCTCTTAGCCCCAGAAAAGCCATGGCAAAACCCCTGTGGAGATTTTGCCAGAAAACCCCAAGAACAAGTAATAACAACAATAATCAATATCATCATGGCGGGGGGCGGCAGCGGCGGCGGTGGCAGGACTGGCCTGAGACCGGTCCAAAGGCCTCGGGGCCCCGCATCCGGTCCCTGGGCCTTAAGTTGCCTACCCCTGATCTTGTAGCACCTTAGAGACTAACTGAGCAAAAGAAGTTGTAGCATAAGCTTTGATAGCCTTAGTCTACTTCCTCAGGTGCATGGAGTGAACAGTTGCCCAGCAAAAATAATTATAATCAGACTGTTTAATCAGACAGCCATGGAAATGCAAAACTTGTGGATATGGAGATGAGGTGACAAGGTCAGTTTTAACTATGGTTGTTGAGGGACAAACACAGGAGGAAAGATGGTGGATGACCATATTAATGGTGGTGGGAGTTTTGGAATGTGGTGGGTCAGGGTGAGAATCAGAAAGGGGATATGATAAAATGTCCAAGAGCATCCTTGGGGGCTTGGGTGCTAACCAGTGTAGTGTGCCAGGAAGCTATTGTCTCTGTTCAACCCATTATTGATGGATTGGAGTTTGTTGATATACTCCAATTCTGTCATTTCTCTTTCCAATCGTCCTTTGTAAGTTTTTGTTTTGTTTTGTTTTGTTTTGTTCAAGAACTGCTGTCCTGAGGTCAGAGATAGAATGCCCAAGAAGACTGAAGCATTCTGCAACAGGATTTTGTATATTCCTAATATCTAATAATATTCACATTCCTAATATCTGATTTATGTCCATTTATCCTCTGGTGTAGAGATTGGTCTGTAGACTGTTGAAAGGTATTGTTGACAGAGGCATATATCACAGTAGAGGATGATCAACTGAAAGTGCCTCTAATATTGTAGATTATATGAGTAGGTCCTGTGATTATATTTCCCAAACAGATGTGTGGGCAAAGTTGGCATCTGAGTTTGTGGCAAGGTCTCATACTCATCTCCCCATCTGTGTTAGGTGTCCTCTTGTAAGTAACTAACTTTTTGAGATTGGGAGGCTGTCTGTAGGCAAGTAAAAGCCTGCCACCAACAGCCTTTGAGAGGGCAGCATTATTGTCCAAAATAGGTTGAATTTCAGTGACGATATGTCTGAGCGGTCTCAGTTGGGAGCTGTATGTGACCACTAGTGGGGTTCTGTAATTTCCTGTCTATGAGCCTTCATGGACATGTCTTCACGCTCATGGCATAATAAATATTGTTTCTGCTGCTAGAAAGTAATACCAACTGAACCAAAGATTTCAAAAATCTCTCCAGGAGTTTATCTGCCTGGTCCTGCTAGGCCCAAGGAAGCACTCAATTCCCTACAGAAGGACTGAGACAGATGGGAGGGACAGCAAAGTTTAGATTCTATGTAATTTCTAAGGAAGACAGAGATGTACTTGGGTCAAAGTGACCTAATTTCATGAGGTGAAGAATGATTGCCAGCATCTAACTTTGTTGATAACAAGAATGCTTCGATAAGAAGCTGAAGGACACCTGTGGCATAGTGGATAACAAATCCTTAATGTCCTAGGAGAAGACGAAATGTGTTTATGAAGCAGTGGAAAAACAGTGAAAGAAAGCACAGGTTGTACTTCTCCCCTTAACGGCTTATGGAAGGGGGAATAATTCACATAACCACCTAGAGCTTAGCGCCCAGAATGACATAAAAAGGTGAAAATAACAGATGTGACAAAAAGATATTGCCCCTTCTTTAATCAATATAGAAGAATGTTCCAGGAAGACATCACACTTCATCCCATTTCACTTCCTTCAGATCACCCCCTTCTTTTATTGGTTTGGTTTGTTTTTTGTCCTTTTCTTTCTTTCTATTCTTCTAGTCATCTGAAAATGAAAGGTCCTCTGACTCATAATACTATGATTAAGGGATCCGTTAATTTTCTTCCATAATGATATTTGTGTGTTAGTCTCACTTTGAGAGCCAGCATGGCGTAGTGGTTTTACATTTGTACTAGGGATCTGGGAGAGCAGGGTTTGAGTCTCCACTCGATCATGGAAACCCACTGGGTAACCTTGTTCAGGTCACTCAGCTTCAAGGAAGACAATGGCAAACCTTCTCTGAATAAAGCTTGCCAAGAAAACCCAGTGATAGTTTTCACCTTAGGGTCACCGTAAGTTGGAGTCATAAAATAACAAACCAACATTGAATCACCACCAACTCACAGTGCTGCCATTATCGGCCCATTGTGGGAGCCAGCGATGCAGACAGCTTGTCCTCCCCACAGATCCAGAAGCCCTAATGGTAAGCACAGGTTTCCTGGCAGTGTGGACATGGCCCAAGATATTGCTCCGACAAGCATCTGTAGCTCCTCTTGGAAGGCTTTAAGATTCTATTTCACCCTAACACTGGTAACATGGATACAATTAATAGCAACTTTAATTTTACTGAATGCAATTTATAATGTCATATCTTATTTATTCCTCTTCAGCCTCCAGCACATTGCCACATATGGTCACATTCAGAGACATAGCCATGTTAGTCCATTATGTGTGCATTCTGGAGTGATGCTGGGCGGCTTTTTCTGTGTCCTGCTGTGCCACCTACTGCCACTGCCGTTGGTGTGAGTTGAAAACAAAGTGCCCTGCATCAATCACATGGCTGGGCATCTTGTTGTGTCCTCAGAAGGCGTGACCAATGCCACTGCCAGTGACAGTGGATAGCAGAGCAGGATGCGTGTGTAAACATCCATCTGGCATCACTACAGAGTGCTCCATATTTTCCTGGAAGATTCAGAGCAATAGGTAAGTCTTTTAAATCCATTTTAAGGGTGACATGCCCTGGACTTGATGCAAAACTGGCCACACATTGTGAAGACAGTCCACAGTCAAATAGAAGTTTTGGCCCTGCACCACGAAGAAAGGTTGCACTGACAGCAGCAAAAATTGGTTTTAATGACCCATGTAAACGTATATACTTACATATACTTACTTAGATGCCCAGTTAACTCTTATGTATGTATGTATGTATTTAAATTTTCTGTCCAGTCTTTGGGACTCAAGGCAAGGTGTCAATAAAAATAAAATTAAAGCCCCAAAGGTTCACATACAAATAATAGAATCATAGAGTTGGAAGGGACCTCAAAGGCCATCCATCCACGCCCCTGCCATGCAGGAATGCACAATCAAAGCATCCCAGACAGATGGTCATCCAGCCTCTGTTTAAAAATCTCTCCAAAAGAAGACAATTAGGTCGATTATTTGACAGAGAGGCGGGATACAAATAAAAATTATTATTATTAACATGACTTAAAACCCATTAGTACAAATAGCAAAGACCATACAATAAAGATTATAGAGCACCTGTCTGGTACAAAGCCTCTCCCTTGGCAATCACTCATTTGCCAAAACCTCACCTGTATAAAAATGTTGTTGTTGTTTCCTACTAGAAAAATTGCAGAAAAGAAGCAGCCATTCTAACCTTTCTTGTCAGGGAGGTTCCAGAGTTTTGGAGAGGCCACCAAGAAAACCTTTCATTAATAATAATAAAGGTCATTTCCATACTTCCTAAGTCATTAAGCTAGTGTGTATATCTGTGTCCCTTTGTGCGCTTTTTAAGTCTGGGCCTGTAAAGTATATATTAGGACCAGTTCTGTTACAGGTAATAAATTGACTATATTAATTCATCTATAATAATGGATATGGAGCTGCAGTATCATCAGGGTGCCAGGTTTCCTCAAAACCTACTTAGGCGTTGCCTAATAATAACTCAGAAATCCAGGTCAAGTTCATTGGTGTTGACCCCAAAGTTTTTTTTTCCTGCAGAAGATGAAAACTCACCTTTTCACAATTAATATCCGAGGCATTCTGCCAGCAATATAAAACACTGATAGATGTCAGAGGAGAATCTCTTTGTGTTTCCAGTAGCTGCTCCCCTTACATTCAGATGTATAAGCTAGGACTACTTTTTTCTTCAACCTTACTCTGCATAATGATGAAGTTGATTTATAGTTGGACCATTAGTCCAACCTTTTGTAACCTTGGTGTTATCTCTCACCAGTATCCTTTCTTTCACTGTTAAAATTCCTTACGTTGTTCAATTGTGTGGATGTCACCTTTGGCATGGACTACATGGAGAAGCCATGCTTTTAATAAGATGAGGATTCTGGGAAATAAAAGGAAGGGTACATTGTAGAAATAGAAAATCTCTAGGTAGTTGGGGTCATTTTTCTTGTTTGCAAATTTTGAATCTTTCAAACTAGAGCAGAGTCAAGATGAAGACAAGGGACAGCCAAAGACATTTTGCTTTCTGAGATGAAAAGTAAGCTGATGCTCACCCAATTCCATGTACAAATGCAGACTAGTCTAGCAGTTGAAACTTTCTACAATGCAGATACTAAGACAGCATCCTTTGCCATTCCCAAGGGTGATGGGCCAGTTTCTGCAGTGCAAGAAAGCTGGCATGGCATACAGTTCTCTTTTCCTCGCAGTATTTGTCACCTGTGGTGCCTGCTTCACTCTACCTAATAAAAGGGCCAGTCCTAATAAAAGCCTCCATATTACAAGTAAATATACATTTCTGAATGGTCTGTTATCTGGTAGTGATTTCTGTTCTGCTCTATAGACTTGATCCCAATGGAAATAAAGATAGCACAATGAGTTTTAGTTCACTGTCAGATTTATTTGAGTGCAAGCTTGTTGGAGCCAATTCATACAGGCAAACATAGACAATCCTTCCCGGATGCTGTTTTTCAATTTCACACCTGATGTAACCTTACTTTCCACCCCCAGAAGTATGTCATTGCCACCTGGCTGGAAGGCAGAAACCTGGTCTGACATTTGACATCCACTAAGACAAAATTTCATATTTCCTTCAATATGAAATAAGTCACATTTCTAATTGAATCAGTGTGAGCAAGTCGATAATCTCAGAATTATATTTTAAATATTAAGTGTTCTATAAGAGTGTAGTAGTTTGAGCATTGGATTATGACCCTGGAGACCAGAGTTCGAATCCCCACTCAGCCATGGAAACTCACTGGGTAACCTTGGGCAAGTCAAATTCTCCCAGCCTCAGGGAAAGCAAAGGCAACCCCTGGACAAATCTTGCCAAGAAAACCCCATAATAGGTTCACCTTAGGGTCTCCACAAGTCAGAAATGACTTGAAGGCACAAAACAACAACAAAGTGATCTATAACTGAAAAATAAATAAATCTCAGTTTTACACGTATTCGGACACAACTTTGTTCATCCGATTTCAGTATTATTCTGTGATATGTAGCTAAACACACATGTGCGCATACACACACACACACCAATTTGCATTAATTTTCATAGGTAACTTTCCTCTTATATATACAATTTCTAAGCATCATTGCCCTAGCACACCTATTTTATATGCATTGTTTGCAATATACTCATCTTTTTCTATGCATGTTTCCATTTTGTACGCAAGTTTGAGCTAAGAACTGCATTTTTGAGCTAAGATTTGGAGAACTGTGGAATCCACAGGAAACTGCTCTGATCTGTATGTTAGTCTGGGAAGTAGCCATGAAAATCAATTCACGTAGAAATGCAGGCCAAACAAAATTCTCTGGCATCTCTAATATGGATCAGATCTCTACACTGGAACATTTTTGTCCTACCACTTTACTGTTCTGGTCTCCTTTGAAAGTATTGTCTCTTTTCTGCCTGAAAATGTTTACCCTCAGCATAGGTTAAAAATACCCGCACCAGAACAGTGCTATTGAAAGTACTGTCAAAACAATACTAGGGTATAATCAGACAAGGCTGATTTGAATACAGATCTATTTCTAGTTTCTTATAGGGCACTCCATTACCTTTACATTTTCTGTTTTTATTAGAAAAATCATGAACTACTGTCATTTCTTTTTCTATGAGATTTCTCCTTACTGCATGGTGCTGCAATATTGTATTTGTAAATAGAGTACAAAGAATTCTTTAATTTATCTTGTCCTCACTTTCCCAACGACCTTAAGATAAATTCTGGTTTTGTTATTCACTTAAATAGACAATACAAAAAGGAATGGAGGGAAGGAGGGAAAGAAAGAAAGAAAGAAACCTTGCGCATTTTAAAAACTTATGTGATGTTTTTGGACATTTCTGTAAAACAGCAAAATGGAAAATGTAATTTCTGCTTTATTGCATGGATGAATCGAATGTGTCTTTGTGATCAACTAGCCTGTCCCATTATGTTTACTTTCTGTGTGAGATTGATCACTTTCTCTGTCTTATATTGGAGGCTAGATCTCTACCAGAAATTTCAAATCCTTGGTGGACAGTTTCACTGTGTTGAGATGGAGAAATGCTGCCATGTCCCCAGTTTATGTCAAATATAATCTAAGTCAGTATTTCCTAAATTTCTGATAAGGCAAGCACTTTTGGCTGCAGTCTTAGAGCCACTTAACTGGGAGTAAGCTGCAGTGAACAAGTCACCACCTCTTTTTGGTCCTTGTTTTGATAGAGCATATCAACAATCACATTTTTTCTTCATCTATTCTCTAGAAATAAATTTTCTTTCCCATTTTAAAAATGGAAAAGAAAAAACAACAGGTATATCCTTCCCTAATCAGCCTTCTGGATGTCAGTATCCAAATTAAGTGTCAATTTAAATGAATGTGAACCAAATAAATATAAATGAATGTGAATGAGAACCAGAGGAACTATGCCAGGGACATAATAAAAGAAGAATGCAGACAGGCACTTTCAATAAACAAAAGGAAAGAGAAATAACCTTGAATGACAGAAAAAAAACCCACTACAAGCAATAAAGAAAATAAGAGAAGAAAAACAAAAGGGAGATAGGAACAAACTAAGAATTATGAATGCAACAGTACAACGGCTTGTGAGGAAAGATAAAGAAAATTACTACAACAACCAATGCAGAGAAATAGAAGACAACAACAAAAAGGGAAGAACAAGAGATCTATTTCACAAGATCCAAAAAATCAAAGGAAAATTCAAACCAAAGACTGGGGCGATCTATGACAATAAAAATAACATAATTCAAGACCATGAAGGAATAAAAAGATGTTGGATGCAATACACAGAAGAATTATACAAAAGAGATGACAAAATGAAGGACACATGGTTGAAGAGCCATATGAAGGTGAACCCCAAATTCTAAACAGTGGGGTGGAAACTGCAATAAAAGAAATAGCGAAAAACAAATCACCAGGAACAGATGATATTACAATTGAATGGCTGCAATCCACACTGACAGAGTCAACTCTAGTGCTAACCAACATATGTCAACAGATATGGAAAACAAATGATGGTCAACAGATTGGAAGCGATTAATATACATCCCCATCCAGAAACAGGGAGACACAAGAGACTGAAGCAACTATACGACCATAGCACTGATTTCCCATGCAGCAAAATCATGCTCAAAATTCTGCAACCATACATGGAGAGAGAAATCGCAGAGGTCCAAGTGGAGTTCTGGAAAGGAAGAGGCATGAGGGACCACACTGCAAACATATGATGGCTAATGGAGCACACCAGGGAATTCCAAAAGAAAATCAGCATGTGCTTTATGTTGTTGTTGTTGTTGTTGTTAACTGTGCTTGAGTCGATCTTGACTCATGGCGACTCTACGGATGAGACATCTCAAAGACCCTCTGTCCTCCACTGCTCTGCTTAAATCCTGCAACCCCATACTCGTGGTCTCCTTAATAGAGTCCATCCATCTAGCATGTAGCATGTCTTTTAGCAAAGCCTTTGACTGCATAGATCATGAAAGGCTATGGAATGCCCTTAAAGACGTGGGAGTGCCAACACATCTGATAGCCATGATGAGGAATCTGTACTCAGGACAAGAGGCTACTGTCAGAACAGAACACGGAGAAACAGAATGGTTTCCAGTTGGCAAAGGAGTAAGACAAGGTTGCATACTTTCACTTTATCTGTTCAACTTGTATGCAGAACATAATGTATGAATAGCAGGCTTGGACACAGGAGGAGGAGAAGTGAAAACAGGAGAAAGTAATAACAGTCTAAAATATGCAAATGTCACCATAATACTAGCAGAAAACCACCCAGACAGGGAACACTTACAAGGAAGATCAAAGAAGAAAGTGCAAAGGCAGGCTTAATGTTGAACATAAAGAAAACAAAAATAAAGACCACCGAGGACCTTCACAAGTTCAACCTAGATAATGAAAAAATAGAAATAGTAAAAGAATTCCCATCTCTGGGATTAAACATTGTTAGAAATGGGGACTGCAGTCAGGAAATCAGAAGACTAAGAATAGGGAGGGTGGCTATGAAAGAACTAGAAAAGATTCTAAGATGCAAAGATATGCAACTCAGCACAAAAGTCAGAATCATACAAGCCATCATATTCCCTTTTACCATGGATGGATGTGAGAGCTGGACAGTTAAGAAAGATGATAGGAAGAAAATAAATGCATTTGAGATAATGTGGGGCTGGAGAAGAGTACTGAGGATCCCATGGACAGCCAAAAGGACAAACAAATGGGTCCTAGAGCAGATCAAGCCAGAAACCTCCCTGGAAGCCAAGATGACCAAACTGAGGCTGTTGTACTTTGGACACATCATGAGAAGAGGGGACTCTTTAGAAAAGACAATAATGCTGGGAAAGGTGGAGGGAAGTAGGAAGAGAGGAAGGCCCCATGCTAAATGGATGGACTCAATGAAGAAGGTCATAGGTATTAAGGGGTTGCAAGAATTTAAGCAGAACAGTGGAGGACAGAGGGTCTTGGAGATGTCTCATGCATAGGGTCACCATGAGTCAAGATCGACTCAAAGGCAGTTAACAGCAACAAACAAAAATAAATGAATGTGAATCTACTAAAGGAGAAATACTGAGAAGGCGTGGGCATGCTGTTCTCTCTCCAGCCTATGTTTCATATACATCTGCTAGTCCAGCTGTATCTGAAAATTTATATTTAAATATGCATTTCTTAATGCATTCCTTCAAAATATGCCTCCAATCTACCTTGATACATTTTTTCATGCCATGACCTGATTTGAAACATTCATGAATTTGTCAAAATGTGGTGGACAACCAAGTCCTGGTTTGCAAAGGAATCCAGGTCAGTTTGTACTGAAATTCCTCAAGCATCCAATGTTTTGTTATGACGGAGAAAAAGAAAAGGGAAAAAAACCCAAACTGGTCTGTAGCACGTGCCTGTGTCTTTTGTGATATAATCAAATTCACATTAGAGGGAGTTATAACTAATACCAGCAACATCCAGCACTTACAGAAGTTTACCACATCCTTCTTCAAAATATTGTGGTGTGGTTTGTAAGTTTTTGGGGTTGTCGGGCGTATTTCTGGTGTATGTTATGGCTTTTTATAGCTAGTGGTTTGTGTATTACACTTGCAATTTGTCATTCTGTAAACCAAAATTGAAAACCAATTTCAATTGGTTTCCACGGGCAGTCTATGCCTTAAATTCAGTTGTGAGCCCCACACAGAGTAGATCATGAGTCAGTAGAACTTACGTAAGTTGTGACTCATTGAATTCCCATTGATTCAAACAACTACTGGGACTAACAATTGTATTTCGGCCAGGAGAGGGCAAAGCTCAGCCCTTCACCAGTGAAAATGAATATTGGAGCTTTAGTGCAACAATATCATAACCAACACAATTTCTGTGTCTTAAAAATACTACTATCTCTGTCTATAATTGGGGGGGGGGGACCTATTGTACTTGATAAGTGGCTGAAACTCACACAGACACCAAATAGTGCACTTCACATCTCTACTCCTCAACTTAAACATATAACATGTATTTAAAGACAGCCATATTTAAACAGATGCATTGAAATCAATGGATCAGTCACAATGGAATTAAGTCCCATTAATTTCAATGGGCTTACTCTAAGAGTGATTCAACCTGGCTCCAGCTTAGTGTTTTTCAACAAGCTTCATCCTCTAAAATCCTGGTGTCTAAGGTTTGATGATATACTTAGCTCTAGTGCACCCCCTTGAACTACGGCATTTGAGCTCTTTAGCAGCAAATCCTAATGCTATTACCCAACTTCTGTCAAGTCCAGCAGGATACCAAGTTCAGAAAATCAGGCTTCAGTAGTTAAAACTCAGAACATCTTTATTTAAGCAACTATAGATCTAATCCAGTGGTGTTCAGTGATGGTCAGAACTCCTCACTCCCCACAGTAAACCAGCCTCCTGTATTCAAACAGCAAAACTATATTTCAGCAAGTGGAGAAGTTAACAGTAAGATGTTTCTGACAGAACTACCATCACACACAAACACAAACATAGATCCATCAGTGCTACCTTTATGCACAATATACTTGTTGCAAGCTTTCGAAGCTCCATGGGCTTCTTCATCTGACAAGATGTTACAAACCAAACAGGAGAAAAATAATTGGAGATGTTAGTCAGATGCTTATATGTTGTTTCAGTCTTTAGTTAAGATGGTATATGGTGGGGAGGATATCTTTTGTATGCAGGATCCTCCTCCTTCTAAACATAGAATATATAACAGCCCATCCTATACTTTACTATATATAAACTTTAAAATAATTCTTAAAATATATGAACATTTATAACACTACTTTAAACAAATTAATATAACAGCAAAACACATCCCATGGCAGACTACCAGATTCAGACATTGTCAGAATTGACCAGCAAATGTTAAAATAGCCTAATTAAACTACAGACAGCTTCACACTTCAGAGCTCTGCTCTGGTGCCACAACCAGTTGCATTGCCCAGAATTCCATAGCGCTGAGCCATGGCAGTTAAAGCTGTGTCGAACCAGATTATTTCTATAGTGTGGATGCACCATGATTTAACAATACCACTTCCACTGTATAAACACATAGCATGTATTTAAAGACAACCATATTTAAACAGATGCATTGAAATTGATGGGTCAGTCACAATGAAATTAAGTCCCACTGATTTCAATGGGCTTACTCTAAGAGTGATTCAACCTGGCTCCAGCTTAGTGCTTTTCAACAAGTTACTCCACATAACCACCTGAGAAAAATTTAGAAACATATGAATATATATAGTCATATGTTTGGAGGGTAGGAAGGCCTCCAAAACTGCTTTGCAGACCTTTGACTTAAGTAAACTGCGATCCTTATTTATTGCAAGCAAAGCTCTTTCATTCCAGTACGTGGAAAGGATATATGGGAGAGTTTTTGTGGGTTTTTTGGGCTGTGTGGCCATGTTCTAGAAGAGTTTCTTTCTGACGTTTCGCCAGCATCTGTGGCTAGCATCTTCAGAGATATATGGGAGATTTTGTTGTCCATTTTTGATAAGCTTTACCTAACCAAACTAAGAATCAAATAATTTTCTTCCATCTCTTTAATTTTTCAAGGGCTTTTTAGAATGCTTGGTTAACTCCAAAGCAGATACGTTTTAAGACTTCACACATGGATAGGCCATAGACCTTGAACAAGAACAGCTAGTACCTTAGCAACGGAAATGTGTGATCAGGAGATGGATGTATGGCTGATTCTTTCAACTTTGAGAACAGAATATGAAACACCACAAGAAATTTTCAGGATATGATTTAATCCCGGTGCATCTTACTTGGGTCAAATGGGCCATATATAAACCAGGTGATGAACACTTGTGAATTAAACTGAATATGATTTATAGGAGAGAATGGTGGTGCAGGTCTACAATGGTTGTGTCTTTTATTTTAGCACTGATCAGATTTATGCAAATCAACCCCCATTTTGTACTTATTTAACTGTATATTAGTTACATGTATTATGTCAAACCCACTGTGACCTTGGGCAAGTCACACTCTCTCAGCCTCAGAGAGAGGCAAACCCCTTCTGAACAAACTTGCCAAGAAAGCTCTATCATAGGGTCACCATAAGTCGGAAACTACTTGAAGACAACAATAACTATTGCATTAGTGACATATTCTGTTTTTTCCTCCAATAAGGTCAAGGGAGGTACTCTTTCTCCCAACAATCTTGTGAGAGTGACTGGCCTAAAATCACAAAATGATAGAGCTGGAAGCGACTACAAGTAATCTAGTCCACTATCAAACTTTTAGTGGCCTTGAATCTGGATTGCCAAATCCCAGTCCAGTCCTCTAATCAACAAGGAATTTTAAAGTAATATATATGTCCAAACAGACACCCAGTCCTCCTTTGGGACACCCAATGGGCCAAATGGACACATACAATTCCCTCAGTAAACCAAGAACATAAAGTCGGATTAGAAACCACTGAAGCACTGACTAGACAAATGAATCAATTTGGAAAATCAGTGTACAAAGAGATATTGTAGCTCCTTGAAACTCGTTGAAAGAAAGAAGATGGTAGCACATGCTTTTGTACACTCAAGTGTACAAAAGCTCATGCTACCAGCTTTTTTCTTTCAGTAACTTCCAAAGGTGCTACAAGATCCCTAAATGAATGAAATTTCAGTGAAACTGAATACAAACCGTACAATCTAGAGGGATAGTGTACAGGGTTTTTACATCTCACCAGTTTCTCCCTCCCCATACACTGTGATGTGTGCAAGGAATCAGTCATATGGTCATAGGCTAGATCATAATTCCTAAGGGTTCAACACTTTAAAGCTGCCTGATCACATATCTCCCCTGGAAATCCATCTGTTTAATATGGCCAAATGTATAGGTTTATTGCTATTTAGTGATGTTGGTGGGAAGGGGCAGAGGGCAGGAAGGCCTGCCCTCCAAACATGTTTAAATCAATGGTGGGCAAACGTCTGAGGCCAGGGACCTGTCTCCTCTCCTGAGATTCATCATGGACCACACATCCCCTCCATAGTAACAACAACAATCTGGAAGTTGCTGTTAAGCTTGCTTTTGTTTAGTTGGGTGGGACAAAGTGGGTGTGTGGCTGTGTGGTTGCACTTTGTTCAAAAGATACTCCTAGACCAGGGGTAGGCAACCTTTCCCCTTTAAGGGCCGAGGGACTTCAGCTCCCAGAATCCCAGGAGCTATTGGCCAACATGGGACTATTGGCCAACATGGCTGAGGCTTCTGGGAGCTGAAGTCCCTCGGCCCTTAAAGGGGAAAGGTTGCCTATCCCTGTCCTAGACCTTTACTGTTAGTCTTTCCAAAAGTAGCAATTCTTTATACTCCCTGGTCGAGTTTTCAGTGAAAGCAGATCCAGAAGGTGCAGCTCACAAAAATGAATGGGAAGGCATGTGACCCACAGTGTGAGTGCTGAAGTCACACTGCTCCAGAATTGAGAGCTGGCATGAATTAAATTCATACTTCTTCTGTGAAAATTGAGATATGGGATGTGTGAGATGGAAGGAGGAGGAAGATGTTGATTCAAAATGGCAACACCTCTGGATTTGCACACAAAAAAGGATGCAGGAATAGAGAGGAAGGAGAGGGAGAAATCAGTTGCAGAAAAGTAAAGAAGCTTTCTTTTGCTACAAAACATGAATAATAAACATGTTATCAATCATGTCTAAATCTTCTATTTACATATGGGCTGAGATTGTGCACCTCACTTTTGTAGCATAATGCTTTGCATGCACAACTGTGCACCTCTCGGGGGAAGGGAAGAGAAGGGAAAGCAACTCAGATGGCCAAGAAACTGTCCATCTTAGCTGCGAGGAAAAGAAAATTTCTCTTCCCCTTGGTTGCAGTTAGCCACTTCCAGAGTTTCTAACTTCATTCTCTTAACCCAGTTAGTGAATGGCTGCTGGGGCTTGACAGCTGCTTGGGGTGGTTGAATGGTACACAATCAATTAGTTCTTGGTATATCATCCAAAAGAAGATATATGTGCCCATAACCTTGAGTTATATGCATGTATGTCACCAACAGGATTGTATCCCTTTAGTCTTAAAGTTCTGGCATTAGGTGAATCATTATGTTTAATTTTATGCAATATTCAGGCATATTGAAACAGTGGTAGATGGCCCTCCAGACAGAAGCAGATGAAAGGCCCTCCCTTGCTACTAACATGGCCTTGGATGGAAAGAAGAAAAGACAAGCACAGCTCCATCATGCCTAGGCTCAAAAAATGAAAGGTCCTCCCTCCATCTCAACCAGTGGCATCACTAGGTGGTGCAGAGGCATGGCCCACACCAGGTAACATCCCAAAAAACGGGTGACACCTGATCAGGCCATTCTCCCACCAGGGGCAGGGGTGAGCATGTCCAACTCTGCTTCTCCATGGTGGCAGTGGTTTCCTCATGAGGAAGCCTCTGTTGCCATGAAGAGGGAAAAGGTCAAGCATGCCCAACCCCATTTCCTTGCAGTGGTGGTTTCCCCATGGGAAGGCACTGCTGTCATGAGGAAGCAGAAAGCCAAGTGTGCCCACCACGAGGAGAGAGGAGGAGTGAGGCCTTTTAGCCATGCCCCCAGTACCCCCCACCCCATATACAAGGTGACACCAGGGGATGGGATGCCACTGAACTCAACTGCTACTATCTTGGCCTCAGAGAGACAGAAGAGGCAGGTGCAGCTCCATCATGCCTAGGCCCAGAAGCAGATGAAAGGCCCTCCTTCCATCCCAACTGCTACTATGTTGGCCTCGGAGGAAGAGAAGAAGAGGCAGGACCGGATGTAGATGAATAGCCCTCCCTCCATCCCAACTGCCACCGCCATGGACTCAGAGGGAGAGAAGAAGAAGCAGGCACAGCTCCTTCATGCCTAAGTCCAGAAGCAGATGAAAGGCCCCTCTCCATCCCAACTGCCACTATGTTGGCCTCAGAGGAAGGGAAGGAAAGGCAGTATCTGCTGGTCTTAAGACCCCTCCTACACTGACGTTCCTTTTTCCTTTTGTGCAGGCTGGAAAAAATGGTAAGATAGCAATGTGTGGAAATGTATTTGTAACTCATTATTTCCCTCCGCTCCCTTTTTATTTTTATTTTTTTAAAAATCATTTTCGACACAATCCGTACACTCAGATTATATGCAATTGGAAAGCTTCCACACAACAATAACTTTTAAAAATGCCCTGCTAACCTGACTTGACAACTTTGCCAAAGGGGAGTAAAGGTAAAGGTAGAGGTATTCCCCATTGACAAGGTTGCCAAGTCGTGGCTTGGTGCTGCTCATCTCCATTACCAAGCCAAAGAGCCAGCATTGTCAGAGACTACTCTGTGATCCTATGGCCAGCATGACTGCACAGAATGCTGTTACCTTTCCACCAAAGTGATACTTATTTATCTACTTGCATTTGTATGCTTTCAAACTGTTAGGTTGGCAGAAGCTGGGACTAGTGATGGGAGCTCACCCCATTATACAGCACCTAGGAATACCTTTTTAACCATTATACCACACTGGACATTATTCTGTAAGTTGCTTCACTTCCTTTAATATTCATGAAATAAATCAACAGAGAAGCCAGCAGATTGGTTCTAACATTGTGTGGGTGGCAATCCCAAATTTTATGTGGTGACTCTTTAAACTTTTTTGTTCTTCTTTCAATTTTATTTGGATTCACTAGGCTGCAACAGCTAACAATGCTGGAAATCTCATACTGAGGTGTCAATAGAATCAGATGCTTACATTTTTCAGCTTGCTG
The DNA here is from genome assembly GCA_026167975.1 of Phrynosoma blainvillii. NCBI lineage: Eukaryota > Metazoa > Chordata > Lepidosauria > Squamata > Phrynosomatidae > Phrynosoma > Phrynosoma blainvillii. The sequence continues at coordinate 23,441,784 of JANUYF010000009.1, read as the reverse complement.
TTATTAGTCATTTTGTGTATCAAAATATTCTCAGAAGATATATAGAAAGTATAAATATATATTTTACCTGCTGGCTGTGGTTACCTATTATTAGCTTTACCATATGTGCAGAATAAATTGCTTTTAAATATGTAGAAACTGGTGTGTACAGGGATGTTTAAAAATATATACATCCTTTTTATAATTGACCCAAACAGGGAATTAGCTACCCTTATATTTATATTGTTTTAAAAAGAAAACTCTTAGTTTGCTTTCTCAAAGGTGGTGCTTGGAAAGGTATTATTAAAAATTCCTTTGAAAAAGAAAATTGTCCCTGTTGCTTGTTAGTGTCGGAAAACTAACTCCTTCCATTACTCGCTGTGATGCTGAAAAAGTAATTCATTGTGTTCTTTGGTGTGCAGCTTGTGTCTTTTACATTGTTTTTTTTTTTGGGGGGGGCGTATTTAAATTTTTATTTTGGAGGGACAGGGGGAGAAAAGCTTTAAGATTTATAAAAACAATAGTATCATACTTGAAAAAAATCTTCTCACTTTAATCTTATTTCTCTAAAAAGAGGAAGACAGAGTTGTTCAACTGTTCAGGATAGGATTAATCTCACTCCCTCCAAGCTATTTGCTTCACACGTAGGGCAGTAGTCTGAAAAGGAGAGCCTCTGTTCCATGTGCAAGATCTTTAAGAAATCAAAAATTAAGTTTCCAGTTGTCTAAGACTCTCCTACATAATGGCAGTGCATACCCACCAACAAGTCACAGATGAAAACCAGGACATGAGTGGCCAAGCAATATCAGACTGTGGTCAAGAAGATGGCAAAAGTTATTGATGAGGAAGAAGACACAACCTAGGAGTAGCTGCAGCAGTTTGCTTTTGCCTGAGCTTACTGGGAAGGGCAAGATCTCTCTCTTTCCTCTTCTCACCCTCCACTGACACTTTTGAAAGCAGCTGAAAAATTGGGATGGCAGAGGATTAATTGGGACTGTCTCTGCCGAATCAGCACAGCTGGAGGGTATAAATGTAAACAGAGAGACAGGAGTGAGGGTGCTGTTATCCTGCTCCCTCTGTTCATAGCATGCTCATTTGATCCTATACTGAACACCTGAGCAGCTCTACAGAATGGAGATCAATCTACTGATCACCCAGTAGAGAAGCCACCATAAATCCAATCAAAGTGTGAATGAACACTAAATGCTTGGACATGTCTTGTATTTCTGGTCTTGCCTTTCAGGCCTTTCTGACAGTATTGTTAGAACTTAAGATACATGACCAGTGTGAAAGATCCACCAGTGGATATATCCCTTGACTAGGGAAACAAATACCGTACTGACTTGTTTTGTCCTTCTGCAACAAATGATACAATTTAAGCCATGTTTCCTTTGCTGCACATCTGGCGCCAGACTTTCTGTATCACGTTTTTGGGTGGTGGTGGTGGTCTTGGAGAAAATGTATCCTTTTTTCATTCCCCCCTCCCAATTTTTTATTCATTTCTGTAAAACATTCATGTTTTCCACTAGAATTAAAAGCAGACTTGGGGAAACATTCAGCTCTCATGACAGATACCTTTATCTCCTCTTTGGCTTCAATGGAATTTGGCAGTCATTTAACTGCTTATAGTAGGTATTCTCTTGATACATCATAAAGTAGGTACAGTTGGTCCTCCATACCAGCAAGGGTTCAGTTCTGAACCCCCTGGGCGGATGCAAAAATAAGGGACCTCAAGTCTCATAACCTTCAATAGACACAAATTTGCACATAGCTGCATCAGCGCAGCTGCATGCATGGGCTGCCATTGATGATAATGGGGCAGGGGTTTCCATATTTATGTACTTCACTTCATCAAAAATTGATTCCATGGAGGTCCACATCAACACAATTAATAATAATAATAATAATAATAATAATAATATTTATTTTTACCCCGCCCAATGGAAACCCAATCCGGGCGGCTTACAGATTAAAATACAGGAAATACATCAATAAAATACATAACAGTAAAAGGATAGAAAATCCCCCCTACCCCCTTAAAAAAGTATTAAATCAATAGTATATTAAAACAAATAGTCTAAACAATCATTTTTTTACAACTCCATTAAAAGTGTCAAGTAGAAAGATAATTGCAACAGATAAGAGCTCACACATAAATTACCCTTAACATGGTGGTAGTTTGCTATATTCCATTAATAGCTTATCATGCTGTCAGTCATTAAAGCTACAATAAACCTATGTACTTTTCCTGGAAGTAGGCTCCTCTGAATTCAATAGGACCTGTTTTGAAGAGACATTTTAGGAGGGTAGTATAAAAGCAGAGTAAATAACTACGAAGTAAAGATGTGATGTTCATGTGTGCACAAGCTAGCCAACATCAATTGGTTATCAATAATTGATGGCCTTCAGTCTCTTCCTGGTTAATTATGATTAAATGTCAACAATCTGCAACATAAATTTGCTGAACTGATTGATTGCCCTGAAGTGAACAGTTTTTCAACCTGACAGTCTTCATAAAGAGCTCAAAGTGAATGAATGCTATTGATATTTTCCCCCACAAAACATAAGAAGAGCCATGATGGATCATACCAAAGACACTCTAACCTAGCATTCTGTTTACACAGAAGTCAACCAGTTGCCCACAAACAGTACATGAGTCCAACTGCATTCTCTCACCCACCTGTTCCAGCAACTAAAATACAGATACACACAATCTCTACTGCAGGTGGGAAAATATAATCATCATGACTACTAAGCATTATGAAATTTTTCAATTTTCTTATATTTCTGTGAATCCCACCTACATTTCTTCCTGTCCTTGTTTTGCACCGGGTTCAGAGACTTCCTTCTTTCTTCACACATGGAAATGCATATATGCAAAGAGATCTTTTAGTACCTTTGAGACTACTGTGCAAAAAAAGGAGCACAAACTTTCATAGACTTAGATCTCTTTTATGCATCTGGGGAAAGTAGGCTATCTATAGCTATGAATGCAAAGAGTATTTGCTAGTTTGTTTGTTTGTTTTTTCTCAGGTGAAGAAGTGTTTCCTTGACATTCTGGGAACAACGGTGGAGAAAACAATGGTGAGGCTTCAGAAAATGCATGTGTGTTTTTTCTAAGCAAAACATATATACCCTGCACAGGAAACGCTACTTCTGAAAAAGTGTGTGTGTATATATATATATATATATATATATATATAGAAATGAAGTGTGAATATTTTATCATCTTTAAAAAACATTCATAGACAAAAATAAAACATGACAAGTAAAACATAACAAATACATTGACATAGATTAACACAATAAGCTAACAATAAATGCTAAACAATAAAACATATGACAATACTGACAACAATAATACTATCAACAAACTATAAAACAAAATTAAAACTTCCTGGACTTTTTTGTGTCTGACACGTTAATATTTCTGGCCTTCTTCATTTCTTCTCCTTCTGTCCCAATACCACTACATTATCATTATCCAAAAAAATTACATATCTTACATCTCAAAACTTTCCCACAGTTCTTGAAAACTGTGCAGAAATCTTCATCTTTTCATACAGGAAGGAGACAACTACAGAAATTGCTCATTCCTGAATATGAAGCTGAAGGATGTAAAGATTTGCCTTACTACCTATGGCTTTCCATTGCCATATTATGAAGACTGGAGCATCCTGAGTTTCATCTCTTGATGCTGATGGAACGTCAGGTGTGGATGAATTATTGGGATGTGTATGTGTCATTTCGAGATGAAGCACCCGTGCCCCAGAATCTCATTCCAATAAGGAAATCTTCCCTTTCCCTAGTACCCAAGAAAAACAGCCAGGAGAACGCACACTTGCACTACTGAAAATCTCTCTATATAGCCGCACTACTGCAGTATAATGTTTAAGTCATACAAATCCTTTATTAGAGATGACAGCAACATCTGTAACAGCTAGGACACAGGCAGACCAAGGAAGGCAAAAAAAGCTATTTAGAGGGCTAAAAAAAGTAGTACAGTTTTAAATATTAAGTGGTCTGTCCTGAGCAGAGGAGAATATAAAAACAGTGGCTGCCATTCATGAGATCCCCACAGTACTGGAGACTAGGATCTTGTTAGAAGAAAGAATGAATATGTATACCAAAAGATAAGAGGGTCCAGAAAAAAACTTACAGGGCTTTTCAAAGATTTTCCCTAACCTTTTGTCATCATCATCATCAGCAGCAGCAACATGATCATCCCTGGCTCCTCTTCTCCTTCCCAGAAACCTGTACACTGTTTTTGTGTATCTAAGAAAAGACAGCTAATTTTCTGCACGAAAGGATGGATCGTTGTCCCTCAGTGGATGTAAAATGCCTCAATTTCCACTCAGGTTCACTTGCTTAATCAAGTTACTACTACTTCTGCATTCATTTGGACTTTGCCTTCTCATCCATTTTTCCTTTAAATATACTCGGGAAATGTAATCTAGTTGAACTATGTTTTGTATTATGGGTTTTTCAGGCTACGCGTTCTGGAAGAGTTTATTCCTGATGTTTCACCAGCAGCTGTGGCTGGCATCTTCAGAGAATGCTGGCATGGAAGTAAGTGGGGTATATATATATATATATGTACAGTGTGACCCTTGGTTGAGAGGAAGTGATTTACATGTGTTTTGCATTATCATTCTCTTGGGTTTTCTTCTGGCACAACTAGGGCAGCATGGCATGGGAATGGACCCAGTAAAAAGAAGAGAATTGGGCCAATTTGTCCAGTATCCCCCTGTTTTGGGATGCTCTTAAGAGAATCTGGGGGTACATTCTAGTAGGATCAGCCCCAGCCCCAGCTCCAGCCTAAGAGTTGTAGGTTTGCCTCATTCTCACATGGCAAGGAAACAATTTAGTGGCTTGCATTTATGTGGATTCCAGGATTGCCACTTTATTCAACAATCAGGCTGTGAGAAAGGGATGAGAGAGATCCAATATCTGGATCAGGTGCCTTGCTGGGGACTGAGCCCATGTAGGTGCAAATGATAAAGTTGTACCCTTGCTTTTCCTCCCATCCATTTTGTCTTCTGGTGCCTGTTCGCTCCCTTGCAATTTCTCCTTGTCCCAATAATGATAGACCCACTCAACTGCTGAAAAGAGAGGATACGCCAAAGCTTTAGAAAATCTTTGTGGAAAATAATTCTGTGTTAGATTCAGCCTCTTTGAAAATATGATGCACGCAAACTGATTTTTGCAGAAGCACTTTCTCTAGTCACATCCAAGGGGCAGGGGGAGAATTATTTCCACCATCCTTTCTGCCTGTGTGCTTCTTAGTATTTGTGTTACTGACAAGATTGGAGGTCTCACCAAGTACATCTGCATCCAGTGTATATATTTTTAACAGTCCATCCAGAGCCACCAAATACTTATTCCTACCAATGAAGAAGAAAGTTGTAGAAGAAGGGAAATCTATTAGCACCCTCTCTGAAGTGGATCTGGACTTCATCTCATTGACCTCCAGCATGTCTGTCAAGGCAAGAGGAGACTAGAAACAGGAGGGTTAGAAGTAGAGAAAAATGGTTGGACAAAGATTGGACAAAAGCACTTTTTGGCAAGTGGATTTTGGGGAACATAGATTTGGTAGGAAGAATTTATATGAGCTTTAAAAAAACATGTACCACTGTTCAAAAACATGATCCTTTCTTTCCAATATAATAGATCACATTCTTTTGTTCCAGATGAAACACACAGGAATATCAGTTTATGGAATCAATAATTGAAACAGCTAAAACTCAAATTATTGAATTTATGGGATTAATTCTCTTATCTGAAGGTGGGAGGAGAATCAAGACTATTCCTTCTTGCAGCCCAACTCACACTTTCAGATTTATTGATTTATCTACTTTTATTAAATGAAATTCATCTGCATTTGCTTCTTTCGCCTGGCCCCTTTGCTACTTGGATGCTACCAGAAGCACCCATCTCAGAAAGACTTCTATCTATTCTCTCTTTTTTTTGTTGTTGTTTCTCTTCTTGTTTTGTGGCAATGAAGTCATTGTTTGTAGCACAGAGGTGAGGAAAATGCTGTATTACATTTTGGCAGGACTCAAAGGCCTCATTTGCACTATGGAAATAATGCAGTTTGACACCGCTTTAACTGCCATGGCTCAATGCTGTGGAATTCTGGGGTCTGTAATTTGGTGGGTTTTTATTTAGCCTTGTCTGTCAGAGAACTCTGATGCCACAACAAACTACAAATCTCAGAATTCCACAGCATTAAGCTATGACAGTGTCAAACTGCATTATTTTTGCAGTGCAGATGCAGCTTCAGTAATCTAGAAAAAGCTCACTCCGAACATTAGCACATCTCTCAAATGAGTAGAAGTCACCTACAGGTTCTCGAAGTAAAAGAGGATGAGCACTGAAGGTGGATGGTTCTAAAACCAGCAAGGGTACATGTATATCAACTCTGGATTTTGGTTCAAACTTGGAAGGAAATATCAAGGTGCTGAACTTATTTTAAGTATCAGCACTATGGATAACCTCATGAAAGTTTGGACCAAAACAGAGAGTATATTCAATTCCTCACTGACATTGGCATCCCTGGCCTCCAAGAATGGAGAACAAAGAAAGGAAATCGGTGAGACAGCTAAATGTGTCTGCAAAGAGCCTACAAAATGTTTGCTTCTCAAGGAAATGAAACGTGTGCTTTTCACCTGTCCTTTCATCTTTCAAATTGCAAAGGACAAAACCAGCATCTGCAATTTATTAGTGTCTCTATGTTGGTGAACATCATAGGAAAACAACTGCTGCCTGCAGCGACACCACCGTGTGCTTTGATCCTGTCACGTCTCATAAGCAAGGCAGCAGGGCCAGGCTAAGTGAGGTCTAGTTTTCACTGACTTGGTAAGCCTCTGTAGTAGTACAGCTCAGATAGAGGCTTGCCAAGTCGGTAAAAACTAGACCTCACTTAGCCTGGCCTTGCTGTTTTGCAGATGGAGCGCTCTTGTGATTGAATGCTCCTTCCCATTCACATACATACAAGCACAGAAAGCTAGCATGTTGGGAAGAAGGGTTTTAATTTAGAATTTCATGATATGCTACATGCAACGATTTTTTTTAAAAAAATAAATAAGGAGAAACATTTAGCTCAAAGCTGCTCTATGCAAGAGACAGAGTAAACATAGTTTTAGCCTCAAATCAACATAGTTTCAACACCTCAATAGACTAGGGGCTAGTCTGCACATAAGGGTATTATGCAAATTGTTGAGGATTTTCACACATTTGCAACATTTAATTGTCTTCAGTGTTCTCCACACATTCACATCTAGTTGCATCTGTTCACCCTCCCTCTGCTGAAAAAGGGTAGCCAATGCAAATCCATGCAAAACAAGCAGACAGCCCCACAGATTTGATAATGTGCATCCTCATGGATACTTTCAGATACTCTGGTGAAAAATGTGAAGACTTTTTCTCCAAAGTTTAAGCAGTTTCCCCAACCTCACTGCACAAAAGCCCAAACTCCTGAGAATCTCATGTGGCTGGATCCTAGACTAATTGACTGGAATGAGGAATATTTTGATGGTGTAGACAGGCCTGAACAATTTGGTAGTAAGTAGGGGCCAAAATTAAAATAGGCTAAACTTCTTTGGGCCACAGATCAGTTTTAATTACATATTAATTAATAAATAATATTACTTACTAATTAGCATTAATTAATATTACTTAACTAATAATATTACTTAATAATATTAATAATATTAATTATTAAGTGATATTATTAATTAATAATATTAATTCCCTCTTCCTCTTCTGTATGACCCTCTCCTCAGGAGGAGACCAAGTAGTGGAGGAGCCTTAAAGTCATTCCACATCCCTGTGGGCCACCCAAAATCCTTTGGCAAGCTGCATGCAGCCCCTGGGGCCATATGTTGTGCAGGCCTGCCCTAGGCTAAGGAGCTAAACTGGAAAACTTTGCAGAACACTGGCCAAACTGTGTATGCTTCAGTTTCACAATTAACATTAGAAGTGTTCCTGATAAAGCTGAAATTCAGTAGATGGGACCACAGAGCATTGTAAATGGAGGATCAATCATCAAGCACCCAAATTTGGGAAATCCCACTCGTTCAGAGAGTGGTTGAGTCTCCTTTGGAGGTCTTCAAACAAAGGCTGGATGGCCATCTGTCAGGGATGCTTTGTGAGTTCCTGTATGGCAAGGGGTTGGATGGGATGGCCCTTGTGGTCTCTTCCAATCCTATGATTCTATGATTCCATGGATTCCAGAATATGAGAATATAAGGGTGACCTTGGGCAAATCACAAGCTCTTGGCCTCAAAGGAAGGCAAAGGCAAACCTCCTCTGAACACATCTTGCCAAGAAAATCCCATGATAGCCTTACCTTTGAGTCACCATAAGTCAGAAACAACTTGAAAGCATACAATAACAATAACAACAAACAATGCAATCAATTTCTAAGACAGATGTGGGAGAACTCACTGGCAGATGAATCAACATGTAAAGGAATTTTGAATACCACTGTGTCAGCAGGCAGAATAAATAATAATAATAATAATAATAATAATAATAATAATAATAATAAAATTTATTTAGATTTGGATCAACCAGTGGACCTCTGGATGACTAGCCATGGATTAGTGAGGATTTTGGACTCCCAGTTGTTTAACAATAATTGCTAGAAAATATTCCACCCCCCTCCATCTCAAATTATACTGGTTAAATGGAGAAAGCTCAAGGTACCCTAGGATCCAGGTTCAGAATTCCTTAATTCTAAGTGCATTCTTTGTGCATCACATCCTGGTTGGTGGATCTCAGAGCAAAACAAAGTAAATCCCATAAGGCTGAAAGTCTGTATTAGATAACAGCATCACTCTCTTTTTCTTTCTAAGTGATCACATGGGGAAAGTGATGGAAGAAGCCATCACACTATGATGAAAGAGAACATTATTTGCCGTTCTAATTACTTTGCATGTTCACGAGACAGGCAGGCAACTTGGGAAGCTGTAAAGCAAAGTACTTGGAGTAGCTAGGTGATCTATAATTCATAGACTGCAGCATATTGCTACATTTCTCATTGTGTCTTTACAGTACTTCTAAGGGAAATCTGGCATAATACCCCCAACCTCCCTCCATTTGTCTTCTAGAAACATTGCACATCAATGAGCATACAAACAGTTCTCCCTCAGCCAACAGACATATCTCCTATTCTTATTGACTTGGGTACCAACAATTAAGGAGCAACTTTTAATGAATCATTCAGAAAACTGTCACATTTTCTTGTCAATAGCAGTTTGATTTGCTGAGGCAGTTGTTTTGTGAAAATGTTCGCTGCTACCTACCTACAAATAAAAACCCACAGCTGCTTACACTGCTAATTTACTTGTCCCTTTTGTAGGTACTTTATTATTTGAATGAAGATGGACAGCTTTGTCCATATGCCCACACTACAAAGAGCAAGAAGGCAGTTCCATTTTCTCTAAAAGCTGTGACTCTCTTTTCCTGGAGTTTGAATTCATTGCACTCTGTCCTAGACTCTGGGGCAGAAGAAAACAAGCTTGCTCCATCCTCAATAGGACATCTCCAGAAAATCTCGGCAGCCCTGGAGAGCCACAGCCAGTCAGGATAGACAATACAGAGCTAGCAGAACCAACAGCTTGGTTTATTTAAAGGCACCTTCCTATGCTTTTATTAGATGTGTTGCACAAAGATTTAATCACACAGCATGGATGTTGCATGCAAAATGTCCCAGGTTCAGTTGCTGGCATCTGGAAATACATCTCAAGAAGATCATTGGTCTAAAATCTTGAAGAATTACTGCCAGTTACATGCATGTAAGCAAAGCTCCCAAGATTTCCTGTTCCTGGTGAGAAAGTGTTTCTTGATGTGTGAAGACAGTTCGTTGAAAAGATCTTCTAAGGAAGACAGTACAGACAGTTCTAAACAAGATGCACCAGTAGTATGATTCAATATAAACTAGAGGTGGATTTCTACATTCCTCAAACATGCCCATTGCCAGTGTGCTGTGTCCCTTCTGTTCCCTACCCTCCAGTTCCATACCAGATGGTAAATGTGGCTGAATGCATTTGACTTGCATCTTGTTGTTGTATCTTCAAGTCATTTCTGACTTATGGTGACTCTAAGGAAACCCTATCATGTTTTTTTTCCTGACAAGATTTCGTCAGAAGCAGTTTTGCCTTTGCCTTTGCCTTCCTCTGAGACTGAGAGAGTGTAACTTACACAAGGTCACCCAGTGGGTTTCATGGCCAAGCAGGGATTTTAACCCTGGTCTCCAGATTCACTGTATAATGCTCAAACCGCACCATGCTGGCTCTCTTGTTGCATCAACTCTAAAATAATTGCTGGAAATATAAAGGCCTTCCAACTGCACAGGAGTTATCTTATTTTCAGCTGTGAAATGTTGGAAGAACATCCTTTTTAGGGCTTGAGATCAGCTGTCATTCGTAGAATGGTAAGAAAACGCAGCTGTGGAACTTCTTCTGTGGACATTTAGGGCCATCTGTGTTAGCACATGACCTATTTTTTTACTCTCCTTGTTGTCAGTATAGAGATTCTTTCAGGAGTTGATCAAGATGGTCCCATGAAATATAATTTGCACCTTCCATATGAAAATGTTCTAGAGAAAATTCCACATAAATCTTGCTAACTAATAACATTGGGTTTATTTATTAGTTTTATTTATGTCCCACCTTTCCTCCAATATACATAAACAAGAGTACACTGCTCTATTATTGTCACTGTATCCTTACAAAATAACTCTGTAAAGTAGGTTAAATTTAGAGAGCATCCCAGGTCACCCAGTGAGTTTCATGGCTCATGGAGACTTGAACTTGGATCTCCCAAGCCCCAGTCTAATACTCTAGCCAATGCGCTTAACTTCATTTTTAAAATAGCCATCCCGCAAGTTGAAACAAGTGGGCCAGATTCAAGGGCTAAAGCCATGTCAGCTTTCTTGGGATTGTGAGACTTTATAAAAAATATGTAAGTTGAATGATGTCTGTATGACATTATTTTCAAATTTTTAAAAACAGGAAAGGGATACCAGCCTTAAGGAACCCAGTCTAGGAACCATATTATGCGGAATCACTAGTACACCAAAGTAACTTTTTCCAGGCTCTGCCAAGGTCTTTTGGAAGCAATAGGCACATAGAGGACAAGAGCCAGTAGGTATGTTGATGCAGCATCCCTCTTTGTCCCTTCTTATGCTATCATATGGGCTATTCTTTCCTGCACTTCTTCCATGAGAGTCAGCATGGCAAATTGGTTTTAATGTTGGACCAGGACTCTGGAGACCAGGGTTTTAATCCTGACTTGGCCATCATAAATCCACTGGGTGACCTTGGGCAAGTCATACTCTCTCAGAGTGGCTATTGCCACTGAGGATGGCAATAGCAAACCCTTTCTGAAGAAACTTGCCAAGAAAACCCCATGATATGGTCACCTTACGGTCATCGGGAACTATTTGAAAGCACACAACAACAAAAAATAAACTTCCATGCTAGCAGTTCAACATCACCTGGGGGTTTCAGAGCATAGCTGTATCCCTCTGGCCATTGCTCAGCTATCCATGTGTGCCTGCTGGGGTTTTTGGCTACCCGAATGGGAAGGACACCCAATACTCATATTGGGAGATGAAGGGGCATATTCTGTGAGGGGGCTCCTTCTTCTCAGTGTGGCAAGGCAGTTGGAACACACCTGAGTGGATTTTCAGAGTTGTTGAGTGGCTGGTGGAGATGAATCTATGATAAGGGCCATTGTGTAAGGAAGTACAGCATACCTCTTTCCACAATGTCCAAGAAAATGTATCTGCTGGTGTAACATAACAGGGAGTGTGGAAGCACATGTCATCAAGAGGATTCTGGCCCAGATGGCAGCATCACTATTATTTTTTTCTCTTGTTGATGTTGTTGTTAACATCATTTATATCGTGCCTTTCGTCCAAAGCTTGAACTCATGGCAGATTAGAAATTTGAATATATACAGTTGTCCCTCCATATCCACAGATTTTTTATCCATGGATTCAGGCATCCACAGCTTGAAAATATCCCCGATAATATAAATTCTAATAAGCAAACCTTGATTTTGACATTTTATATAAAAGACACCAATCTCTTTCATATATGCCATTGCATTTAATGGGAGTTGTGTATCCACAATTTTTGTATCCACGGGGGGTGGGGGTGGAACCAAACCCCAATGGATGCCAAGAGCCCACTCTACAACACAGTTAAAACATACAAAACAACAACATTAAAATAGAAGTAAACTATTGATATCATCAACAGTAATTGAAAACATGCAATTAGATGTGATAAAAAATGATTTTTAAAAAATAGTACAGTGACATGGCTTTAAACCAGCTCAGAGCATTTGTCCACCTAGCCCAGTATCATCCACCTGAAAGGCAGCAGCAGTCCATGTCTCAAGAATAAAGTCATAGGCATAGCAGCCACTGATGGCCCCATCCTCAATGAAATGTGTCACTGACATTCTAGTAGACATATAAAAGGGAAAGAGAGCTTGGTATGTTGTTTTTGTCACCCAATGCATGATTGACATTTTATTGCTTGAAAGAAAGAGAAGAAGCTAGAGAAGAAACTGAAAATGGTGGTCCCATCCATGACCCAAGCCTGGTCATGTCAACTAATCTTCCTTGTCCTCAATGTGAGAATTTACTTGGATACTATAACATGATAAAATGCTAAAGATGGAGACCTACTCCCCCTCCCCCCACCATCTAATACAAAAAGTGATACTTCAGCACAATTTGAGTCTAGCTGAAATGAAACCTGGACAGATTATTTCAACTGATAAGGGCATCCAGTATGGAGCAACCACCACGACAAATTTTCTAGCAATAACAGCAGGCACAATTTGAAAATTAAGGAATTAATGGGATTTAAGAGAGATTAAGTGAACAGGGAGTTCAAGCAGAAGTATTTTACTGATGTAATTGAGTGGAATAATTTGTCATGGCCAAAGTAAATGACTCTTGCACATGCTGCTTTCGAGGGGAGCGGGGAGGACTGGACGTTTTAAAATCATGAACAAGAGCAGGCTGAGAAGACGCAAAAAAGGGGATGAAATACACTTTCAGCAAAATAAGAGCAGAAGTTGGAAGGAAAGGCCCAGTAACATCAGTAATATTGACCTACGAAGTTTGTGGAAGCAAGTACTCAGCTGTAGTTTTAGAAAAAGTAGATTAAAAAAATAATTCAGACATGCAAACCAGAATGAACAACAGGAATGCATATTCTAGACACAAGCAAAGTATTGGGGAGGCAAGATCAATAAAGATGCAAGGCAGTTATTGTATTTCATATTAAATTATCCAATCTTTTCTCTCCACAATGGAATTAAATTATTGGTGATATCTAGATCTCACCCTTTCCCCCTTGTAACTCAAGGTAAGGCACAGTCCTCTATCCATACAGTGATCAGACCCAAATCTGCTTAACTTCAACATGGTTGCAATGACTTGTGCCTTCATACTATGCAAATGCAACCCTGACAGCTTGCTCAATAGCTTAGAAAGGGCAAAATGACACCATTTCTTTTACTTTCTTTCAGCAGATGGGTGAAAGATTTAGCACTCACCTGTAGAGGCCACATGCTAACAGAAGGATGTCCATGGAACAGCCCCCAAATCACAGATGGATGTAAAAGAATTTGTTTTAGCCTCTTGTATAATTTTAAAAAACTCATTTTACTCCACCAGATGTGTTAAACATCAGTTCTCAGAAGCCCCAGCCAACATTGGCAATGGTCAGGGATTTGGAGGGGTTGGAGTCCAAAACATCTGGAGGGCCAAAGGTTCAGAACCCCTGCTCTAAAGTCTGTGCAATAACCCTAGGCAGCACAAATGAGGAATAACATCCACACTACTAGTGCCCTCTCTTAGGTAATACTATCGTTAATAGAATATGTATTTAACTGATATTCTAGGTTAGTGTTGGGTTTCTTCCTTTTTTTAAAAAAATAAAAATCAGCAGAAGGAAGAAGTAGGACCTTATTTTAGCTTATGGTTTAATTTAAGTTTTCTCCATCAATTTTCATAGGCAAAATGAGATAGTTACGGGTAGAAAGTGAGCATTCCACTTACATTCAAGGAGATAATCTGCATTATACGTTTGTTATTAAGTAGCACACCATGTAAATGTGGAGGATAATTACAAAGTGCATGTTTCTCTAATATGCGCAAAACCCATCAAGAATTGTGTGACACTTTTAAGACTAACAGAGGGACTGAAGAACAATCCTCTGCGGATTGCAATACACTTCCTCAAATCGATGGGCAATAATCTAAGGCTCAGCTCAAATATATACAGTGTACATTGTTGACAGAAAGTGAGGTCGGAACAGAATTAGATGCAGGAAGTATTGATGGTGACCATTATGTTATTAACACTGGTAATTAACAAAACTGTTGTTGGTAACACAAACATCATGGCAATAAGTAATTCACCCTTAGACTCTGTTCAAAGTCACAGTGATACAATCAAGCATTAATATAATAAGTTCTTGTTCTGCTTTCTCCATTCATCACCCTGAATTGATTTTCTTCAGAATCATGACTCTCGGTTCTATTACTTTGCATCCAGGGAGGTCAAAACATTAGGTTTCCTAATGTTTTTTCTTTTTAAATTTGATGTATGTTCATGAATTTTTTGATTCAGTCAAATTTAATTCTCTGTTCTGGTTCTACTGACTTGCTTATGAATTATCATGTACATCTGTGGTAATGATGTTCTGTAAATTTAAAGAACTACTTTAAATTTAATATTGATTCACAAATAGTCTTAAATAATTATTTCTCACAGCCAACTTTTCCTATTTCATGTTAATTCACTGTGATTTCATCTCAAAAGATTCCTTACCTGTAACTTTCAGCTCAGTAGTTCGTCTTATTAGCTTTCCTTCAAACTTTAGCTCACAAGTGTAATTTCCACCATCTTCTTCTTGGACATCTTGTATTAAAAGAGTGCTTTCCTTTTGAACTACTACACTTCTCCACATTTTTGGCTTACACTCCTGCAATAAATAAATAAATTAAATTAAACAAAAGCACAGAGTCTTAAATAATCTGGATTATATGGTGAAATAATATTATTAGGGAGTGGTTCAAGTTTGTCCATCAAATTCTATTTTATGGCAAGCCCAGGGCTTAGAACCTGGATTGTCCCATTTTCAAACCAACCTTCTCAACCCCACCAAATTCACCAGGTACCTTCCAAATGTCTTGGTCTTCAGCTCCCATTTAATAGCTCACCAGAAGCCAAGTTGTCCAAGATGACTAAACTGAGTCTGTCATACTTTGGACATATCATGAAACAATGTGACTCATTGGGGAAGACCATAATGCAAAATGGAAGGTAGTAAAGAAAAGAGAAAAGCCACATTGCAGGTGGTTTGATTCAATCAAGAAGCCATGTCCTTGAGTCTGAAAGACACGAACAGAGCATTTGATGATTGGGACCTCTGAGGTCTCTCATTTCCAGGGTCACAACAACAACTACCTGGTCAATGATGATAGACTGTGCAAGTTGGAACCCAAAATACCTGGAGCACATCCCAGAAGAAGGCTGCTCCAAACACTCTGGGGTTCAGCTCAAGCTATCTTGGCCCCGGTGTTCACCCAGGTTAGTTCCTGGGTTGGTGTGGGAACAGGCAGGGATTTACATGCCTGTCTCTACATTGACCCAGGACCTGCTACCCGTGCATGTGCCTTACCTTGCTGCATTGTTGCCCAAACTCAGAAGAACCTTGTAGCCATGTCTGATGCAGAAACTGGGGCACCTTGCTGCATCCATGTGGCCAGGCATCCCATTTCTATGTCAGATGTGGCAACGGGAGGCTTCTGAGTACAAGCAATAGCATGGCAGGATAAGGAGCATGGGTGGCCACCTGAACAGTGTTTTATGCTGGGATTGGGCTGGATCCTCTGGACCAAATCCTGCCCCCAGATTTTTGACCTATGTCATCTGAATGAAATGACGCAAAGCTGTTAGATTAACATTTAATAATGGAATTTTTTTCCTTAATGTCAGGCTTATACATTTGCCATGATTTCATGATTTTTGGGAAGTCTCCTTTGTAAACAGGGTTGCAGGACCAATACATTGCTTTACAAACCTGGTTACGTCCAGGTAGGAACAGAGAGAGTAGACCTATAGTACAGACAAAAGCAGTAATTTGTGAATAAAGTGTGGAAGATTCTGGCCAAGTTGAGAGCAAAACCAAATAAGAACTGGATCAGTAGTAAGATTCCATGGAAAAGGAGCAGAATCAGGATGACACTTGGTGGATTTGTAGTGGAATCTAGTGCTGAAAGAGAATGGTGGTTCTGATGTTCCTACTTAAACTATCCGTTTTATACTTCCCAAGACTTATTGTGGAACAGAATACACCTTGCTGCAGATTTCTGAGCCTTGTGATATATTTCATATGCATACAATCCTACATGCATTTTTAAAAGTGTTAAGAGCTAAAAATATGCAAAATTGAAAAATATATTTTAGTCAGTGGGAAGGGGATTTGAAAAATGTGTACATTAGAAAAGGAGCATTAAGAAATGGGTATTTTATGGCAAATGTCCTCTTTTTAACCTGATTTGTTTTCTTTCTATAGTTTTTTGTGGGTTTTTCGGTCCATGTAGCCTTGTTCTGGAATAATTTATTCCTGACATTTCACCTGCATCTGTGGCTGGCATCTTTCTCTGAAGATGCCAGCCACAGATGCAGGCAAAACATCAGGAATAAATTATTCCAGAACACGGCCACATAGCCTGAAAAACCCACAAAAAACTATGGATGGCGGCCATGAAAGCCTTTGACTTCACACATTTTCTTTCTTGTTAAACTATTTTCTCATCTTCCTTCAGTTCATTGATAGGTAAGAGAGGAATCTGGCAGATTATACTTTTTTTCTCATTTCATTCGTCCTGTCCTACATTGGCCATATCACGAGACAATGGGTGCATCAATACTGTAAAAATAATGCAGCCTGACACTAATTTAACTGCTATGGCTCCATCCTACAGAATTCTGGGATTTGTAGTTTTGTGACGTACCAGCATTCTTTGTCAGAAAGCTTAAAGACCCTGTAAAACTACAAAATCCCAGGATTCCACAGGATGTTGTTAAAGAATTTAAAGTACTGTCAAATTACATTATTCCACCCTACATGACTCATTGGAAAAGCTGATAACATAGGCCTGCAATGAAAAAAATATTTTTCAATACAGTAGCTGTTTTAAATGCATTTTTGGTTGCTGAATTTGAAAAATGCAATAAAAATGTCACAGCACACATGGTTCTTTCAAAAATCCGTTATTTTTATCAAACCAATTGTTACTCAGCTTTGATTAAGTGTTTCAGAGTGCTTTCTTTTAGTGCTTTTGAATGGAGTTTTGGTGCTTCATATCAATGTATTAAAGTTTTCCGAAATTCTATCAGACAACTTTAATCCCTTTCTTACTTTTGCCAGGTAATTCTTTGCAGGAACATTTCATTCAGTCACAAATTCAACATGGAAACATCCAGCAAGTTGTGACGAAAACTGTATGTGATGGAGCAAATCTGAGGTTCTTTTTGGATTTAGAGTGTCAGACTGCTATGAAACCAGCATACTTTTTTTTTAAAAAAGTTTTTGTGATCCTCAATTTTGCAGGCATGTGTAATGCTTGGTAAACTAGAAGGCAGTAGGAAAAGAAGGAGACCTCATTTCAGGTGGATTGATTCAATCAAGGAAACCATGGCCCTGAAGCTTGCAAGAACTTAGTAGGGAAGCTGATGACCAGGGCTCTTGGAGGTCATAGAAATCAAAGCCTTGACAGAACAAGATACCTCCACCCATTCTACCATTTTATTTCCCCCCTTAAGAAAACAACTTTTATATTTAAGTCTTGTTCATTCAGTTGTATTTTGACTTATGCACTCAGTTCATGTTGTCAAAACAAGCTTTGATGCCTAATGGTGCTAAGAGCACAAAGACAAAATTGTGCAAATTCTAAATTGTGCAAATTTTAATGTTGTAAGCCACTCCGATTGCTCTGCAGTGGGGCGGGATACAAATTGTTATTATTATTATTATTATTATTATTATTATTATTATTATTATTATTATTTAATAGAGACATTTCATTAGTAAAATTCTCATAATAAAAGGTTAATATGCTATAGTTATGTACAGTAGTTTTGGTGGATATTATTGTACCTGGGGTAAAATTGTATATATTGAATACAATTAATTGACTCCTTCTGGACTGATTCTTTGATTGCACCAGAGCAGACAGTAGTTAGGGCTTGGTAAGATCCTTTTCCTTTCCCTTTCCCTTTCCCTTTCCCTTTCCTCTTCCTTTTAACCAATTTTCCCCCCAGAGTTCATGTCTTTAAAATATTTGGGATGGGGAAAAAAAAATCTTAACATGTTTTAAAAAAATAGACTGAGAAATTGAAACTGAGATGTTAATCCATCCAAGTCCTAGGCTTTGAGCATTTTAACATATTGATCTATGTAAATGCTGAATTAAGTTGCCACTTTTATTTTTCTGAGGGGTTTCGTCTTCAACAGCCAAAAGGCAGAGAGATACAACATAGTCCTCTCCATTCTGAGAATGGCTACGCTAATTGGCTGCAACAGATGGAGAAGAATTTAATATCAGTATCCTTTTAAAGAATATATCAGAATTTGAAAAACAAACACATACAGTTGCCCTCTCCATTCTCGCGGACTTGAAATTCATGGCTTTGAATATTCACAGAGAGGCGACCTCTGTTAAGATCTATGGGGTGAGCTTGCGGGGTGTGTGCCCCATTCAAGCCTATGGGGCTTCAATATCGGCAAGTCTCCATTTTCTTGGTGGGGGCTCTGGAATGAATCCCTGCAAAAATGGAGGGCTGACTGTATTTGGGATTTCAAACTCAGAATGATGGCTGGGACGTACGCTACGACTGCTGGCATCCCCAGCATTGATAGTAGGCATTAGGCCCTAAAATTAGATATTCTGGGCATGGGATGAACCAGTTTGGGATCTACTGGATCTACTCTGTTCCTCTAAGAAGGGCCTGAGCAGGATCCTTATGTGAGATATATGAGCTGATTTAGCCAATTACTCCTCCATTTGCTTTAAGTGCAGGGAAGGGTTTGAAATACAAGGAGCCAGAGGCCTGAAAAAAATCAAAAAATCTGTCCCTAACCTTCTGTCCTGGCTGGTATTAGACAGCAGGACTTGGAATGCAGTTGAATCAGAGATTGATAGTTTCATTGGTCCTGGATGTTGAAATCACATTGGGTTTTATGTGCATTACACCAGGTTTTGTGGAAACTATCCAAGGAGTTGAATCTTATCCCTAAAAAAAGGTGCTGACCCCTATCCAAAATGCTCAGTTCCATATTAAACAGAGCTACCAGAAGAGTAGATCTGCAGCTCTCCTTCTCCAGTCCATTGAGCATTCTATCTGGGTGCTGCAGGTTAGTAATCAGGAGTGAACTATTCCGTGTTTTTTCTCTCTCCTACAACTACCAAAATGGTTCTGCTTCATTTGTTCCAAGGGTGTGACCTGGCATTAAAATGAAGATTGAAAATTTGATCCCTTGAGATGAGCCAGCTCAGATTAAGTTAGATTGATCCAAGGAAGAAAAATGATGAAGGAGTTCTCCTCCCCCAAAGCTTCATATTCATTTTCTGATACATTCCAAAACAGATCATTTCAAGCATCTGCATTTCCACCATGTAACTTTGTGATGTTACTAAGGTCTCCAATGATGCACCAAAAGGGTATTTTAATATATCCCCCTTCCCTTTCCACCAATTTCTTTTTTTTTTTAATTCCATGGTCCTGTTGCCACATTGCTCTTTTCGATGTGTGATATCAATTCTGCTCATTTTAATCAATGTGTCAGCTTAATTGTTAGGTGTCACCCATCAGGAAGACGCGGTGTAACTTATGTGTGGCACTTTGATAATAAAAGAAGAAAGAGATCTGAAAATTGGTGCAGCCAATGGAGGTTGATGGCTCCGATGTTAGTGGGGTGGTGATTCCATGCTGCATTTTACACAAAGCTTTAAAGGAGTGATCCAAATTGCTGAATTTATTGGGTAAACTAAAGTTCAGCACTTTGGACAGCTCCTTTTGGGGTTTTTTGAACCAGCCTCTTAACATAACGATTCACAGATTCATAGGATAGGATGGGACCTCATGGGCCATTGAGTCCAACTCTCTGCTCAGTGCAGGATCTCCAGATGAAATATCTCCAGTATGTCCAGCCTCCTTTTGAAGATGACCAGAGAAGTAGACCTCACCACCTCTTTAGGCAATTGGTTCCATTGCTGAACGGCTGTTACTGCCAAGAAGATCCTTCTAATGTTCAATCAAAATATATTCTCCTGTAACTTCAAACCATTAGACATGATTCTACCCTCAGGGGATGCAGAGGACAGGCCTTCCCTTTCCTCTCTTAAGGTATTTAAATGAAAACATGTCATTCCTCATTCTTCTCTTCAAAAAGCTGAACAGGTCCAGATCCTCCAACCTTTCTTCACATTTTTGTTCTCCATACCTCTTATCATCCTTGCTGCTTTTCTCTGAACCTGCTCCAACTTGTCTATGAGGTGAAACAGATAGGCAAAATAAAATAAAATGGTTTCCAGCTGCTTTGAAGATGACAAGGATTTTGGCATCCACAACAGGTCCTGGAACCAAACCCCAGCGGATACCAAGGGCCCACTGCATAATATCTAAGGCAGAGGTGGGAATCATGGGGCTTCCAGATATTGTTGAACTGCAGCTCCCAGCTTTCCTCACTATTGACTATGCTTGCCAGGTAATTAATGTCCAACAACATCTAAAGGGCCACATTGCTCTACTCTGCACTTTAGAGTGGATTGGGATTTGGGAGATCTGGGTTCAAGTCCCCACTGAACCATGAAACTCCCTGGGTCACCTTGAGCCAGTCACTCTTACTCTGAGCTATTTATGAGAAGATAAAGTAGGGAACAGATCTGAATATGCCAGAAAGGTGGGATAGAAATATTAGAATAAAACACTCATATAATAAAAAGAGGGTCAAAGCTCATAGGCTCCCTATAATTCAAACAGTGAGTAGCTGAAGATCTTGAAAATGTTGTCTGGCCCGACACTTCTCTATTTGCTCACATATATTCCAAACATGGACTCACTCACTGCCCCTGGGCATTTAACATCACATAGACAGAACAGATTCCCTCCAGCTTCCCTTTGATGCATTCACAGATGAAGTTGCTCCATCCTGGAGTTTTCTTCCTTCACTGGACTAGCTTGTAAAAATATCTCCAGACATTTGGGGGCAAAGCTGCCTTAATAGCTGACAAGATACAACAACTGAAAGGGGGGGACAATGCAAATCTCATTTCTGCTAACCCCATGTCACAACACATGTTTTGTCAGTCTTCGTTGAAATATGCAGGGCTCTTGTAAGAGAAAAAGAAAGCAGACTGACAAGAGCATCATTGGCTTTTCTGCTCTCTTCTGACATATCATGACTCCTTGTATGTCATCCTAGTTCCAAATAAATTATTTGTGCACAAACTGAGCACAGTGAGGCTGATGAGATGGAACTCAAATTGCCTCATTTTTGCACTGGCAGCTGTCTCAAACAAACCACAGCATGGATGATAGGAATTCACTGCCTGACATGTCACTATTATGCCTATTAAACTAATTTCTTGGATGGGAAGTGCCTTGCCCTAGCATTTGACAATTTCTCATATATATATATATATGTGTGTGTGTGTGTGAATTTGTATTACTTTTATATGCAATAAACAACAGCAAAACAGATTTCTGCCTGGAGCTAAGTCTTATTTAAGCATTATGCCCAGGAAAGATCATTTGAACAAGAGTTTGGAAAAATCATTTTTGAAGACAACAATACCCCAAATCTGCCAACCATCATGAGCAGTAGATGAAGTTAAAAAAAAACACTAATCTAAGCTCTGATCAAAATACATACAAGGCATCTGAGGTTGCACTGGCAGGACATGCCCCTGGCATCTCCAGCCCTGCCCTCCCTATGCTTGCCAGCTTGAGTGGCATGGTCTAAGCCATAGGCTGGCAACAGGTGGATCCGGGGGCTGCATGTGACCATGGGGGCTGTTTTTCTAGGTGTAGGTCCCTTTGAATAATCAAACTTGCTCACTTCCTGTTGTCAAAAAAAAAAAAAAGGCTTTCCCTGGGCTAAAAATGCCCCCTGGCCCTTCCTAGAGGACATTTGGGGCAAAAAATTGATTTTTGCAGAGGGGTGTGGTAGATCTCCTAAGATCTACCTCTCCTTAGCTCCCTAAGATCTCCTGAGTGGCAACTGTGGCCCCTTCACCTTCCCCAGCTGATTTGAGATGTGTGTATTTCTGTGTATCGACTATATTTATTTAATAATATGCCTTTTTGCACAAAGGAAGAGTCTAATGTGCTTCACTGAAGCCAATGAGAACTTTAAAATCTGCAGCTTTAAGATTATACAAGTCAATGAGAGATTTAAGCTCTGCAGGGGGTTGGCTTTCTCTCAGTCTCAGTCAAAACTATCCCACCACAAACAGCCTACTTTTCACACAAACTAACTACATTTCCCATATACTAACCCACCTATCATCCCCAAGCAACTACAATTATTACACCCCAAACTAATCATCTGACAGAACTCATGCACACAGGCATGGTTCTGACACTTTATGCACTTTATGCAAAATGATCTTCTAACACCTTTGCATCCCTTTTTATACTGATATTCCAGACTGAGGGCTACTCTACACAATAAAATAAAATAAAATAAAATAAAATAAAATAAAATATAGTCCTCCTTCCAGTTGAATAGAATATGATCTGACCACACGTGATTAGCAGGAGTTCGGGCTTTTTGCCGAGTGGGGGAAGAGGGTTAAAAACTTTCCAAACTTTACAGAAAAAAGTTTCTAAATTTTTACTGGAGTATCTGTGGAAATTTGTAGAAATGCGCATTATTGCACAGACATGTCTGTCTGCTTCACCTGAATTTAGATGGTTGTGCATTTTTGGCAAAGACAGTGTGAATACATGAGAATAGATATGAATTTGTGCAGGAAAGTGAAGGCAAGTAACCACTGATACGAATGTGCAAAAATCCACAGCATAACACACATGTAGACTATCCCTAACATGGGTATGTATCTGAACTCTGTCTGTTGGTTTGTTAGCCACTTTGGACTGCCAGGAAAGGTGAGGTCTGAATCTATTAAACACAAACAAATGTTACAAAGTGGGTTGTTTTCTTCTAGTGCATTCAGCACAAGGATGCCCTCTTCCCATGCTCAATAGCTGGGACATAGTGATACATTCTGTATTATATATTCATTAAAGATAAAGGCTGTTGCTGCATTACCTTGTACCATATGACATCTGGTTCTTGGCTTCCTGTTTTATAATCCTCAATATCTGGGCAGGATATTATCTTTGTTCTAGTGATTTCTGATTTTTCTAAGTAGCGAATTGTGCTGTTGTAGCAGAGCCCAGATTCGTTTTCAGCAACCGTCAAGGACATTGACACCTTCATGCAATATGTTGAGTTTCTGCAAAGAAACAACAGACAAAGGGGAACAGCAGTTAGTGGAAAATTTAGGAGTACAGTCGTCCCTTGGCACCCATGGATTCTACATCCACAGATTCCATAGCCCACAGTTTGAAAATATTCCAATCCACCCCCCACAAAAAAAGCAGACTTTGATTTTGTCATTTTATATAAGGGACACTATTTTACTACCCCATTCTATACAATGGGACTTGAGCATCCATGGATTTTGGTATCCACGGTGGGTCCTGGAACCAAACCCCAATGGATACCAAGGACCTACTGGCTTTTCTCATTCAATGTGGATCATGCAAACCAATGTAAAAAATGAGGATGTTTAAAATAACTATACTACAGTCAATAAAATAAAAACCACACAGCTATCCCTTATCCAGAATTCCAAAATCCAAAATTGTCCACATGGGTGGCTGGGACAGTGACATCTTTGCTTTATGATGGTTCAGTGTACACAAACTTTGTTTCATGTACAAAATTATTATGTATGCAATTATATTCCAGCTATGTGTATAATGTGTACATAAAACATAAATTAATTTCATGTTTAGACTTGGGTCCATTTCGAAGATATTTTGTTACGTATGTGCAAATATTCCAAAATCTGTAAAAAAAAAATCTGAAATCCAAAACTCTTCTGGTCCCAAGCATTTTGGATAAGTGAGCGTCATCCTGTAAAAACTAATAAAATATACTAAAAATAATCTAGGGACAATGTCTGAGAAAAAAACCAATTCCCATGATTCCCTAGCACTGACCCTAACCCTAAAAGTGGACTCAATTTACACTATTTCAGTTCCTATTGGGGAGAAAAGGACTTAGATTAAATCACAATCAGCCTGTCCAACTGATTTCAATGAGACCAGACTTCAACTTACTGAGTCTGGTTCCAGCTCCTTGACATTAAAACATGGCATTATTTGTTCATGCAGTTATGTTATATACTTTGACTATGTGCCAGAAAAATACTGACTAAAATAACACAACCAATAAGCCTTGACCAACATTTGACTTCGATAGAAGACCAAGACCATTGTTTGAAGTGATTTTTACCCTCCTATTAGGTGTTGTGTATCATTGAGTCATTTCTGACTTATGGCACCCCTAAGGCCATAGGGGTTTTCCAGGGCTGAGAGTATGTGACTGGCCTTAGTGGATTTCCATGCCCAAGTGGAGAACTGAACCCTGATCTCCAGAATCCTAGTCTCATTCTCAAACCATTACAGCATGCTGACTCTCTATAGCCTTCTGCACCTTTTCTTTTTTCTACATGTAAAAAGAAAAATTAAAATGCACTTCTTTTATAGTGCTAGGCAAGGCCCATTGAAAACAGTTCACTCTTCTACTCATCATGAGGTTATCACTGAGTATTTACAGAGTATAGCCTTCAATTAAGTAGCTAGTATAGACATGCCCTTAGAGGACAAGAGGACTCTTGTTTCCACCACCATACTCTGAATTCCATGTCTAGAACCTGGGAATTCTATAAAAAGCAACAGAAAGCTGTTTCAACTGGGTTGTTGTTGTTGTTGTTGTTGTTTGTCATGTATGTTTTTCTGTGTGTATTTGTGTTGGCGATACTGCAACTCAAGCATGCTGAGTCTTTCTAGGAACATAGATGCAGGTCTATGATAGTTTATTGTTTTATGACCCCTCATTTCCTCCTTCTCTAAGAGCACACTTTTCTTTGTCTCTGGAGAGATCACCATTACTTTTCCGCTTTTGTCCTTTGTCCGGAGCAGCGTGACTCCTAGCATGCTGATAAGAAACTTTCTTTGCAAGCATGGTAAAGTTTTTTTCTACCTCATTTTCTTTGCAACATGAAGATTTACCTGTGTATGAACATGCACATGGTTTTGTTAAGTAAATTTATCTTTTTATGTTATTCTAACTAAGGACTTTGTCTTAGTCCTTTATTGGAAGACACGTGGGGGCTGGGAGAATAAGAGTGGACTAGTTTCCTTTTTTCCTGTTCATGCACTTTCTGCTGTGTTCACTTTGCTGATGAGATTAAATCAATCCCTCCTATTTTTCTGAGCTTTCTCACAAATCTCAAGAAAAATATCCATCAATTCGTATGTGTTACTTCTGCAAACTTTGAGCTTTCCCCAGCCTACCGATGCCTCTCCTTTGTGTATGGTATGGTTAAGGCTACATGAGGGAATATAGCAAAGTTATACATAGCGAATGTATACATATGTTTACTTTATATATGGATCAGTCAATGGTTCTAAAACAAAACCACAACCCTTTAATTCCCTTGCAGTTTTACTTGATTGAAAGGACTTGAGCAGCCACTGGTCTGGAGATACTGAGTTAGTTAGCTAGTTGGCTTTTAAAACTATAGACCACTCATCCTGATGGATTATATGTAGGCATGTACTTTGGGTTGATCCTGACAAATCTGGGAGATATCCACATTGAAGCATTATACTGTTATTGGCTTACAGGTCAGTTTTTTTCCAGAGCATGCCCAACAGCCTATGTGAGAGAAGGTGGGCCTTCTGGGCTTTCAATAGATGTGCAGAAGAGGGAATTTCAGCAGATATAGGGGCTATGCAGATGGGCGGCTCTGGGCCACCCCTGCTAGCTGCAGATCAGGGCCATGGCAACCACATGCCACGGCCCTGATCCTCCCTTTTGCCGCCCCTGAAAGAGCGGCAAAATGCTGCTCCTTTCAGGGGTGGCAAAAGGCCACCTTAAGAGCCGGCGTGTGGCTATTTAGTGCCCTTTCCAGCGCAACGTGTTTGAATGTTGCACTGGAAGGGCATCCTGACACTGTGTGCCATGCATAATGGTGCACGTGTCAGGATGGGGTTGGCATGGGGTTGCGGCGGCCAGCATACAGCCCATCTCTGCCTCCAGGCCGGCTCTTTGGGCCAGTCTGCAGAGCCCCATAGTTTGCAGAAAAAGTTCTATCTGCTGAGATCTCTTTTTTACACAATCATTAAATGTTCAGCAGCCCTGTCTTCTTCTGCACATGCAATCCAATCATATAGAGTGGCAACCCAAGTGCAATGGGATGAAGATAAGATTTCAGAAACATTGGTTTCAAATTCATTATTTATATAATCAGCACACTTGGAGCAATTATTAACAATTAACTTACCTGGATGATTATGGATTTTCCTGATTACAAGAAAAAAGGTCAGATAGCTTGGAAGTCTGAGTAATAATGCACCAAAGAGAGGGTTTTTAAAATCGACATTTGCTATAATTTAATCGTGCTCTATTTTCCTGCTTGCATTATTTGGCTCCTATTTTCAACACTGCCCATGGCGGATTCTATTTAAAGTGTGCCCTGGAACTAGGGCCTAAAATTGAAGCGTCCGTCTCATTAGTTACAATTAGGGGTGGGCAAGGTTGAGAAATCTGACTGTTTGATTAGCAAAATACTGTCTGCTCTGCCAAAAAGGAGACAAGTTATTATATGGGGATTAGTAGGGCACACTATATATTTAAACACATTGCAGAAATAGTAAATAACCGTCCAAGGACCGCTCTTTGTTACCAGGTCATCTAAGTCAAATCATCCAAATGGGAATTTCTTTGGACACTCCCATGAATACAATTCCCAAGAGACTTCCATTCTGGGCCAACAACAGAGAGCTTCTAAGATGAGTTTTGCCATAAAAGGAATATGAATAAAAGCAGGAAGATCCAGTGTGGGGGAGTGGTTTGAGCATTGGACTTTGGACTTTATCACATGGGTAAAAGAAATGAGATATTAGCACTATGCTGCCGCAATATCCTGTAAATATCATGCAATAACGTGCTTTTCATGGATTTTCCCATGAATAAAAAGTGGTGTGATTTTGCCACTTTATTCACAAGATAATCACACATTATTATTATTATTATTATTATTATTATTATTATTATTATTATTTCATAACCCATCTCTCCCTGAAGGATCGAGGTGGGTAACAATCATGACATACAAAATACAGCTATAAACCAACATGATAAAATAACCTGATCCCCTTACACTCAGTTTAAAACTAACACAGCATTGTAAAATAATTCAATGAATAAAATTAACTAAATTAAACATTATTAAAATGAGGCATCATGGGACGAACAAGGGCAACCTTCATCAGTATCATGGGATGATCAATTGATCAGCCAGGGAAGGCCTGCCAGAAGAGTTCTACCTTGACAGCCTTCTTAAAAGCATCAAGAGTCGTAATGTGATAGATCTCTTCTGGCAGGTCATTCCATAGTTTAGGAGCGGCTGATGAAAAGGTCCTCTGGGTAACCGCAGCAAACCTCATCTTCCTTGGCTGCAATAGGTTGCTCCCAGAGGACCTGAGTGTGTGGGGTGGATTGTATGGAAGAAGATGCTCCTGCAAGTAACCTGGGCCTAAGTCATGAAAGGCTTTAAAGGTTATTACCAACACCTTGCACTGTGCCGGAAATTAATTGGCATCCAGTGGAGAGATTTTAGAATTGGTGTGATATGGTCACCTCTAGATTTTCCAGAGATCAGTCTGGCTGCCATGTTTTGAATCAATTGTTGTTTCCGAACTAGGTACAAGGGTAGCCCCATGTACACACATTACAAAAGTCCATTCGAGAGCTTACCAGTGTGTATACCACTGTTTCGCAGTTGGTGTATCAGCCAAAGCTGATAACAAGCACTCCTGGCTGTCACATCTATCTGAGCTGACAACTGAAGTGACGAGTCCAGGAGCATGTCATGCAACGTCATGTGAAAAGCATTGCATTACTGCTCAATATTTATGGGATATTGACAGGAGCATAGTGCTAATATGCCATTTCTTTTGCCCGTGTGATAAAGTCCTATGACTCTGGAGTCCAGGGTTTGAATCGCCTGCTCAGTCATGGAAACCCAATGGATGACCTTAGATGAGTCACACTCTTTTCTCAGCATCAGAAGGAGGCAAATGCAAAACTCCTTCTGAGCAAATCTTGCCAAGAAAACCCTATGATAGGTTCAGCTTCGGGTTGTCATCAGTCAGAAACAACTTGAAGTCACACAACAAGAAGTCAGAGGTATCAAGCAAAGGAAAAACAAATTCCAACATGCACATTAGGAAAAAACAATTGTTGTGAAAAAACACAGACCCCAGAACATGGTCAAGGGAAGACAGGTCCATTTCTCCCAGCCTCAAAGCCCATTTGTGTCTTTGGTAGCAAATCAGTATTTCAAGAAACCTTCAAAGAGATGACATTTAATCTTAATCTATCTCACAGGGTTGCATGGATTAAAGGGAATCCAACTACCTCATTAATGTTGTCATGGGCTCCAGGGAGGAAGAGTGAGCTGTGTGTCTTCGAATCATTTCTGACTTATGGTAGTCCTAAGGTGAACCTTTCACAGGGTTTTCTTGGCAAGTTTCTTCAAAGGTCATTTGCCATTGCCATTCTCTGAGGCTGAGAGACTGTGACTTGCCCAAGATCACTCAGAGGGAAGTCAAAGGCTTTCACAGTCGGAGTCCATGGGTTGTTGTTTTTTTCTGGGGTTTTTATGCTGTGTGACTGTGATTTAGAAGAGTTTATTCCTGACACTTCACCAACATTCCCTGAAGATGCCAGCCACAGATGCTGACGAAATGTCAGGAATAAACTCTTCTAGAACACAGTCACATAGCCCCCAAAAACCCACAAAAAAAAAAAATAGCTCAGTGGGTTTTCATGCCTGACTGGGGATTTGAACCCTGCTCTCCAGATTCACAGTCCAATGGTCAAACCACTGCACCATGCTGCCTCTCACATCATACTTACAAGTTGTAAACACAGTTGAATTAGTGACACAACATTCTGGATGTACATTCATTTTCTTACTTTTTTTCCCCTCATTGAAATATGCCTTCTAAAAATGAATTTCTCTTCCCTTCCTACTCCTTTTACTTTTGATCTGGGAATTATTATAAGCTTGTGCCTACTTTCACTTAAATAAATGGGTACATTATTCATTCTTTGGGGGAAAGGAGTCATAGTGTTATATCTGTTTTCATTGTGCTTTCATGGCTTTTATTGGTTTCTATCTGGGGTCAAGGAAAGGAATGAGTCTGTATCCAAAGAAAGTGGAGAATGGTAACAAACCAGGGGTGGCTCTTACATCTGTTTGTGTGGGAGGCTGATAAGAAGGAATGCTCAAGTGCACAGAAATCTCCTTTATCACAATAAGAGTTGCTAGGTGTAGGTTTGCAGAGGTGACCTCATCAAGCCAAGAAGAAGTACTCTGGATGGTTGTTCCAAAGGGGAATTAAAAACAACACCACTCATTTGTCAACTGCAGTTCAGTAAATGTGGACCTGAAAGCATTATGGGAGATTCTGTTTTATCTGAAATAAAGAAATTCCACAAACAAAAGGGGGCGGGGAACCTTTCCACTAGGAGATCAGATGTGATGTTTAAATGTTGATCTCAGAAAGGAAACCTCAGTTCTCCCAATATGCCCAAGGTGTCATCTAGCACAATTCCCATTCTGTCACTTTCTGAGGAATGACATCACCATCAGAAGAAGGTATGTTTAACTGAAAAGGTGTGTGCAGAAGTGGGAGGACTGCATGCCATTCATTTTTTGTTCTATCGTTTGCAAAGAGTTCAATTAGAATTTAAGAGGAGTTTTAGCTGCCCTTCTGAAGGGGTCATCCACTTCAGTATTGTGTCTTCATTCATGGTTACAATTAGATTTCTGAAGAAATGACATACAAATCCAGAACACTTTAGAACCCACAAAGTCATTTTTAAATCCCAGCTGCTTAAATTTTTGGAAAACTTGATGCAAGAACAATGAGCTATCAATACTCCTTGTTTCTATGACTATATATAAAATCCTCCTTATGTGAGTTCATAGAGTTTATAAAGTTGGCCATCATTACATCCTAAGTCATGAACAGCAATGAAAGAATGAGAGAAATATGGAAATGATGATGAAGCTGACATCCTGTGCTCTGAATACAACCTTTGCTCTCCTAGCATGTCTAGGATGGCTCAATATATCTCTTTCTGTGTGTTTTGTGGCTGCTCTGTTCTTTTCATCACTATATGTGTTCATTGATGTTGAGTAGAAGAGGACCATGGAGAAGAGGTGGGTGCTACTGAGAAAGGCCAACACTCAAGGTGAAGGACCATGCCCTATGAGGCACTGCTTAAGAAGCTGGAGAAGATCCTGGAACCTGGAGAAGAGAAGGTTAAGGGGTGGCATGATAGCCATGTTTAAATTTTTGAAGCATGCCATACTGAAGATGAATGTTTTCTGCTTCTCCAGAGACTATAGCAGAAACCAGTGGCCTGAAACTACAAGAAAAGTGGTTCCACCTAAATGTTAGGTGGAAGTAGGAAGAACATTTTTTTTAACATTAAGAGCCATTGAGAAGTGCAACATACTGTCTCAGAAGGTGGTGGATTCCCTACCTTTGGAGGTCTTTAAGCAGAACTGGATGAGCATCTTTTATGAGTGGTATAACTGTGTCTTTGTGCATGTCAGGGGCTATATGGCCCTTGTGGTCTCTTCCAGCTCTAAGAGTCTATGATTCTATGCTATGCCTGAGCTGGGAAAAGATACCTTTAGGGACTACAGTTCCCAAACTTCCCAGCCAGCTTAGCCATTGACGGGGGGTTGCAGTCTTTAAGAGCTCTGGTGCACACCTTAAAAAGAGAACCATGAAGAGGATGCAGAACTAGCAACAAATTGAATAAGAAAAAGATAACTAGAATGAGGCCATGTAGTCCTCTTCTCTGCAGTCCTCATGGGCCAGATGCATTGCCATGCCCCCTGATATTGCTGGGTTCCTGCCTAGAGTGCTGTGTGCGGCTTTTCCACTCTCCCCTTTGCCTGGGAAATGGACTGCACACTCTCTCAGCCAGCATCTGAAAATGCAGATAGCCCTGTGAGCATACGTCACTTGTGTAAGATTTCCCTATCCAATTAATACCCAGCCATGAGTAGGGATATGAAAAAGATTTATTAAAAAATAAAAAAAAATGTCATTCTCAACAAGAGAGGCTGTCTCGACATGATAAGACAACCTGCCAAGAAAATGGCTGTCTCCACAAGGGTTCTTACCTCCAGCATCAGAATGAAACAAGGAGCACTTTGCCTTTCTGTAATTTGCACAAAAAATATCTCTACTGAAAAGCTACTGTTTTATTGCTTTGTGAAAGAAGGTGGATGCATACTCACTGTCAACACATGAAGACTGGACTGCAGATCAAAGAGATGCAAACAACCCATCTGATGCTTCTCATTTTGAAAAGTCCATGCATCAAGGTGGCAATTATTGGACTTTAATAATTTCATTAATACAGTTTAATGCAATTCATACAGAATATCAGTGTTGTGATGGAGAAACTTTTCTTGAGACTAACAAAAAATACTTCGCACATCTCACAGGTGAGGAGATATATGGCATGAAAGTTTCTCTCTCTCTCTCTCTCTCTATATATATATATAGGCACTTTCTTAGGCTGCATCTACACTGCAGAATTAATGTCGTTTGACACCACACAATGCTCTGGAATTCTGGGATTCATAATTTTGTGAGAAATCTAGCCACCTCTCAGAGAGCTCTGGTGCCACAACAAACTACAAATCCCAGGATTTCATCAGATGGAGCCGTGACATTAATTCTGCAATGTGGCAGCAGTCTTATTCTCCTCTGAGAAAAGCAAGGATTGACATTCATAGTCAGAGATGGTTCCAACTGGATAACAAAAAGCTACATGTTCTTCCTCATCCACTATTCTCTCCCCTAGAGCTTTGAGAAAGTACATACTGTACTTGAACTACATTTCCCCAGAACCCCTAGCCAGTAGTGCTTGCTGGTGAATGTTGGGAAGTAATGTTTCCATGCTCCGTATTCCCCTTCCTCTCTTACACATACACACACGTACACACTCAAAAAGGTACCCCCATAAAATTAGCATTTGCTTGTTCCTCTCCACTGACCCATGCCCTTTCCATGCAATCTCCTGGATTTCATTCCTTTCCCCAATATTTCATATAACCCAGCATGTAAATTCCCATTCTTAAAACTGCCAGAGAAATATCTTTTCACCACCTTTATTGCAACCTGCTCAATTCCTTGGGATGCCTCCTCTTTTTCAGCAGTATTTCCTGCAACCTTCCTTTACTGTACCATATGGTCTTGTCACATTTGCTGCCTTCTGTTGTGAGAAATGAAGTCTGCGAGGGAGAGGAGGCAAGACGTAGCCAATTACCGACACAATCATTGGAATGCATCCTCCAAAATGCTATGGAAGTCTTGCAATGACCAATCAGGTTAAATGTACTCACAGAAATGTCACTACTGGCAAACAAAAAAAGTTTAGCACGGATGCCGATTTTGACACCCAATCCCCCAGAGCCATCTCCATGGTTCAGTTATCAGCAATATAATTCTTATCAAGGCCACCGAAAGGAGATGAAAGGGAGAGGATGCCTGGTTGCTTTTCTTTCCACAATGAAGTGGAGAGAGAGAGAGATAAACTCAGGCACATATATAGTGCCATGTCTCATCTTTAGTTTTAAATTTTGAAAGCTCTGGATTGGAATATTTTTGTATAGTCACTGACTATCAGTTTCTAGAGACAACAGCATAGGAAAGCTACTGCCTTCACAGCTTTCATGGAGGCTTCCAAAAGGCAACTGTTTGGCCATTGTGTAAAACAGGACCTTAGTATAGATCAGGGCTGGGGATCATGTGGTCCTCCAGATATGGTTGCACTGGAACTTCCAGCATTCCATATCCTCCAACTGTCCCAACTTGGCAGGGGCAATCCTGATTAATCCTCGGTTCTCCCACTTTTTCAACTGGTTTTAAAATGTCCTAATTTCTCTCTTCTTGTTGTTGTTAACTACCCTCAAGTCAACCCTGACTTGATCTATTCCAGCACCCATTTGGTTGTCTTTCTGGCTGTCCATGATAACCTCAGCGCTCTTCTCCAGCACCACATCTCAAATGAGTTGATTTTCTTTCTGTCAGCTTTCTTCACTGGCCAGCTTTCACAACCATACAAGGGGATGGGGGAATATAATGGTTTGGATAAATCTGACTTTAGTGCTCTGGTGTATATCTTTACACTTTGGGATCTTGTCTAGTTCTTTCAGGGCTGTCCTCCCCATTCCTAATCTTCTTATTTCTTGACTGCAATCTGGGTTCGTGTTTGAGGTAACAGAACTTTTTAGCTACACTCGTCCCTCCACATTTGTGGCTTTGACTTTTGCAGATTTGATTATTCACAGATTTTATTAATATGTTCTCTCTAGGATTCAGTGTCTCAAGTGGTGAAGATGCTGACTCTGTTGATTGCAAGATCGGCAAGTTGGCAATTCGAGGCCCGGATGCTGGATGATGGGGTGAGCTCCCATCACTAGTCCCAGCTTCTGCCAACCTAGCAGTCCGAAAGCATGCAAATGCAAGTAGATAAATAGGTACCACTTCGGTGGGAAGGTAAACAGTGTTTTGTGCAATCATGCTGGCCACATAATCACAAAGTCTCTGACAACTCTGGCTCTTTGGCTTAGTAACAGAGATGAGCACAGCCGCTATGGTCAGACACGACTTGACAACCTTGTCAATGGGGGATACCTTTACCTTCAAGAATATCTAGGTCATCCAGCACAACTCTATGGTCAACTTTAACCAAAAGTCACATCAAAGGACTTAGAGATTCCTAGAGAGGTGTTCTCTCAGGTAAAAACATAGTGTTTTTATTTGCATTTTTTCCACACTCATGGGGGTCCTGTGGCCCTAACCCAGAGAATGTAGAGGGATGAGTGTATTTTAATTTCCTCATTATTGGTTGAACTTATATAGATCCTTTATGGTCATTATTTTTGTTTTCTTGATGCTCAGCAGTACGCCTGCCTTTGGACTTTCTTCTTTTACCTTCCTTAGTAATTGTTCCAAGTCTTTGATGTTTTCTGCTAGTGGTGTGGTGTCATCTGCATATTTTAGATTGTTGATGTTTCTTCCTCCTATCTTCACTCCTCCTTCTTCCGAGTCTAAACCTGCCCTTCATATTACAATTTCTGTGTACAAGTTGAACAGGTAGAGTGATCATATACAGCAGGAGTAGGCAACCTTTCCCCTTTAAGGGCCGAGGGACTTCAGCTCCCAGAAGCCTCAGCCACGTTGGCCAATAGTCCCATGTTGGCCAATAACTCCTGGGATTCTGGGAGCTGAAGTCTCTCGGCCCTTAAAGGGGAAAGGTTGCCTATCCCTGATATACAGCCTTTGGGAACCATTCTGTTTCTACTCTTCCCATTTCATCTCCTTGTTCTCAGTTTACTCACTGAAAATTGAGTTTGAAGAGCAAACATAGTTTGCACTTAGTTTATTCAACATCAGGGAGGAGTGGAATCCTACCCTTACCTGTAGGCTCAGGGGAAAGCAAAATGCTGTGAGTTCTTCCTAATTAATATTTTTTGGCATTTTTGTTGTTGTGTGCCCTCAAGCTGTTTCTAACTTATGGTGACCCTAAGATGAATCTATCATGGAGTTTTCTTGGCAAGATTTGTTCAGAGATGTTTCAGAGGAAAGCAAGGGCAAACTCCCTCTGAACAAATCTTGCCAAGGAAACCTTGGCATGAGTCAGAAACAACTTGAAGAAACTCAACAACAAAATTAATTCGATATGTTTTACCAAGTCAATTGAGCTTGTTTCTTTCTCTGCTAGACCTTGTGTGAGAAGAGTAGGCATGGGACTGGTTGCTGGTCAGCTTTCGCCTTGCCATTTGGATTACTCTGCTGGAGATATCCACTACTATCTCTCATGTTTTCTAGCAATCCAGACAGAGGCTGTTGCCACACTGCAGAATTAATGCAGTTTGATGCTACTTTAATTGTCATGGCTCTATGCAATGGAATCCTGGGATTTATAGTTTGTTGTGGCATCAGAGCTCTCTGACAGAGAAGGCTCATAAAACCACAAATCCCAGAATTCCATAAGACTGAGCCATGGCAGTTAAAGCAGTGTTAACAATCCATTATTTCTGCAGTGCAGGTGCAGCCAGAGATAACTTAGCTACCTGTGTCACCTTAACTAGAATGTGAATCTGGATTCTTCTTCCTGAAGACCATGTGCTCTATCACTGAGTTATGGTCTTGCCTTCTGATATAGACTAGAGCTAACATAAAGTTGACAGCCACTCTTGCATCTGTGTCAAGAAGCAGCCACCCTTCTCAGAAGCCTTTGCTGCAAACCAGGTGTGAGAATCTCAAAGCCAGACAGAAGCAGTAGTTTCCTTTTGTAGTTGTTTCCCCCCCAGAGACTGCATCCAGAGGCAATGAACTGTGATGTTATTACAAACTGCAAAGACTACTATCTCTAGCAATCCCTCTGGGGCTGAGGTTAGCAGCAAATCAGCTTTGCTCTTCGCTGAAGGGGTGGTTTTCTTTCCTTCCCTTCCAAATTTTCCATCTGTCTTTTTTGTTCTCTAAGTAGATCCTCTGGTCCAGGATTCAGACGGTCAATGATGCCTCATCTATAGAAACTTAACTTTTTGTCTCGGTACTACTATATTTTCTCCTCCTCTCACTTTTGAAAATGACTCTTCATTTTGTTCTTTAAATAAACCGAGTGCACATCTTGCACTAAGATGCAACCCTTCTCAGCTTGAAAAGGTAGCTAGTTTCGAAACAAATTCTGAAATTAGTCGTCTCTAACATTAAACAGAGTGAGGCAGCTACCTAGAGTGTGAAGGTAGTGAGTTACATGTAACATAGTTATCTGTAACTAGTTCTCTCCTGCCTTTTTTGTAATGAAGGTGAAACAAGGCCACACTGAAAAACAAGCTTCTGCCATGGCTCAGTACTATGGAATTCTGAGATCTGTAGTTTGTTGTGGCACCAGAGCTCTCTGACAGAGGCGGCTAAATGTCAAAACTATAAATCCCAGAATTCCATACCATTGAGTTAAAGTGGTGTCAAATTGGTTATTTCTGCAGTGTGGATGCAGCCTTAATTGCATTTTGATAAAGAACATTTTGTTTTTCCTTTGTATAAGAAAAAAAACAAAACATGGGGCAGACATGCTGGAAATATTTAGAATGTGCATTACTCTGAATGAAGAGAACACTGCTGTTTTAGGCTAAACTGCATCTCACCCTTACATGCATCATTATATTTGCCCATATTCATGCTAAAAGAGTGAACTTCACCTTTCTCTTCCTGCCTCCATCTCCAGATACTGGTCATGCCTAACAAGGCTGCATCCTATCCAACTTATATGCAGAACATACTGTAAGGAATGCAGGCTTGAACATGGAATAGGGAAGAGTGAAAATTGGAGGAAGAAATATCAACAATCTGAGATATGCAGAGGACACCATAATACTAGCAGAAAACCTCACACACCTGGACCATCTACTAAGGAAAATCCAAGAAGTGCAAAGGCAGGCTTAATATTGAACATAAAGAAAACAAAAATAATGACCACAGGGAACTTACACACATTCACACTAGACAATGGGAAAACAGAAATAGTAAAAGAGTTCTCATATCTGGGATCAAACATTGATCGGAATGGGGACTGCAGTCAGGAAATCAGGAGAAGATTAAGAATGGGGAGGGCGGCTATGAAATAACTAGAAAAGATCCTAAAATGCAAAGACATAAACTGAGCACCAAAGTCAGAAACATACAAGCTATTGTATTTCGAATTACCCTGTATGGATGTGAGAGCTGGACAGTTAAGAAAGAAGATAGGAGGAAAACCAACGCATTTGTGATAATGTGGTGCTGGAGAAGAGGATCCCATGGAGAGCCAAAAGGACAAACAAATGGGTCCTAGAACAGATCAAGCTAGAGATATCCCTAGAAGCCAAGATGACAAGACTTAGACTGTTGTACTTTGGACACATCATGAAAAGAGACAACTCATAGAAAAGACAAAAATACTGGGGAAGGTGGAGGGAAGTAGGAAGAGAGAAAGGCCACATGCTAGATGGATGGACTTTATTAAAGAGACCACAAATAAGAGTTTGCAGGAGCTGGGCAGAGCAGTAGAGGACAGGGAGGCCTGGAGATGTCTCATCCATAGGGTCGCCATGGGTTGAGACTGATGTGAAGGCAGTTAACAACGACGACAAAAAATCTGACAAGGATCTTATTTAAATCAGAGCTTTCCCATAGCTACTATTTTAAAACATACACAAACAACTGCAAGTACACATTTAGCATGACATGTAATTTGTTTTAGTCCTTTTCTCCATATTTTCTTTTAATATGTCATGATCTTTTTATCTTGCCTATTTGTTTATTATGAAGTTACAGCACGCCCTTAGTATCTGCTGAGGTTTAGCTCCAGGACCCCATGAAGATACCAAAATCCGTGGATGCTCAAGTCTCATTAAATACAACTGGGTAGTGAAATGGTGTCCCTTATACAGAATGGGAAAATCAAGGTTTGCTTTTGGAATTATATATATTTCAAGCCATGGATGGTTGAATGCATCATCATTCTGTGCTGGGGGCTAACAGTTGTTCTTTTCTTGGCTGTCCAATTGGATAAGTTTCTGTTAAAATGCTAACCAAATAAATGCCTCTCTCAATACTATAAGACATAGTTCTATATGGAGCAAATATAACACACCCCAGTTTGATGCCAATGACCTCTTTCTGTTATTGCATCCCATCAGGGGGTATTTACACACACCCCAGCTGTCCCAATTTGACACAGATAGCACTAATTAATTCTTTGTTGTTCCAATTTTTAAGCTGCATTTAAAATGTCCCCGGTTCTCTCTCCTCTCCCACTTTCCACTTTCATCCCCAGTTTACTTCAGTTGCTGCAACTGGAGTATAAGGTACAAAAGTACTTTGGATTCTATTAATTCAGCAGGAGGGAAAGGAGAAGAGAAAGAGGAAGCTTGCCTTTCCCAATAGGCTCAGGCAAAACCAAAGTAAAGCTGCCTCTTGTAGCTTGTCTTGTTCTTTCTCATTAATAATTTTTGCCATCTTGACCACACTCTGATATTGCTTGACCACACATGTCCCAGTTTTTAACTGCAAAATGTGAGAGGGTATGAGATCCCACTGCTTACAGCACTGCAAATGTTGAGGCAATGTTTTAGCATGGTAGTCCATTATGTCATGCCATAAGAACAACAACAACATGTATTCTCATCAGCAGCTCACAGGAGACCCAGTGATGGACAGAGGTCAGAGAGTGGCACATTGTCCTGGTTCACCAAACATCCACACTGGCTGGCTGGCAGGGAACTACCAACTGATAATGCACGCAGAGGCAGTGAATTACAAACAGCTTGTAAGCATCCTTGCCTGTGAGAGTCCATCAAAAGAAAGGCATGAGTCAAGCAGTCTGAATCAAAGGAGGCAACAGGAATCAAGATCAACATGGTCCAAAGGTCAAAGAAGTCTGAAGTAGGAATGCAGGAGTCCAGAAACAAGTAACAGGCATGCTGGCCAAAATACAGACAAGTTGCTTCCAGCAACTCCTTAGGCAAGCTCAGCTCTTAAGCCAGGGGTGGGCAACCTTTTTGAGTCGGGGGCCAGGTTGCTGTCCCTCAGACAACTGGGGCCCCCGAAGCACAATAAATAAATAAATAAATAAATAAATAAATATTTTTTTAAAAAAAATTAAAAATATGCATGCACACTCTCTCAGCCCCAGGAAAGCCATGGCAACCCCCCTGTGGAGATTTTGCCAAGAAAACCCAATGAACAAGTAATAACAACAATAATCAATATCATCATGGTAGTGGTGGGCGGCGGCGGCAGGACCGGCCTGGGGCCGATCCAAAGGCCTCGGAGAACCGCATCCGGCCCCCGGGCCTTAGGTTGCCTACCCCTGTCTTAAACAGACTGACACCAGCTGGTTCTAATCAGAGCTTGTTTGCTGCTTAGCCTGCAGCTGGGAGAAGCATCTTAGCTCTATCTTTTCTTGGATCCTTTTGTTCCTCCTCCTTGATTCAGGACTTAAGACCCTAGCAATAGCAATGGCAGCTTCAATTATATACCGCTTCATACCATGCTATGCAGTCTCTAGGCAGTTTACAACTGTAAGCTAATTACCCCCAACAAGCTGGGTACTCATTTTAGTAACCTCGGAGGGATGCAAGCCTGAGTCGAGCCTGAGCCCTGGCTGGTACTGAACTCACAACCTTATGGTTTGTGAGTGGCTGCAGTACAGGCATTTAGCCACTGTGCCACCTGGGCTCTTCTTGTCCTAGCTGTGTCCTCTGTCTCATCAACAGGTGAGTCTTGCTGTAATTCCACAGGATTAATAATAATAATAATAATAATAATAATAATAATAATAATAATAATAATTTATATCCTGCCCCTCTGCAGAGAAATCTGCAGAGGATGAGCTGGCTGAACCTCTTCAGCAGGGAGGGCTGGCTGCTCTGTAACAGGGAGAGCTGTAGGCTGTTCCCTGTCTGGAAGACTTGCCTGGATCCCTTCCTCAGCCTCCCCATCAGACTCTTCCTCCAGGTCCCAGTCGTGCAGCTCCTGGCCCATGACACGCATCAGGAGTCATGACCCCGACTGTTCCATTTGTTTGCTTGTCAGTCTCTCTGCCCTTAGAGCAGAGGCAGTTTGGGTTGGAAGCGTGCTCAGAGCTCTTTGCATTTTAAAGTTCTCTTGGGTGCACTTAAAGCATGCTCATTCATTTTAAAAGAAAATTGCATGACCTTTTTGGTCCCCAATGTAAATGTCTGGTTAGAAGAGACACTTCTGTCGTTAAATGGCCCCTATTCAGCAATACTTTGAAATTCATTCTTCATTTTGAGCACAAAATCAAACTCAAATTAAACAGCTATATTTGTATACACAGGACATGGGATTGTTTTGAAGTAACTTGAAGCCAGTGTCTTTATATGGTAGGCATAGTTTACTACCTGAGTGTGCCCACACTGCATATATACAAAAGTTTGTTAGATTCTACACTTTTATAATAACTTTTTCACTCAGGCAACAGGTTAAGAGGAAATCTTTGCTCATGTGCAGAATATGATGTAAGTTGGTAGAGCATATCCATATAACTACACATTTGTTGTTTTGTGCCTTCAAGTTGGTTCTGGCTTATGACAACCCAAAGACAAATGTCTCATGGGGTTTTCTTGGCAAGATTTGTTCAGAGGAGGTTTGCCATTGCCTTTCCCTGAGGCTGAGAGCATATAACTCACCCAAGATCACCCAGTGGGCTTCATGATCAATTGGGAATTGAACCCTGGTCTCCAGAGTTATAGCCCAACACTCAAACTACTACACCATACTGGCTCTCCTATAGATGTGTGTGTACACACACATATACAAATATAATAGCCTAGTTTTTCCTTCCAGTAATTCCTTCCAACAAAAGAACAGTGTGAACATCCTCACATGCCACAGTGTTCAAGAATTCCATTGAGAAAAGAGTTATGGGCATAGGATGGAAACCCTGCTGGGATATTACACTTGCATAAAAATAGTTATGGAAGTGATTGTCTTTTCTCACAGCTTACATAAAGTGTGGTCCCTGGTGCAGCCAATCATTCTGCAAGTACACACACAGATCTCTCTTACAACTTTGACTGGTGACTGAGAAGCTAACCAACTGTTGTCTTAAAAATGAGCCCAAGGTTGCCTGTTGACAAACTATGGGGTACAGCTGAAATAGGTCTGTTGGCCCCACCCATATCAATGGATAAGACTGAAAAGTTTACCTTTTCTAGCTACTTATATCTACCCCCAGGGTCTTTACAGCCTGTATGCCAAGACAGGAGAAGTCTTGAAAAGACATTGCCTTCATTCATGACCAGCCCTTAAGAATGACTTTTGTAGAGTTACTAATGGAAAGCCATCAGAAGGAGAACTTGCCATTTTCAAAGTGAAAAATGGAGAATGGTTGCTGGGATGTTGATACACTCCCACACATATACAGGAGGTGAAGTCCATGGATGGACATACGCTTGTGACTCTGTGTATGATAGAGCTGATGCATGTATCTGTGCTAAAGAAACAAAAGTAACAAAAGAATGAAGAACATATTCCAAGGGCAGACCAAAAATGGTTCAGGAGCTATCAGAGCAACAGACCCTTGGATTAATGAAGTAAGAAACTTCACCTCCATTGACACCAGAAGAGCTACAGCAAATAGTCACTAAGAATATGAGGTTCTTAGTGGCTAAATATGAGGTTCTGAATAGAAAAACATGCTCCTAAGAATAGGCTTAGATGTGGAAGGACCTCTAGGTAGATGTAGATCAACAGGTTCAAGGCTGAAACTACAGCTCTAGTCATTGAAAGAAGCAAGACACCATGCCCATTTCACAGAATATCAATGCTGACTTATATTTATGCTGCAGATAAAACGTATAGGAGTTAAAGGTAAACACAACACCCACCTTAGCACACAAGTGTAGAACCCACTGTCTTGAACCTCTGCTGCGTGAAACCATATTGAATCTTCATCTTTGCTCATTCTAACTTCCGAGAAGATAATGGGCTCTTCCAAATCGCCTTTGTTCTTGTACCACATCAGCCGAAGGCCTGTGCTTTGAGCCATGGTGTAGTTAGTTCGAATATAGCTGTAGAAAAGAGCACATTTCACTCGGACTGGCTCACCAGCCAGAGCCATGTATCTCTTGAGATCCACCAACCAGTCGATGCAGCCATCCACTGAAAAGAAAAAGGGGAAAAATGAGAGAGGGCGCTTTAGAAACTGTGCAATGAAAACACAATAGTTGATGTAGGCTGCATCTACACTGCAGAAATAATCCACGTTGACACTGCTTTAACTGCCATGGCTCCATGCTATGGAATTCTGGGATTTGGAGTTTTGTGAGATATTTAGCCTTTTCTGTCTGAAAGCTCTGGTGCAACAACAAACTACGATTCCCAGAATTACATAGCATGCAGCCATGGCAGTTAAAGTTGTGTTAAACTGCATTACTTCTGCATCACAAATGCAACCTCTGACATTGTTCTGAATGAGGTGGCAGCATTCTGCACTGTGCCATATGAAACTTCAACAAACTAATAGTAAACTAGCTCATCAGTTTAGTTCTTTCCTTGATGATCTAGATGAAAACATGCCCAAAGTTCTTTTATCATCATGGGTTCATATACCATCTGAAGTTGCCTGATCCAAAAGACTGTCATCTCATTCTTAGGGGGTCTTTGAGGAATTCTGCCTTTTCAAATTCTGAAGTGAACTGACTAGATCCATTTTTCC
The DNA here is from genome assembly GCA_026167975.1 of Phrynosoma blainvillii. NCBI lineage: Eukaryota > Metazoa > Chordata > Lepidosauria > Squamata > Phrynosomatidae > Phrynosoma > Phrynosoma blainvillii. Next base: position 23,399,067 of record JANUYF010000009.1, on the reverse strand, counting down.
TGCACTAATATGTGGATTAGAAAGCAATTATCTTCTGGATTTTGCACTTCTCTAACACAATTCAGTTCTCAACTCAAAAAAGTACCAAAATGCATTACGATGGATATTGTAAGATTAAGTATCATTATAAATTCATACTTGGAGTTTGGACTGCATCCTTCCAAATCTAATAAAATACAAAATAACAGCAATAATAATAAATCAAATCAGACAAACCATCAGTAAAACAACCAGTTAAAACCAACCACACTGAGTTAAATCCAATTTTAATCTCAGCTAGACAAGAGTCATTGAAATCAGTGGGGTTTTAAAAGTGCTAACACATCTATTAACTTCAATGGGCCTGCTCTACTTGGAGCTATATCTGATTTTAACACAATGCATTTACAAGCCATTTGAGGGCCCAAAGGCCTCCCTAATCACACCATGTCTTTTGTATGCTACACAGATTGCATATTGGTTTAGACAAAAACTCTGTCCTATAAACATGATTTCCAGCTCTTGAGACCAACAGTTCTGGGATCTGGTTGTAGCTTGAAGCCAAGGCAAGGGGGAAGATGTAGGGCCTCGGCAGACGGCTTATTGAGCCGTCTCCAAGGCAAGGAAGAGGAGGGGCAGCCGCACGCGCGGCGCCCCTTCCTCTTCCCGAGGTCGTCCTCGGAGCCGCCGGCCCTCCGCACGTCCAGCGCTCCAGGGACAACCTCCCGCTGCAGCGACCGCACACGCTGCGGCGGAAAAGTTGGTGAAAGTGCGCCCGACGCTTTTAGGGCGCGCTTTCACTGACTTCTGAAAGGAGCGCGATTTTTGCGCTCCTTTCAGAGGCGCCGACGGTGTGCCGTGGTGCGACTGCTCCAGTCCCGCGGCGCACCATCGCAGGGCGTCTTGGACGCCCTCGTCTGCTTCCCCCCGTAGTCTGTTTTCATGGATTCAAGGGTAGAAGTCTTTGCAAAATTGGTCTCCTTATTTCACATGTAGCAGAGCAAAATGGCTATTTTTCCCCAGTAACATAATTTTAAAAAGCAAACTATCATATATATTTGACTATATGTCAACCTCATGCATAAGTTAAGGACAGGTTTTGCACCCAAAATTATGGAATTTGATACAACCCATGGATATGTCAAAGGTAAAACATAGGATCATGTAACAAAGGATGTAAAGGATGAAGGAAAGGAAAATAATGCCAAAGCACACCACTATTTTCCCATCCAGACATTCAAAAATACTAGAATTGGTGCTGCAGCAGAATTGGTGCTGCAGTAATGGTGATCGAAGTTTGTTTTAAGTTCTCCTGGATGGATTAAGCTCTTGCCTTTCACCATTCTACTCTACTCAGAGAAGAGGATGGTTTCTATTTTGATAAAAGTTAAGATATAGTAGTTAACACTGACCCATGGATAAGCTGACCCAGGTTTTTTGGGGTTCATTTTTTGACAAAAACTTCTAGACTTGTACATGAATATATACACTTAAGTCCACACCTGTTGGTAGACCTAGCCATTATACTTAGACACAAAGAACTGAGCCAAAAATAATTCAGAAGCAGACCCAAATTCATCGCAGCTTCTCAAAAGGACAATTAAAACAAATTTTTAACCACTCCATGTTTTAGAAGTGAAACCAATGAAGTTTACAATCCCAATTTTGATATCATCGCTGCATGTAATTATCAGGGGGCCTTGCTGAGTTTATTTGTTCCTCTCCTGGGTTTGCTTCACTTCCCCTTCCAGATGTGCCTCCCTTGATGAATAATTCAAATGCTTTCTGTTCCGCCACTTGACCCTATTGACCAATTTAGTGATTACAATTTTATGCATGACGAAAATCCAGGACAGCATCACACCTTCCGCTCACATTTTCCCACCCTCTAATTAGCTATGTTTGTTGAAACATAAGGATTACGGGTGGTGACAAAAATCCACACCAGGTTCAGTTTTGACTTCAAGGTAGCCCTGCAAGTTCCTCTTTGGAAACCAATTAAGGCATGAGCTTGAATGTCTCAGTGTGTCTGCAGAACATGTTTGCAGCACTGCAATCATTCTCACTAGGCAGAGGAAAAGATCAGCATCAAATGTGTCCTACCATACTTTAGTCACAAGCAGAAGACTGTATTTTCAGCACAGGACCCCGTCTTACACTTGTGCAGGTTACATGGAAGCTACCACAGTGTTGCTGTGGCTGCATCTGCACTGTAAAATAACCCAAATTGACACCACTTTAACTGCCAGGGCTCAGTGCTATGGATTCTGGAAACTGAAGTTTGCTGTGGCACCAGAGCTCTCTAAAAGATAAGGGCTAAATGCCTCACAAAATTACAGTTTCCAGAATTCCACAGCATTGAGACATAGCAGTTAAAGTGGTGTCCAACTGGATTATCTCTGCTGTGCGGATGTGGGACCTGCTCTATAGTTCCATCTCCTCCTCCTATTTTCTGGATGGAGCAATGCTAAGACGTGGAAGAGTGTTACAGTGTTCACTTTCCATATGACCTAGTGCTCACCACACCTGATATGGGACAAAGGAGTTCTAAATGGATCCATGTCTCATTAATTCAACCAGGAAATAGGGAAAGTCAGTATGAGCATTTACACTTTAACTTTCTATCTGGAGACCTCTTTCTGGACAGGTAGCTTCCGGATAGCTGTTCTTATGTTCTGCACCAGATCCTTTGATTCCTGTCATGGCTAGATAGCCACTCTGCTTGGGGCATCACAATGTCTGTTGTTACCATGCACTTTAATCAAAACTTTAGTCTAAGACAGCATCTGCACTGTGGAAATAATGCAGTTTGACACCACTTTACCTGCCATGGCTCCATGCTATGGAATTCTAGGATTTGTAGTTTTGGGAGCTATTTAGCCTCTCTGTCAGAGAGCTCTGGTGCCACAACAAACTACAAATCCATTATTTCTGCAGCCAAAGATAGCAGGGAAGTGCTTGTCCTCTAAAAATACTACACACGTAAAAAAGATAAGGCTGAAAGCAGAGCAAGTTGGGTAGGGTCACCCAACAGGCTCTATGGAAAAGCAAGAAGGTGAACAGATTATTAAACAGTGAGTCTGTGAACATTTAGAACATAATCACAAAAAGTCAACATGGGTTTCTCAAAAACAAGTCATACCAGACTAATCTGATTCTCTCTCTCTTCTGATAGAATTACAGCTTGGTAGATGAAGGGAATGCTTTGGATATAGCATATCTTGATTTCAGTAAGGCCTTTGACAAGCTTCCCCATGACATTCTGGCAAACAAGCTCGTAAAATGTGGGCTAGACAAGGATTTGTAATTGGTTGACCAGCTGAACCCAAAGGGTGCTCAGCAATGGCTCCTGGAGAGAAGTGACCAGTGGGGTGTCCAGTGGGGTTCTGTCTTGGGCCCAGTGCTATTCAACATCTTTATCAATGACTTAGATGAAAGAATAGGGAGCATACTTATCAAAGTTGCAGATTACACCAAATTAGGAGGAATAGCTAATACCCTAGAAGACAGGATGAAAATTCAAAATGACCTTAATAGATTAGAAAGCTGGGCCAATGCTAACAAAATGAATTTCAACATGGAGAAATGTAAGGGACTGAACTTAGGGCAGAAAATGAAATACATAGATATAGAATGGGGAACACTTGGCTTAACATGACTACATGTGAAAGGGATCTAGGAGTTCTAGTACACCACAAGTTGAACATGGGTCAACAGTGTGATGCGGCAGCTAAAAAGGCCAATGCAATTTTAGACTGCATCAATAGAAATATAGTATCTAGATCAGGGTAGGCAAACTGTCCCCTTTAAGGGCCGAAGGACTTCAGCTCCCAGAATCCCAGACTATTGGCCAACATTCCAGACTATTGGCCAACTTTTGTTCATTGGGTTTGTCCATTGCTTCTAATCTGATTACTTCATGCACACTTCTAAAATGTTTGTGTTGGGTGTCCTAAGCTTACTGGTCACAAAACTGGTGCTGCTGAACACAAAAGGGTTTACTTCTGAGTAAACTACAGGAATTTTGTGGGCTGAATGTAGGGAAGGAGCTTCACCTCAGAGTTGCACAGTGATGTAGCCCTCACCCATTTAGACCATGGACTATCTCAGGAGTAAACACACTGGGTTGCATAGTTAATGCACAAAGGGATTCCTTCAGTTATCATGGTTTTAGAACCTCTTAAAGAGTTCTCTTTACCTCTTAATGATTTTTCTTTAGTCACTCTAAGCTTCTCTCAAATCCCTTCAAATCCCGGCTTAGAAGACTAATTTCCAAATCAGAGTACATTAAATTTAATTACACTGTGGCGACTTGAACCAAGGAAGTGTACCATATTTCAAATGCATTTTGCACAGTTCTGCTGAATTTCCATTTCTTAAACCTTTGGCATGTAAGGTTTTGAGAAAGGTTAAGTTGAAGAGGTAGCAGGCATGGCCTGAAATCTGTTAACAACCGTTATGTTTTTTAAAAAAATTAAGGGCATCAATGAGCCATTAATTCCTTTTTCCGCTAATCAATTAAAACATTAAAATAATAGTCTGAAAAACTAAGACACAATGTACATGTAGTTGAAAAAGCAGGCACATATTTCTTATAATCCTACAATGCTTCACAGATGAAAACAGTGATACTTCTGTACATGAGGGCAGAAATACAATATTTCAATTGGCAGCAGCCCTTCCATGAAGCTCCAGCAGAAAAAGAAAGATGAGGATCAAGGGCCCTTCCATCAACTTTGCAGGGAAACCAGTCCCATCAGTCACTGAACAGAAGCCACTCTATTGGGTTATTATAGGAAAAGAAATAGGAAGGAAAACTATACTACTGGTTCTGCTGAACACTGCTGGAAATCTTCACTTATGTCTTTCCTTCATATGATGACAACAAAAAATTAGAGAGTCTTTTAACAGCATTTGCACATTTTCCAGTATATTTATGAGTTTCTATATTTTCTCATTTTGGACTTTTTTGTGCAAAGGTGTCGTGTAAAAATGTTTTGTTTTGCAAAAAGTATACATTTTTGTGCTGTTTTGAATGTACACAACACAGCAGCTTAAATCCTTCTTGCATAGACCCTTTCGATCAATAGGAACCTGGTGAGTCATCACTTATGAAAGTCCTATTGTTTCAATAGGTTTACTCTATTTGGGGCTAAAAGTTGAATTTGTTGCTATTTCAGCTGCTCTGGTTTTTAGAAAGGTGCTGCTCTTTCTCAGGAGAGGGCAGAAAATCTTAAAGAAAAATAATGAAAATATTCTGTACATTCCTATTGCTGAGAGGCCATCTCTATTTGGTTGCTCCCATTCTGAAAACTGTCTGCTTCCAAAAACAATTCCAGCAGGGCTGTTTAATAAAGTCAATCATTATAAAAATTGGTGGTGGTTTCTTTATTTTCCTCTTCCCTTCTCATCCCTTTCCCCCCATCATCGATCTTTTTTTTAAAAAAACTTGGTGCACATAAACCTAAATCCAATTGTTAGTTCCACTAGATTCCGCTAAAATGTAGCATTTAATTCCCAAGGAAATAATACATGGTTGGGGAAAATGCAGCCTGTGGATCATTTGCAATCTCAATCCTCATTTTGCAGCCCTGCCTCCCAGGACTCACCTTAAACCTCAGACATCACCAGTGAATTTTGGAGGGCTGTTTTTCACAATTTTATTGTTTTTGAGTAGTGCACTTCACAGTTCAACAACTGGAGTTTTTTTGTTTTGTTTTGTTTTGTTTTGTTTTGTTTTATGGAGCCCTGACCTTGCAAGTCCCATGTTTAACAGATGGCAAAGAAATAAACAGAGATAACACAAATTAGGAATAAGATGTTTTAAAAACCAACAAACACTGGGAGGCAGGGAAACCTCCGTGTGACCTCAATGAGGGATGAATATTCCTTTCCAATGCTGCATGTTTGAACAGCTGATTAAAAGTGGGCTTTAAAGTTGACATAAGATATCAAATACAGATTACCCTTTCGATCCAGAAACAAGCAAGCTATATTCATCTCAGTTCTTGGTTGAATGGTAGACGTGGCCTTAGTTTGTGTAAACAATGTCTGCTTGATTTGACATTTAGGGCATTGCTCATCATGAAAGCATTCCAGTTGTTGCTTTCAGAATGACAGACCAGAACAATCCATTATTTCCATGTCATTTTGCCATCCACAGACATGACTGTTATGATAACTGACCTCTTATACAACCCACATCAAGTCCAGACGCCTGGATAGAAACAGGACAAATGCCATAAAAAACCAGCTGAGCAGGATGTAGAAGGGCTCCATTCAGGAACAATGTATGAGTATTTCAGGATTCCTCTTCGCTGTAGCCATGCCAGGTGCACAAAACATGCAGTACATCCCAAAACATGTACCACAACCCAGAGTCCTCCCCTGGATTGAAAGGGATCATGGTTCACTACACCTCTCAGGCTGGGGCAGTCTATTAAAATAACTTTTCTAATTCTGGTTCATGCACATTGTGCATGCAGGAGATTTCAGGGTTGATCTCTAGATTCCATTCAGAGGAAGGAAAGGGGAGCTCTTTCAGCCTGAGAGGCAACACTTATCAACCAAGATGCTACAATCGTGTTAGTGTCAGAAATGCAAACATACCAGTTTGGAGGACAGACATTTGGTATTCAAATTTTCTGGGATAGTCATATGTCAATCTTCACAACCCTGCCTTCCTGCTCTGTGCTCCTCCCAGCATGCCTTTCAATTTGTGTTTTTATTTTTTATTTTTTAAAAAATCAACAGCACAGTGACAGCAATTTATTAAGTAAAAAGAAAAAAAGGGGGAGGGAAAGAAATTGGGGGAAAACGGAAAACAACCTGCTTGGGAATAGTAAGGAGGAAGAGGGGGAGAAAGGAGAGAGACATAATCATGGCCACTCACATCACACGGCTCCTTGCATATCAGAACTGCAGCTGGAGGAACTTATCACACATGAATCAATAGTAGAAAAGCAGCACAATTGTGGGGGCATTGATGGATTTTGCCCATCAATGAAAAGGAGCACTCCAGGAACTGATGGAAGACAAAGCAACTGCAGGTCAGACATTGTGTTGTTTGACAAGGTATGGGTATTACCCTGCTATAATTCTGTTTTGGCAGCTTTGTGTGATCAAGTCCAACGTCAGTTTTTGAGATACACTCAAGGACCATGGGCAGGGAGAGAGACGACACAGTGAGACTGAAAACACCAGCCCAGTTTAATTTCAAGTTCTCACTACTAGGAACAGCCTTCAGAAAAAACAATATTTGAGAGAAATGTTCTTTTTTTGAGAGGGAAGAACTAACCCCAAAGCTCAAACGCTACTATGTGACAGTTCTACAACGAAAGGACCATGGCTATGTCTGGAAGCAGGCTGAATTTTGGCCCTAGAAAATCCAGATCCAGCACAAGTGCCTAAGGTTCCCCACTCGTAGGAAAGGTAACTGCTTAGGAAACAAGTTTAGGGACCTCAATGGCAAGTGAGGGTGAATAATTTCTACAGTTTTCTCCCCAGTGTGGAGAAAATGATTATTTCTGCACAGTTCTCCAAAGGCATTCACATTATTCTCTGCAGAAGTACACATAGCTTTTGGGGGCTGGGAGAGAAAAAATTGTGCAGTTTGTGCAAAAGAAACCTCACACTTCACACTGTTCCTGGATTGCCACCTGGGTTTTGTTGTTATTGTTGTTATTAGTCTTCCTCTCCTTCCCTCCTTCTCCTCTCCCTGTTGTAATGGGAATTGGCATTTTAATGTTCAATGTACTATTTTAATGTCTTTTTAAATTTGTGATTGTTTAATACTTTTTTAGGGGTGAGTGGGTTTGGGGTGTTGGGATGGGATGGGATGGGAATTGTATTTATGTATTTTAATGTTGTAAGCCACCCCGATTGCTCTGCAGAGGGGCGGGGTATAAATATTATTATTATTATTATTATTATTATTGTTGTTGTTGTTGTTGTTGTTATTGTTGTTGTACAAGATTGCTGCTTTTTGCATTTCCACATTGTGTTGTCATTAGTTATTCCTTCTTTTTACACACTCAAATACAGAAATCTTGCACAACAATGCCACATGTTTATCTGGAAATAGTGGAGTGTGGTTTTCTTTCTTTCTTTCTTTCTTTCTTTCTTTCTTTCTTTCTTTCTTTTTTTTTTTGCACAAACATTATTTCCATGCAAAGAACCCATAGGTATTTCCATGCAGAATAATTTAACAACATATGTCATAATGTGTGAATACTGGGGAGAAACTGGGCAAAATTTTCACCACTGTGTTATTCTTCCCAACCAGCAAGGAAATGAATAATACAAATTTACTTTCCATCCTTACCAAACATACATGGAATGCAAGATCACATATATTTGGGGGGGGGGGTTGCTTTTTTAAAAAAAAAACCAATGCATTCTTGATCCGGCCTGGGACCATGGTGTGCAGGAAGAGGGTTACCTGCTCCATCATAGTTATAAAGAAAATCTTTGTTGTTGCTGGTAGTGGTGTGTGCCTTCAAGTTGTTTCCAACTTATGACAAACGTATGAAGTTGTTCATTCCCTTGAGTGGTAAAGCTACATTAGTCAGAAAGGCTTCAAGATAAAGTACAACCTGTGCCATCACTACATCTTGGGACAATGAATTCCACAGTTTATCTATGCATTGTGTGAAGATACATGTATACGGATAAATTCTAGAAACATTCTGGGATGAAATATAACACATCTCCAGTGACATAATACATTTTCATAATGGCAGACTCTCTTTTGTATCTGTTGAGTCCAAATATTATCTTAGTTTTCTGCCAAGCTCAGCTGTTAATGATGGGCATAATTAAAGGATGCGGATGCATCTGCTGGACAGGGAGGCCATAGTTCTTCATTGTTTCTGCCTGGTTAGGAACTCTTTCATTTGTTGCCCAGCTAAGCCTGCCACAAGAGCTCCAAGGAGATAATTACGAAGAGCAACATATTCTGAGAAACTGACTGAAGACTATTTATAACAGGGTGTGTAACATTTGATGACATTTTGGGGAGGAAAGCGGGGGGGGGGGGGAGAAGACTTGAAACACTCTTGGACCAAATCATAATTATTGAAGAGAAGCTAATCAAACAGCCAATGACTTCTACCCCACCTCTCTGTCATTTTCTCTTGATAGAAGCAGCACCACAAAAGCATCTTCTTTACATAGTCGTGCACCAGCTCATATCTAGGTCAAACTGTCGAAAAAGCTTCTACTGCAAAGTTAGAATATGTGCATGTTCCTCCCACCCCATCCTCAATGAAGTGTCAGTCATTGGAGCATGTAAACAGCTAGCTCCTTCTGGAAGATTCGTGACACTGTAATTTTAAGCAAGACGAAGCTATGAAGGCTCAGCTTCCCATTCATGTGTTGAAAGCAATGCCTTGCCAACCTTTCAATTTCTTTGTGTACTTATGCTCGACCCATCCTTCAAACTGCTAAGGCCAGGAGATGTGGCTCCCTCTTCCCTTCTTTGTCTTTCCAGCAGCCTTAGCCAACTGAGAGATAGTGACAACAAACTTCATGGGATAAGTGTGGAACTGAACTTGAGTCATCCCAGTCCTAGTGGAGCCATTACATAAGGAGTGGGCAAGCTCTGTGGCCTCCAACCTGATTCCATTTTGATCCATTTGGCTTAATTTCCTAAGGTATGATGGTGGTGGTGGTATGTGTTCCAATCATTTCTGACATGAGGACCCTATGATATGACCCTATCATGGATTTTTCTTAGCAAGGTTTATTCCGAGGAGGTTTGCCACTGCCTTCCTCAAAGGCTGAGAGGATGTGACTTGCCCAAGGTCACCCAGTGGGTTTCTGTGACTAAGCAGGGATTTGAACCCTGGTTTTCCAAAGCCCTAGACCAATACTCAAACCAAGATGCCATGCTGGCTCGCTAGGCCCTTGGCACCTGATCAATGCAAGTCTTTGCAAGAGGGAGCTGCACTTTTCAGACCTGGACCTAGAGTGTCCAGCCACCATGGAGGACATCTGAGAGGACTGTTCTCCATTTCAAAAGCTACCCTTTGTCTTACCCAGAGTGATGCTTGCACGGAGCCAAAGAGTCTGAGAAAAGTATGTGTACACATTTTTTGCAAAACTCATCTCTCCTCAGTTCTGTAATTTTCAGTCTAGTATTAATCATGGTCCTCCTGCCATGATCCATATCCTGCTGTTATGTGAATGTTTTTGAAGAAGTCTTGCTCGCTTTTTTTCTACAAGATTCTCAGATTTCTTTCTAACTCTCCTTCTAGCCTAAGCACCCCCTCCTCTTCCAGTCAAGCCCAATGTGTTTGAGGATTCTTATCAATATGATACAATACTCATTATATTCCTGAATTAGAAGCATGCAGAACATTCTGACAAAGTGGGAGACTTGTCATTTTCTGAGTAACCCTTGGGGAAACAGCCAGGCACATGCACACATTTATGAAATTTGTCGCATCAATTATGTCCATGAACAAAGGCACAGATTCTGCAAATCGTGGCTCTAGGGTGCTTCAGAGTTAAATCCTTTTATATCCCTAGACAGGCTCTGAGAAATAGAAGGGGAATATTTCATTTAGGGATGTAGCGAAATCTCTCAGTTGCTTGTATTTGGCAAGATAGGCTGTGCTGACACATTGAGACACACTGTCAAAAGTTTGTGAACAAGAACAAGACAGCAGATGACATTTTTTAAAAAATTGAGGATTCCACAGTTTATGCAAAACTGGTGTCTTTTCTATTTGTGGCTCAAAGGGTGCACATGCATACACATAGCAACCATTGAAGGACTGGCTGATTGACTGACCAAGAATATACACTCACCCATCCAATGCTTCTCATTTGCAAAATTCACACAAAAAGGCAGCAACCAGCCGTGTTTACCTGTGCAATTTTTGTAACTTGCTCTATCTGCACAAAAACGCTTATATGAAAATGCTAAACCCTCTGATGAATATGAATATAGCTCCCTCTCTTGCAAGCAAGGAAAATTTGGGTTTTTTGATCTTGAGCATAAGAATACAACATGTAAACTACATTCCTACTGTTATTCTATGGTACCTGCTGGGGAGCCTCAGAGGGCCAGATCCAGCAAGTAGGCTGGAAATTCCCATGTGTTCTCTTCTAAATGTGCATAGGATTGCAGCATCAACATTTGCTAAACAAAGAGCTGCAGTCAAGGCTTCCTATTTGACTGGCACACAGTTTCAAAGATTTGTATGCACAATTGGGTTTGCATGCTTCTAAAGTGTGCGGTACAGTTCCCAGCTGAAACGCTCCATGCCAAAATGCACACATCAGGGAATGTTGTGTACAAATATGCATATATTAGGAAAGTTTCATACAATATGTGTATGATAAGGGAAGTTGTGTACAAATATAGATGCAATTTGTGCATTTTTTCAAAGAGTTGCAGACTGAGAGTTGGACAGAATGGATGACTGAATACACATGAAACTAACATGGGCCAAAAATGAAGTGAGTCATCCATACTAAGTAAGTAAGTAAGTAAGTAAGTAAGTAAAGGCCTTTGCAGACTGCTGGAAATGGTGCAAATTGAGTCCACTTTAACTGCCCTGGCTCAGTGCTAGGGAATCATGGGAATTGTAATTTTTTTTCTGAGACCTTGAGCCTTCTCTTTCAGAGAGCTCTGGTGCCACAATAAACTACAATTCCCATGATTCCTTAGCACTGAGTCAGGGCAGTTAAAATAGACTCAATTTGTACTATATCTGGCAGTCTGCAAAGGCCCTAAGTAAAAAAGGCCCCAAACCCCAGTCTGCAATCTTATGTACACTTACCTGGGATCTAGTTTTATAGAACACAGTGTGACCTGCTTTTGCAAAAGTGTAATGAGATCCAATGTGGTGTAGTGGTTTGAGTACTGGAGGAGATCAGGGTTTGATTCCCCACTCGAGCATAAAAACCCACTGGGCAAGTCACACTCTCTCAGCCTCAGAGGATGGCAGTGGCAAACCCCATCTGAAGAAACTTGCCAAGAAAACCGTATGAGAGGTTCACCTTAAGAGTCTCCATAAGTCAACAATGACTTGGAGGCACACAACAACAACAACAGCTTTGGATTACATGGCTAACATACAAAGAAAGCAATCACATAGACCCTTTATATCAAGCAACTAATCATGCTTCAATTGTAGAAACAAATGAAATACTGAAACCCAGCAATGGATTATCAGTGAACTTCACTACTGATGAAGTGCAATATACATATACTGTGGATAGAGAAATATCTCTATCCACAGTAACTGCACAACATGCCTTGCATGCCAGTGTATTTCAAATGATTTGCTGTAGTTCATATTTAAAATAAATCCAGTGGTCTAGAGATTTTGGGTGCATTTTACCATGAACCATATTAATTTATGAGCAATTATAAGAGAGCATGTACACAGTCACTAAGTAATTTGTCTCTCTGCTTGCTGTCATATGAATAATCTTTACATTCTAAATCTGCCTGTAATACTTTTTGTTAGCAACTGTCACCAGAAGCAATTTATAAATGGGGGATTGTTAGATATATTGGTCCAGCTCATTACTGCAAACCTAAGTTTAAACTTGCGTGCAACTCAAAGTAAAAAGTTATTCACCTCTTGGCACTTTATTGTTGCATTTATTCAAGTGGACAAAAAGCATCATAAAGGGCTCAATGCTCTTTACACGGTTGCTCATTTTCAATGGGCTTTTATGGTAAAGGTCTTCAAATCTAATGCCTGCCAAAAGTGTGAGATGATGTGCTGATTAGTGGGTCAGACTAGAACTGGGAAGACCCAGGATAAAATTTTATTTTATTTTATTTTATTTCAAGGATTTATAACCCGCCTTTCTCCAACAAGGTAAAACCCTTGACTCAGACATAAATCTCATTAGATAATCTTAGACCAGTCACTCCCACTCAACATAACCTACCTCACAGCATTGTTGTAAGGATATAGTGGACTGGATGGAGTACGAATCTATGGAATTGTTGGAGTAAATGTGGGGAGATGATGCAGTAAAAGACATCCAGAGGACCATGTTTATATTATTGTTACATGCCTTCAAGTTGTTTCTGACTTATGGTGACCCTAAGGCACAGGGTTTTCTGGGGCTGAGAGTGTGTAACTCACCCAGTGAATTCCTATGGCCAAGTGGGTAATTGAACTCTGATCTTCAGGGTCATAGTCCCCTACTCCAACCACTACACCATGCTGACTCTCACTCATGTTTATATATACAGGACTAATTAATAAAATTTAGCTGAGCCACAAACTCAGATTTCCCAAACTGCATCCAGTAGACAACTTCTTTGGAAACTGAGAGGAGCTCTGAAAGCAATTTGTTTTCTGGCAGAGGACAACATGTTAACAATTTCATTCACTAGGCTGAAGGATGGGCAAGAATTTGGTTTGAGCCACATTTTTAAGCATCACATCTCTGTTTTAACCATGTCTTAGTCATGCCTCTGGCTATTCCAGAATAATAGAAGCAATCCAGTTTCACATGTTCTAGAACATGGTCACAGATTCTTGCAAAGCCTTATATTGACTTACTTAATACATTTATATGAACAGGCAAACCCCTTTCAAAAAGGCAGCATGGGTCTATCTGAAATCAGATATTTACAACAGGGTGCAAATTCCCAAGCTAGCCAAAGTTCTTCATCAGTCTAAGTTGAAAAATGAAGGCAGGGAGCATGGACTTGGAAAAATACACTATCTCTTATGCTCATTCTCCTCCCTTCATTGGTCTACCTAGACAAGCACAATTGAACTCTCTTGGTGCGCGTGTGCATTCTCTCACTCAGCCACAAATGTATCAAGTAAGAATGGAAAATAATGTTTCTGGACAGAAATATTATTTTATGCACAGAAAATGTTGTTTCCTGCACAGAAAATACTGTTTTCTACACAAAACAATCATGTGTGATTTTTGTGCAGGAGAAGCCGCAAATTGTGAATAGTCTATTTAAAAACTGCACAGTTTTCAAAGACTTCCTCACAATTGGAAGAAAATTGCTAACATTGCTTGTTGCTTCCTTTGAGAAGAAAATGACTGAAGAATTATATCCCTAGGATCAGGGACACACATCCATTACATCAGTAATGGTAACTGTCATGATGATGATGATGATGATGATGTATTTATACCCCGCTCTTCAACCAAAAGGCTACCAGAGCGGCTTACAAATAGTTAATTGGACATTTCCCTGCCCTCAAGCTTACAGTCTTAAAAGACAAGACTCAAAAGGAGAAGGGAATGGTGGTGGGGAAGGGGAATAAATCCAGCAGATCTTCTCTCCCTCTCAAGCCTGGACCAAGGCAGATGGACTGGAGGGAGGGTCCTTCTTCTTACTGTGGCTAGGCCCGATAATAAAAGTTATCCATTGTTGCATGTGTAAACTTAGTTCTAGGCATGTTTGAAATTTCTTAATGCATTGTTTCCTCCACTGCCCCTGAAAAGTATGAGTCTCTTGCACCCAAGTATCCAAAGCTGCTCACATTTGCCTCCAGTAAGCAGCCTTGGGCCACATCCACAAAGCTCTGGTGCTCAACAAACTGCAATTCTCAGAATTCCATAGCATTGAGCCATGGTAGTTAAAGTGGTGTCAAACTGGATTATTTTTGCTGTGTGGATGCAAGCTTGGTAATCAGTGTCTTGCAGTATAGTGTTGAGTCCCAACCCCCAACCCCCCAAGTGTTCTATGCCATACATGCCACTACACAACAGTGTTAAAGGACATAACCTTAACATGGCTCTTGTAGAGTAACACACACACACATGCACATATCCTTGTGATTTCAACAGCAGAATATTAAATAATAATAATAATAATAATAATAATAATAATAATAATAAGTTTTATTTATAACCCACCCCTCTGCTCAGCAATCGGGGCGGCGTACAACAGATTAAAAATACAACAGATAAAAACAATTCCTACCTCCCACCTCTAACCCACTCACCCCTTAAAGGTAACAGTTGTAAAACTTCCATCCTTTTCAACTTGATTGCTTGCTGATGGCTTATTACAGTGGGGGTCTAGGACAACCAACAATCAGCCTGAGCAGGGAAGAGATTAGAATCCTGCTGTGTGTACAAAAGAAAGAAGCTGGCAGGGGAGGGAAGGAAGAATTCAGATGGAATATAACCTGCATGAGAACCAGGTCTGCTTTTTGCACCCAGTTTGAATGAAGCAGAGATATTATTTATTGACTCTAGAAGCCTGCTGTTCCTTTTGAAGGCCAATGCTGATTTATGGCCAGGGATGCCATTCACATGCCTTTCCATTTCCTCATGCCCAGTGTGGTTATTTGCAAATAAAGAGATATTACAAAGACATAAATAACTCTCCGGTGCTCTTTTGCACTTCTATTTACAAGGAAACCAATCTTTGTAAGTCACCTCCTTCCTGTTGCTCTGAGAGGTAGGTCAAGAGAGCTTACCCTTTAGTAAACATAGAAAATTACATAAAAACATTGGTAAATTGTATTTTTGCTCACCATAATTTTGCCACAGTTTTGTTACATGATTAAGTCAAATAACTGGAACAGATGATTTTAATCTTTAATTAGGATACTCTTTTAATGGCAAATATGTTAATAAAGAGCATCCTGTGGTGAATTAAAAAGAAACAATGGGGGGTTGCAGACTGCCAGAAATAGTGTGAATTCAGTCCACTTTTAGGGTTAGGGTTAGTGCTAGGGAATCATGGGAACTGTTATTTTTC
Source organism: Phrynosoma blainvillii (assembly GCA_026167975.1). NCBI lineage: Eukaryota > Metazoa > Chordata > Lepidosauria > Squamata > Phrynosomatidae > Phrynosoma > Phrynosoma blainvillii. Next base: position 23,383,373 of record JANUYF010000009.1, on the reverse strand, counting down.
TGAGACATTGAGCCTTCTCTGTCAGACAACTCGGATGCCACAATAAAATACAGTTCCCATGGTTCCCTAACTCTAACCCTAACCCTAAAAGTGGACTGAATTCACACTATTTCTGGCAGTCTGCAACCCCCCAATGTGAGAAATTAAACTGAACATTTTTATGTGTGAACATCTGAAGGTGCATGTAGGGTGCACTGTTTGATTCTGAACTGACAACAGCTGTCTCCTGCTGAAGTGAGGTTGGAGTTGCATCTTTTTCACAGCAGATATAAGCTTGAGATTTGGGAAACCCATTAGCACATGCCTTGCCAAGATCTGCCCACTTCTGATACTGCTTTCTTCCTTTGGTCCAGCCCTCAACCCATGACTGTCTGTGAGGATGAATGCCAAGTGTTGGTATAGCTAGGTGCCCATTGAAGATATGCATCATCAGCTGCCTGGACTTCATCCTCCTCTTTATCATTGTCACCTCTTTGTTCATCAGCCTCCCATTCTGACTATATGCAAGTTAGGAAACAACAGAAATGTGAGGACAAAGAGGTGGTGCTCCTACTACTGGGTTTCTTGCTAGCTGTTTGCTTGGCAAGCAAGAAGGTGGTAGTAAGAAAGATGAGAAAGGGGAGCAGAAGCAAGTGGGAAGATATGGTATATTTACTGAGGAAGAGATGCCCATTCAGGGTGAGTCTCTGCTTTGAGTCAAAACTTCTAACTGACTTGGACAATGCCCCTCTGTTAGCATTAGTTGTTCCGTCTTTACTAAACAAATTTCAGAGGCGGATGCCCTTTTTCCTGCACTCACTGTAGGGTTACATCATTCCAGAACTTAGAAGTGTTACGTTTTTGGAGCTCAGTGGCAGAACTGAGTGGCTTTGCATGTTGAAGACCTCAGGTTCAGTTCCCAGCAGTCCGAACCCTGGAGAGCTCTGGTAGTTAGCAGACCAGGGTTACGTGGCTGCAGTGGGCCATATGAACCCCACTTGAAAGCACCCCCGGGTCCCTGAAGGTGATGCTATCAATTCTTTTTAGACCTGGAAGTGACCAGATAGTTATTTCTCATGCTCTCTCTCTTCCAATTTTGGCTCCCCAAAGGTCATCCATCCCCTGAAATAGTCCCAAAATTGAGAAGTGTACCTCTTTAGTGAGAAGTGACCTCCATCTTGGGTCATTTTTCCCCAATAAAGGCAATCTACCAACTGGGATCGTTGGTAGGCCTCATATAGACCATACATTTCTCAACTCTCAATGTTGATGGTTTTGAGCTAACTCGACCAACAATCTGGCTTAGGACTTTATGACATGAGCCCCATTTTCAACACAGTCACACATATCAATGAAAACACAAACATATCAGTTTTGTGAGGAGCCATTATCACACATCTTCACAATTGCACAACTGGGGCTGCTGCTGCCATTGTGCTTTCTTCTGGACTCCCCCTTACCTCCTCGCCCTATGTATGTCTTTCATTCTATTTTATTTTATTTTATTACTTTTTAAACATAATTTTGCGGTTCTGGTTATGCAATTTAAAAAAGAAAAGAAATAAATTTAAAAAGTGAATCAGGTTGCTTGGGAATAGGGAGGGGGAGGGGGAACAGGGGGAGAGAAGAAGATTGTGACTACAAATGTTATGACTTTCGTGACAATGACATTCCATACTTGAGGAGTCCTGGGACTGTTGTGTGACTGGGAGCTATTGATGGGTTTCCCACATCGATGAAAAAGGATGCCCTAACTGTGCTTGACAGACACAGCAGCAACAGGTTGGAGCTTATGTTGTGTAATAAGTATCACCGAAGGAGCTATTTTATGACTATGACTGTGGTTTTAAAGTCATGTGTAATAATCTCCTTAGCATACACCAGATTCCAATATTCCTGCACATGTAAAGTTTTCAGCACAGGAGGCGAAAAAGACAGAAACACCTGTGAGCTAAGCAGTGAACTAAGAAAGGCCACATCAAAAACAAGAACCTGCTATGTCTACCAGGCAAACTGGCAGTTATGGTGGCAGCTTTCATCAGAGGGATGTCCAAAATGCTTCAGCTGATGGAGAAGAAAGCAAATGAAAACTGGCAGGCTGAAGTTTGCCTGAGATGAGAATGCACCATGTAGTGAGCTCTTTGCAACCTTTTTTTTAAAAAAACATCATAGCCTAAAGATATTTCCAGGTACAGGTTGCCCCCATATGAACCTCCCCAGCTCTAAGTCTACCATTTGCAAGTAATGTGTTCACTCGACTTGGCACTGTGAGCCTCAGAAAGAAAATATTCGCTTTGACAGAAAACAATAGGTATTTGATCTTGTAGGGGAAGTGAAGAAGTGGCTGAGGATGGTTTAGGATTCTGGTTTTGTGTGATGCTTTTGGACCAAGGAGGTATGAACATTTGTACAGTGGGCTCTTGGTATCCACTGGGCATTGGTTCCAGAACCCCCTGTGGGTACCAACATCTGTGATGCTCAAGTCATGTTATATGCAATGGTGTAATAAAATGGTGTCCCTTATTTTTTTAAAAATGGCAAAATCAAGGGTTGCTTTTGGATTTTATATATGCACACAGGCTGTGGATGGTGGAATCTGTGGATTCAGAAGCCATGGATAAGGAGAGCTGACTGTATCATTTCTATCTAAATGGAATGGGAAGAACTTTTGAGATTTAATTTGAATGTTCAAGAAAGCAAAGCTAATAGATTCATTCACCAGGGCAGAGGGGTTTGAATGCCCAGCTCTTTAAAAGTCTGCCTTTTCATCCCTGTGTATTCAGTTATGTATGCAGTGCTGACTTAATGTTACAATTAAGGAAGCTTTTCCTCTTTAATACATTTGTCAAGTGCAGTATGTTCCTCTCTCTGTATTAAGATGTATATTTCTCAAATTTGCCCAAAATTTGGGCCACTCTGGGTATCACTCTTGAGGTTAGAAGTACAGAGCAGATTCACTGCCCTGACACAGAAACCTCCAATCTGAGAAAGTAAATCTTTGTTTATTTTATTGTAGCATGCAGGAATGAATGCATAATGTCAAAAGTCTTGTCCTTGCTGGGTGAGATTAAGAGTTTTTGCACATTCATTTTATTTTATTTTATTTTATTTTGCACTCAGACTTTTCTGTAAAAATAAATTGTGGGGGAAAATTTTGATTTATTTTTCCCCACTGCAAAATTATCTTCCCGGGGGGAAATCTGCAGAAAACAGTGGCTTTTGTGCAAAATAGTCTCTCTTCTGCAAGTTGTTCTGTAAACAATTTTTGGCCAAAAATAAAGTCTCATGGCACTCTTTCTCACTAAGAATGAGGAAATTTGTGAGTATTCTGCATACCACCACATGCAGCTCCTCATGTTACACAAAGATATGGGTTATCAGGCTACCTACAGGATCACCTTCTCCTATATAATCTGCCCTATAATCTCAGGTCCTCTGGTGGACATTTACTCCAGTCAGCCAGGACTAGGTTGGCAACTGTCAGCCAGAGGACTTTTTCTTCAGCCACCCTTAGATGTGGAATGACCTGCCAAAAGAGATTCAATGGCAGAATACGCATTCTGAATTCAAAACAGCATTAAAGACCAGTCTCTTCCAGCAAGATTACCCAGATGTTTTTTAAATTGTGAATTTTAAATGATGAATTTTAAATGTGGACTGTTTTAATATGTGTATATCTTGCCTTTTAAATTGCATGCATTTCCTTTTAAATTATTGTGTATTTTAAATTGATGTGTTTTAACTGATGTCATGTGTCAATAGTTGTTCACCATCTTGATCCATAGGGAGAGGTGGATAAGAAATTGTTGTTGTTGTTCTTGTTGATGTTGTTGTTACTATCTCTACTATTGGATCAAACTCCTTTCTGGATAGCCTATCTAGACTATCTGAGCCTTTGTTTAGAACTCTGCATTTGGGTCAGATCAGATCCATCCTGTACTCTGACACAGCTACTTTATGGCACTTGGATTGGGGACCAGACCAGAATAGAAATCAAGCAGATCAGTCCAATTGTTCAATGGGTTCTCTCAGGTATGCTGGGCCTTTCTGAGGTTCCATTAGAACCCAGGTCAGATTGGCCCCCCATTTTCAAACATAATATACCCAGGAGCAACAGCAGAAGAAAGCAATCATCTCCATGATCTTGCTTGTGGTTGTCACAGAAGACTCTGGTCACTGTGGAGATATCAGTAGAGTTGGGTATGCAGTTCACTAATATTGTGAAGAGAGCCAGAGTGGAGTACTGGTTTGAGTGTTGGACTGCGACTCTGGAGATAGAAGTTCGATTCCCAGCTGAGCCATGAAATGCACAGGGTGACCTTGGGCAAATCACACTATCTCAGCCACATGGGAAGGCAATGGAAAACACCCTCTGAATAAATCTAGCCAAGAAAGCCCCATGATAGGGTCTCCTTAGGATCACCATAAGTCAGAAACAACTTGAAGGAACACAACAACAACAACAACAACATTGTGAACCACCAAACTGCAAATAGACTCCTTGAATGAAATACCACCAGGCCCTAGCCTAATTCCATCTATCCATGACAGTCATTTGATCCTTCTGGATAAGAAGGAATAGCTTGCTGGACAAGAAGAAGGGCTTCTTGTATAAGCTGAATCTTGTTTGAGCAACAGCAAGATCTTTTTTGTGTCATATATTTATTATTCTTTGGTCCTTGCTTTCTGCTCATTCTGCTTTCTGATTTATCTTGTTGTGACTTATCCTCGTTCTAATTCCTGTTGACTGGCTTAGTCTGAAGTTTCTGGTTCCCAGGTCTTCACTCACCTCTGATGCTGCCCATGGCCTATATCCAAGATAGAAACAGGATGCTTGCTTACAGAATGTATATTCAGTTGTTGTTTTTTTTAGTTGGGTTCATCTTCTGAAATCAAGGACTGTCAGCAATACTGTCCCGGAGGTCACAAGTTGAAAATCCCACAAACCAAAGGCTGAGATCCCATTGAGGTCCATGGGACTGAAACAGCTGAGAAACACACAAGATCGCAGCCTCTCCTCTTTATTGTCAGCCATGACTCTTTCAACACCTCCCCCTCTTCTGGTGTATGCCATCCCATCCCAACATCTGGCAGAGCTAATTTCAACTGCAGAGAGCCAATTAACATTTCCACTCAAATGACAGGGGGACCTTTGCTTGAAAAGGTGCTGACCCTTTTTTCAAAACTAAGGTTTGTCATTTCTTCTCTCATTTCAATTCATTAGCGGCATGCATGCTGCAGAATCTAAATGGCTTCTACAATGAGTGAATAGAAGCACACATTTCATTATACCAAAAAAGACACTCCCAAATCAAAAGAGGACATGAGCCAGCAGTGAATAATTTAAAAATGTAAGCATATGGGGATATGGAAAGCATTTGAGGATCATTTGATCCAGTATCATTAAATACTGCTGATAGCAATTAAGACTGGAATTAGTCTGAAAAACAGCCATGGATTTTAAAAAAGAAAAAGAAATGGTCCAATAATGTCTAACAAAGAATGTGAAGCTGGTCCAAAGTATAGCCCCAGGATGCTAGTAGGAGTAAAACAATCTACCTAGATTATACTAAGCCTGGATCAATTACGTTTGTTGCCAGGCCACTGCAGAGTCAGTTTTAAGTACTGGTGTTGGTTGAGTTTAAAGCCATAGGTGGCCCAGGGCCTCTTTAGAATACATGAACTAAGAACTAAGATTTAAAATAAGCATCACTTTTTTGTTTCATTGGTTAACATCTGACTGATGGGTATCATGACATAGCTTTTTATGGCCCTGTCTGCATGGGCCTATTAAAATGTCTCTCCCCCCCCCCTGCCCGCCAATGTTTTCCACAGTGATGAGTCCAGATAACACAGGGCATAAACCCCAGTTCTGATATGAACTGTCCAACCAATGTCTGGCCAGTTCAGCACAGAACCTGCAAGGGCAAGATTACAACTGAACATAAAGGAAACAAAAATAATGATCATGGTACATCTACACAAATTCATCCAAGACAATGAGGATATTGAAATAGTTAAACATTTCCCATACCTTGGATCAAACATTGATTAGAATGGTGACTGCAGTCAAGAAATAAGAAGAAGACTAGGAATAGGTGGGATAGCTATGAAAGAGCTAGACAAGATCCTAAAGAGTAAAGATATGCAACTGAGCACTAAAGTGAGAATTGTCCAAGCCATTGTATTCTCCACTAACATGTATGGATGTGAGAGCTGACCAATGAAGCAGAAGAAAATCATCTCATTTGAGATGTGGTGCTGAAGAAAGGTGCTGAGGATACCATGAAAAGACAAAAAGATAAACAAATGGGTCCTTGAACAGATCAAGACTGAACTCTCCCTGGAGGCCAAGATGATCAAACTAAGGCTGTCATACTTTGGCCACATCATGAGGAGGCATGGATCACTAGAAAAGATGATAATACTAGGAAAGGTAGAAAGTAGTAAAAAAGGGGGAAGAATGCATGCTAGATGGATAGACTCAATCAGGGAGGTCACGGGCCTGAATTTAGGGCCCTTGCAGACTGCCAGAAATAGTGCAAATTCAAGCCACTTTAACTGTCCTGACTCAGTGCTAGGGAATCATGGGAATTGTAGTTTATTGTGGCGCCAGAGCTCTCTGACAGATAAGGCTCAATGTCTCAGAAAAAACTACAATTCCCATGATTCCCTAGCACTGAGCCAGGACAGTTAAAGTGGACTCAATTTGCACTATTTCTGGCAGTCTGCAAAGGCCCTTAGTTGCCCAATTCTCTCCCATAAAGTCCTTGCCTATCAGTGCAACATCAAGCAATGTGTGGGTTTTTAAGAACTGCATGTGTCTATTCAAATCTTTGGAAAAAGAAAGAAAAAATCAAAGTAAAGGATAATTCTATGGATAGATTTCTGAAAAATCCTCTTGTGTGTATGATCATACCATTATTATCGTCAGGATTTTTAAAAACCAAATTAATAGCAACATTAAAGCAATCTTTGTTTTATTTTTCTTATGCCTCTTATGAAAGCAATGAGATTTCAACTTGGCCTTGACAGTGTAATAAATGCAATTATGACTATTTGCATATTAAAGACATTATTATGATGTCCTCATTGCAAATGTCTCCAACGGGATGACTTTGAGAAGAATTCCCTTTGCAAATGTACTTATGTCAGATCCTGCCTAATCTGAAATCAAGCTGTGTCAGACTGTCAGTGCTACAAATTCTCTTATATTTCCCCAAATCTCATTTTAATCTCTTTGAAACCGCATAGGGTTCTACATAATTTGAGAGTAACCAACTTTTGTCGTGTCTTAGTGTTTATGCAAGGGAAATAATAGGGTGCCAAAAAGACCCTTCCAGCCATTTTTTTTTTAAAAGCCATGCTAAATTTCCAGTGTCCGTGACAGCCTGCCTGAGGGATCACGGCCCATTATCATGCAATATTTTGCCAGATTGAGACCAAATACTCAAAAGATGTCATCAAAGGTAGTTAAGAACTGAAGCTTTCCCCTCTCTTTTTTTCTTGGTGATGGATCAGTATGCCTAAGGTAATCAACAGTGGAAAATATAACCTCATTTGGGAGGGGAGATAGGAGCTTAAGATGGCACTTTTTTTTCAAAGGTGAAATTAAAAGTAAGTATGCCATTTTCATGACAGCAATCTAGTAAAGACAAAAGGCTTAGTAAAAGACTTTAAAGAAATTATGTTAGAGGGCTGTGAAAAGTGTTTGCATGCATAGGCTGAGTTTGCTGGACTTTGCCCTTCCTGCTTTATAAAAGTGGTTGGGGAGGGATGAACAGATAGGGGGAATGTTGAAGAGGGCTCGATAGCAATACCAGGTTGTAATATTTCTAAAAGAGGTTGTGCCAAGAACTTTGCAAAAAAAAAAAAGTCCTCCCTAAACCCCACCATGCTGATAATTACCAGCCAGTCTTTAATATTTCATTTTTGGACAACATATTTGGAGCATGGAGCAGTTTCACATCTCCAGATGTTCTGGATAAAAAAGATTATCTGAAACTGTTTCAATCTATCATCACACTATCTTTTGAGCTTTACCCAATTTCCTTTATGAGAGGACTGGGCAACCTTGTAGACACCAGGTGTACTAGACTACAGTCTCATAAGCCCCATCAGCATGACCAATGATTAAGGATTATGGAGTTGCAATCTAAAAACGTCAAGGGTGAAGGGGTTGCACACCAGGCCCTAAGGACCTCAAAATGTTGGGGATTTTTGGACTATAGTTCCCAGCTTCTGCCAGCTAATATGGCTACTTTTTTGTTTAAAAAGTAACTTTTCCCAGCTTGGTATCCAGTTCTCTCTTTTCCTGAATTCCCCCTTCCCAACACTAGTGAAAGGTTTAAAGATTAAATTAGAACAGTGGTTCTCAACCTTTGGTTCTCCAGATGATTTGGTCTTCAGCTCCTACAATTCTTGACTGCTGGCTAAATTGGCTTGAGATTCTAGGAACCGAAGTCCAAAACAAATGGCAAACCAAAGCTTGGAAACATGGAACTAGAAAATTTTCCAGAGATATTCCACCATGTGGTAAAATGATCTGTTTGGCACAGCAGGCACATTTCTTTACCTATGTATCTTGTATTTAGCATATGTTGTTTTGTGGCTGGTCATTAGACAGAAAATATGGGTTTTGTATTCTGTTTGTTGAAACATTTATCTCTGAGGAAATCATTTTTGGGGTTCAATATAAGGAATACATGTTCTCCTTAATGTCTAGTTTGAGACCCAAATCGCATTTTGAACACTGGGCTAACATTGGATGTTTGTCGGCAAATCTAAAACTGAGATTAAAAAGCAATTTCTTAACCTTGAACATTTTGGGCAACACAATCCTATGCATTTCTACTCAAAATTAAGCACTATTTTTGTTCAATCAATAGATTATTTTATCAGTAGATTAGCCTAAAACTACAATCCTAGTTCTAGGATTGAGTGGGGCTTATTTTTGAGTAGATATGAAGGCACCGTCAGCTAAAGTTTACCTAACATTACAACTGCTTCTTGTTCAATGGAATTGAATGCTGTTAGAAGCTTCCAGCCTCTACGTACAATGTAGCTCAGGCTGAACCTTAGAATATAAAGTCAAAAGTTAATGAGATTTAAATTGGTAACAGCCAAAGCTTTCCTTTAAAGAAAACATTATCGATTTTTAAAAGAGCATCTTAATGAAAAAGAATGAGATTCATTTGGATTTTGCATGAACTGTACTGGTGATTAATTTTAAATAAGGATATGCATCACAACAAAATGAATACACGGAAGTTATTTACATATTTCAGACCATTAAACTACACATTCTTGAAGTGCCTAATCACCCAGGAATCATTTTCTTAATTGGATTTGGGGCACAAATGAAAGTGAAGGCCTGAAAAGGAACTGCAAAGCAACCGCACTCAACAACATATTGCTTCTTTCTTGAAGGTAATGGTTTGCTTTCCCCTCAGCTCTGGGACCTATAAATATGGAGAGTCTAACCACACTCCTTAGTTTGATAAATATCTGCCTGGTTGTGTTAAGAAGAGAGAGTAAATTAGATGCCAGTGTTTGTCTGAGCACACATAAGATCCCATGCCTTCTAAAGCCTTCAACAACTGTGATTATATGGGACTGACGTCAGGGTTCAAACTTCAAACCCATATCACTTAACAATTATAGACTTTTAATAAACTGGGTCCAATAGGGAAGCTCCAGTGGGTGATACCTTCCCCCACACCGCAGTTACCTTCCCCATAAATGTAATTGGTGAAATGCATTTAAGGTTCATTCATAGCAAATGCAATTTTCATTTCATTTCAAGCAAGTAGGAACAAAGATCATAAATCATAGATGGTCAATCAACATTATGGCTGAACAATTCCCTGTAGGTAGGTTTTCACATGCCTGTTCCTTTCTTGATAGCTTTACCATAAAGTGGTAACTTACACAGGTGCATGATCTATTGCAGGTCATTTCTATCACCTTATATCATTCCAAAGACAATCTAATTTGACAGAATCATGGTCAAGCCCAAAATCACCAGGTAGCCTAGCATCCTAGCTGAGTCCACCACTTACATCTAGATTACTTTTCTTTAGTCCAGATGTAAAAGTTCAAAGCAGTTTCCATCCTGGCTTTTGACAATATGCTGTATGATGACTCAGTTCCCAAAGATTGGAAGCAATGGCTGATGTTTGGAGCTGCTGGGACCATGAAGATAAGTCTCCAGCACCCCACATGAACCCAAGAGGAGCACCATTGTGGCATTGTGGGGAATGGGTGGCAAATTTCCAAAGGTCTCCTAAGACATATAATTTGATCAGTATACATATTTGGCTGTGAGCTAAATTACATGTTTGCATGTACCTGCTCATGATCAAGCCAATTCTTGTCCGTAGTTTAAAAGCTCAAAGGAGAAACTCCATTTAGGTCTTCTGTTTTCACAATAAATCCATTTTTGGTGCTCTATTTTCTGTACTGCAAAAAGAAGGATGTTTGCAACACTCAAGGAGAAGAGATTATACCATACGTTTTGAGAGAAAAAACATGCCCTTTATTTGTAAGATGCAAGATTAACATGGTAATGAAATTCCACTACCATCAGGAATGCACTTTCAACTGTGGTTTTCTGGTTTTCTTTTGTTGTAAAATTGTCTACATTTGAGCTTGTGAACACTGACATACTGGTTGGGGGGGGGGGACAGCCTACTATGCTAATATGACATTTCTCCATATTCTTAATGTCAAGCTCTTCTGGCACCTAACAATGAACCATGACAGGTCCTCTACAAACCCTTAATGTTGAACTACTCAGCTAATGGAGAAAATGGTGCTATGTCAATGTCACAATCCTAGCTTTGTTATCCTGTAATGCAAGAATAGCACAATGCACCTGCATGGTACTGATCAACACCAAAAGTGTCATCTAGACAGGATCCTACAGCATACGCAGTTGTGATGACCTTTGGAATAGAATGTTAACTGTGCTTCATGAGGAGTGTTCCACTTACAAATGGCCCCTCTGCATTAATTTCATATAAAAGCAGCAAAGGGAGATTGCATAATTTAAAATAACCAAGTACACTCTGGGAACAGGTAAGAAACTAATGCCATTTTAAAATAACAAATAGGCAGGCAAAAATATATATATCCAATATGTTGCCCTGAATGTCAAATGTTATGGTAAACGACATAGGAGGGGGATTTTCTCCTTGATGCTCTCCCAGTTCACAAGTTTTGATCGAGTGTCTGTCTCCATATTGTTAAAAACAGGCTGTTGCATCTGATCTAGCAAGGCATGGCTTATATTAGCACATAATTTACCAATCTGAACTGAGATGGCATTACTTGGGTCCAAAAGAAAACTACTTTATCTTCTTTATGGGACAGCTAAATTTGAGCATTGAACTATGACTCTGAAGATCAGGGTTCTATTCCCCACTCAGCCAAGGGAACCCAGAGGTGAGATGAGTCACACACTCTCAGCCCCAGAAAACCCCATAATAGGGTCATGTTAGGGTCACCATACATTGGCAACAACATAAAGGCACACAACAACAACAATGTTCAGTTCATTTATTTACAACGTTCTTATCCCACCCAACAAATGGAAAGGTTTTTCCATATCCATAAAAACAATACAAGAAAAACCTTGACTCTCAACTTTACAATCTAAAGAAACACTGCAGAAAAGGGAAAGTAGGATAATGAAAACAAAGAAACTCAAGTATACATTCTTAAAGTTATGAGGTCCCTTGCAATAATGGAATGTTAATTAGGAAAAGTAAAATAGCTATAGGCCATTTTACACATTACATAGAATACTTTGGTTTCCACCAGATGTGTGGGGTCCTCACTTCAGTCATGCCTCACCACTGCCTATGTTTAATAGAGGTTATAGTCCAAGATATCTAGAGGTCACCAAATTGGGCTTTAGTAGACTGAGACAAGGACCTTGAACCTTGCCTTGCATTGTACTTATCCATTAACTACCCGAAAGGTGCCAGATCCTATCTGATCTTGGAAGCTAGGCAGGGTCAGCTCTGTAGGTACCTGGATGGGAGACCACCAATGACTATGGGTGCTGTAGGCTAGATTTCAGAGGAGGGAACTGGCAAAACTGAGTATTCCTTGCCCAAGAAAACCCTATGAAATTCATGGGGTCACCATACCTTGATAGCTGACACACACATACACAACATTATTATGCCATTTGGAACCTTAGGAGAAAGAATTTCCATTGTCACCAATGAGAACTTTATTTTAAAAAGGCTTTGAATGATAAGGGTACATGTGACGTTTGGTCACAATGCAGCTAAGGAGCAAACACATTTTTGCTCCCTCTCATTGTGTGCCTCTCTTAAAGTAGGAAACATGTGCAAACCCAGATTGACACCCAAAGACAGACAACTGTAATGAATCAAAGAGAAAAGCAAAATATAGCTACAAGCTATGGAATAAACATAGTGCATTGTTGGGCTTTGTGCATCTTTGCTTACAATTTAAACAGTAACAGTCAAATTACATTGCTCCTTTTGATACTGAAGAAGTTTTTAAAAGCATTTTTAAAAAGATGGTCTAAAAATAAAAATGAAAATAAAGTCTTCAGAATGTTTGGAACTTGTGTTCTAATGGAGAAAGGCCAGCAGAATGGTAACAGAAATAAAAAGTGGGCTGCTGTAAGTGTATGTTGCTATGTTTTCACACAATGCTCAGCATCCCATGAAATTTCAAGAAACAGTATACCCATTAGCATTTGCCTTGGTACTATTTATATTAAAAATCTTTTGGAGTTTTTTCCCCCCTTTCCCTTTTCATAGCCATACAAAAACCTTTGGACTCTGTGAATCTTTGGATTTTTTAAAAAAATGATTTTATAAAATCATTTTGGTAGGCAAGAAAGGAATTAATAAGCCTCATCAAATTGATTTTACTATCCTATTATAATCACATCAGGCAGTTCAGAGGTCATTTGTCTCAGCTGCTAATACTCTGCAGAAGAAATGCAGAAACACATTCTTTTCATTCAGACTTTATTGAGAGCATTCTTCACCTTTTGCAGTTAAACACTCTTGGACACTTTTCCTGTGCGTGTACTTTATAATGTCTACTTAAAAATATGGGCATACTGAAAATAGCAGAACTTCAAGCTGCTCATGACAGAGCTAGTCTGAGCAAATCCACGAAATGTTTAGATGAATCAGTGTTATGGTACAAATACAATAATCACCCATCACCAGAGCTTGGGATGTTATTTATGTATGTGTATATGTATAATACACACACACATACACATATACACACATTTTAATGCCTGGTTATGATGTTTCAAATGTAATTTGTTATAATTACTACTTGCGGTAATTGTTCCAAATTGCATTACTTATTTTTTTTATTAATTTTATTAACAAAAATTACATATACGTATACACATAAACATTTCAATGCCCACACATATCACCATGTACATACAAACATACACTGACACATATATCTACCCACACACACTTTACACTACATATTTTGCATAAAAAAAATCTACTTTCTATAATTAATAGTAATTTTCACTGCCTTCCGAATAAATGAATATTTGCCTTATCCAAATAAACTTAATTGATCCCCAAATCAACATAAACTTCTCTTTTTAATTATTATTTGTATATTAATCAATCCTAAAATTATTTACATATTCTAAACCATTAATCAATAATGAATTATCTCTTTGTTATATTACATTTTCCTCTTTCCTATATCATCCTCTTTCATATATAATGTCTTATTTTAATTTCCATTCCTATCATTCCCTGTTCCAATATTCTTTAAACCTTATCCAATCCTTAACCACTTCCTCTTCTTCTTTGTCATTCAATAAACCTGGTAAGATGTCTGATTCCATAGCTTCCCATGTTTTGTCTTTCCATTCTCTATTAGTCGGTGTTGTTGGTTGTTTCCACTTTTCAGCATATAAAATTCTGGCCGTTGTCACCATATAAAGTAAAATGCATCTATTTTTCCTTTCAAACTCTTTTTCTAACACTCCTGTCATATTTAACAAAAAGAAAGTTGGTTCCAAAGGTATATCAACTTCATATATTTCCCTCATTAATTCCCTTATCCCCATCCAGTATTTTTGAGCTTCTATACAGTCCCACCAAAGGTGATAAAAGGTAACTCTTGGTTTGTTACACTTCCAGCAGCAATCTTTTCCTGTTTTATATAATTTATTTATTTTTTCAGGTGATAGATACCACCAAAATACTATTTTAATATGAATTTCTTTGTAGTCTTGACATCTGGTAAATTTATTTGTATCATACCACACCTTTTTCCACTTTTCTAATTCAATGGGCTTCCCAATATCTTGAGTCCATTTTATCATAGAATGCTTTATCTTTTTGTTTTCCAAATCTCTTTCCTTTAAAACTCTACAGTATTTGGAGATGTGTCCTTTATTTTTATCAATTTTTTAAATCTGCTTCATTATATCTATTCGTGATTCCAGGAGTCTTATTATCTATTTTATATTTTCCTTTCAGTTGACTGTATGAAAACCAGTTTTCATGTATTCTTTTATCTAATTGATCCCGTGTTTTCAATGAATCTCCAATTTCTCCCCTCCAGTTAATTAACTCTTTGTATGTTAGCCATGATGTTCTATCCATTTTAGATCTCTTAAAAAAAGGCCTCCTGGGGAGAAACCCAACTGGGAATTTGGATATAACATTGTTTCTTTATTTTTAACCAAGTTTTTAATAGGGCATTCCTTACAAAATGATGAGAAAAATCTTTGTTGTCTTTAAGTTTATCATACAACATATAGGCATGAAAGCCAAATCTCATCCTAGAACTTTCCAGCTCTAATAGTCTTTCATTTTTTAGGTTTACCCATTCTTCTAACCAACTAAGACATGTTGCCCTATAATATAATTTAAGATTTGGTAGTCCACAACCACCTTTTATTTTTTCTTCTGTTAGCAACTTATTCTGGATTTCTTTCCTTCCCAAACAAACTTTACCAGTTCTCTCTACCAGCCCTCCAAAGATCTTGCATCACTAATTACAGGTAGATTTTGAAATAAATACATTAACTACATGAAATACATTAACTACATGAAATAAATACATTAACTACATAAACATCTTAATTGCTTCTATTCTACCCAGAAAAGAGAGCTGTTTTCTTGACCATCTCATCAAATCCTTTTTGATCTCTTCCCAACATTTCAAATAATTATTTTTAAACAAATCTATATTTCTTTTGATTAGAATCATCCCCAAATATTTTACTTTCTTCTCAATTTTAAATTCTGATATTTCTTTCAATTCTTGTTCTTCTTTTAAATTCATGTTCTTAGTCAATATTACCGTTTTTTCTTTATTTATATAAAAACCTGCTACATTACCATATTCTTCTATTACCTTAATTAGTTTTCTTAAGCTTTTCTTTGGATTTTCTAAAAAACAGATAACATCATCGGCAAAGGCTTGAATTTTATATATGTTATGTTTCACTTTAACTCCTTCTATTTCTAAGTCTCCCCTTATTTTGTTGTTTAATACTTTTAACACGGTTATAAATAATAGTGGTGAAAGGGGACATCCTTGCCTTGTACCTTTTTCAATTTTGATCTTCTCTGTTTTTTCCTGATTTAATATTATCTGAGCACTCTGTTCCCTATATATTTCTTGTATCCATTTAATAAACATTTCTGCCATCTCCATCCATTTAATCAATTCAATCAAAAAGCACCACTTCACCTTATCAAATGCTTTTTCCGCATCCAACAGGACTAACGCTAAATTTTTTTTCATTATGACATTCAAAATGTTCTATTATGTTCAGTACTGTCCTCATATTGTTTTTTATTTGTCTCTTCGGTACAAATCCATTTTGATCTTCATGGATTATAGAATCCAATATTCCTTTCATCCTTGTAGCTATAATCATTGTAAATATCTTACAATCTGTATTTGTCAAGGATATTGGTCTATAGTTTTTCATTTGAAGACATTCTTTATCTTCCCTAGGGATTAACAATATCCAGGTTTCCTTCCAGGAATCCAGTACTCCTTGATCTTTGATATCATTGAACATCTCTTTTAATGGGTTCATCAAAACATCCATCATCTTTTCATATAAATCGTTGTCAGTCCATCAGGACCCGGGGATTTCCTCAATTTCATCTTTCCAATTGCATCCAAGATTTCTTTTGTTGTTATTGGTTGATTTAAATATCTTACCTATTCTTCATTTATCGCATTTATCCTCTGATCTTTTAAATATCTTTCTACTTTTTCTCTCTCCTTTTCAAAACTAACTGAATTCTTGTACATGTTCTCATAATATTCTTTAAACAACTTTATAATCTCTTCCTGATCTGTGATTGTTTTCCCTTTATGTTTTATCTCTGTAATGATTTTCTTTTCTTTTTCTCTCCTAAGTTTACTTGCCAGTAATCTGCCTGCAAATTGCATTACTTATGATTGATAAGAAATGGCATAAAATGTTTAAAAGTGCACAAAAATGTCTCTGAAAAGTAACTAGAAAATGTTATTTGTTCCACCAAAAGAAGGTACGCTTTCCACTTCCTATGTATTTTTAAAAGTGTAACTTTGTTTTCCAGTTCTTACTACCCATAAAGAGATTATTTGTAATTGGACCATTATTCTCAGTCCTTGAAGAAACTCTGCAATCACAAACTCTTTTAGCAGCACATGGAGTATATCAGATATTTCCCACTCCTGTCATCATTTATAACAGATGACCCAATTGTATTGAAAGATACAGACCTTTTCAATCTTTACTTTGTTTCTAGAATAAATTTTGCTCTGTGTTTGAACAAACACTCTAATCAATATTTCTTCTAGAGGAATAAACCTCAGGAGTTCCCAGTTTGCAAACATGGTAAGGTCTTAGGATTGTATGCTAGCAGCATCCCGTAGACCCTTTCAGGGATTTCAGGGCCAAAACCTGAGACTTGGTGAAGTCATTGAGGAATCCCCTGGTGATGCCATAAGGGATAGTCGCTAGTGACAAAACTGTGATATATTAAATATCAACCACAGTTGCTCAGATAATGTCCTTCAATTTTTTAAAAATATGTGTGTTTTTCAATTTGAAATGAGAAAATTTTAGACAGGTTGGGAATTAAGTTTTCCATGGTCCACTTTCTTCGAAAAACAAACAAACACTTCCTAGCTCCACTGTAACACCTCTAAAAGCACTGCTTTTAAGATCACATGGGAGTTGTAATCCAACCAATGAAAATTTAATATGCTCAGCTTTGAACAGAAAGAAATACACAAAGTTTAACAAGCTCTCTTTTTAACAGTTTTGTAACACAGAGGAGTTTTATTTAGAAAAAAAATCCAAGAAAATAGAATACAGTTGCCCCTACTTTTTCATGGGGGATCCATTCTGGATCCCCTGCGAAAAAGGAAAAATGCAAATATTCAAGCCCTATTGGCTTGAATGGATGCATGTGTCCATGGGGGTGAGTGGATTTGTGCTGCAGGCATGAGCTCAATTTTGTGTCCCTCCATTCATCCCTAATGGATAAGTGAGGGTCGTGGACTTCAAGTCCACAAAAATGGAGGGACAACTGTATTTACCAAATTCTGCTGTTGCTCCCACTATCCACTACCCAACAGAGGCCACATTTTCTTCTCTTCTCTTCTCTTTTTCTTTCTTTTCTTTTCTTGGTGTGAAATTTTCCATCACCCCAAATCATCATCATCATCATCATCATCATACTACTACTACTACTATTACAAATGAGAATCATCTAATATTCTCAGAAAAGAAATGCATATCTACCAAGGAGCAAACTTACACAAATCATAGTTACAAGATTTTCTTATGGGGGGAGGACAATACCAACAAATAAGCAAAATCAAGAGACAGAATGAGGAAGATGAGGAGGGAGCTCAAAGAAGGGAGAAATAGGATGAGAGAGGATTGGGAAAGGAAGAATGTGAGTACAACCAAAAAGAAGTGGAAGGAAAGAAAAAGACATTTAGCCAGGAGTTGTGTGATAGAGAGATGGAAGAGAGGCAATAGGGGAAAAGGGAGACAGTGAGCATAGAGAGGGAGAGAGGACGAAAATGAAATAGAGATATGTGAAAGAGATGATGCTTAGCCAGTTTCAATCATTCAATCATGTGGGGAAAGAACTGGGAAAGTTACCAATAAGATAGGGAGAGTTACAAAGCAGCAATTCTCTAGAGCAATCTTTATTTACTTCCATGGCAGCAAATACTGAGGCAGCTCAACAGTTTCATGTGATGATCGCTCCCTCCTACACACAGATGTCTTAAAATCACAGAATCTTAAGAGTTGAAAGGAACTACTGGGGCCATCTAATCCAAACCCCTTGCTATGCAGGAATACCCAATTAAAACACTCCTCAAAGATGCCTTGCCAATCTCTTCTTAAAGACCTCCAATGATGGAGAGTCCATTGCCCCCTTAGGCAGTTTATTCCACTGCTGAGCAACTCTTGCAGTAAAAAAAAAAATGTTCTTCCTAATGATTAGGTGGAATCTCTTTTCTTTGGCAAACTACCAATCCACTTGGCATAAAGAGAGAAGGGTCAGTTTGACTTCCACCTGCTGTGACTTCAGCAGTACTTTAAGGGAGTTAACTGCTTGCCCTATGAAGAGCATGATCTGGCCTCCCTCCTCAAAAAAGATTACCCAGTTAGAAGTGGGGAAACTTCAAACTTCACTCCCATTTCAACGTAGCTCTTTAAGCTTTGTTTGGCAAACTAATGGAACTGGGCTTTTGAACAGGGGAATTTGGGTAAAAATCAGTGTTCAGTCATAGAATTATAGAGTTGGAAGGGACCACAAGGACCAATTATATATTTGGAAGGAACCACAAGGACCAGTCTAACCCCCTGCCACGGAGGTATATATATATTCAGAGAATTCAGAGAAATAACCATGTTAGTCTGGAATATCAGTGTGCAAGGGGATTACTTGAGGACACACAAAACAACAAACAAACAAACAAACAAACAAACAAACGGGATCTTCTAGCACCTTTGCGATTATGTAGAAGAAGTTGTACATAATTTGAATCCATTGGTTTGTGTTCTAGTCTCTGGAACAGCAGAAAAGAAGCTTGCTCCATGTTCTACTTGACATCCCTACAGATATTTAAAGATAGCTAGATAGTAAAAAATGTAAAATCTGTTAAAATAATGAGTTTTTTTAAAATAATAAAAGCATTAAAAGCATATCAAAGCAAATATTCCAACAAGAAGCCTCCCTGGGCACTATTATGTATTAAAAGCTTGCTTGAAAAGGGCTTTTGAAGGGCTCTCAGTCATAAGATCATCATAAATCAAATTCAACTTGACAACAAATAAAAAGAGACAGTACTGTAAAACTATTTCCTCCCCTTGCTTCTTTTAGAAACCTAAGTTTGGCCATTGAAACAAACACAAATAGCCTTACTATCCCCAGCCACCGTGCTTCCTACCACATCACACTAGCAATGCTACAATGTCCATCACAGCCATAACTGTCATATCAGTGAATCCATTCTGGGTCCTAGTTTAAGCTTTAAAGAAACTATCCAAGGTGCCAAAACATATTCCCCAAATAGGTTCAGCACCTTGGACAACTCCGTTGGTCTAAAACCTACAGCAGATTGCTGCTCCACTGACATGGAAGCTACCATCTACTACTGATCAGGTCATAGATTCTTTTCAGAGGCCTTGATGGATGGGGAGGAGTAGATGGAGGTCACCACTGAGCAACCAAGGGTTGTTGGGTTGTTGTTTTTTTAAATTACTTCTGATGAGAACACTGCCACTAGCATAATTTGTTTGCTAATCCCACACAACTCCTCTGGAAGATGCTTAGGCTTTCTGATGCTTATTTGTTATTGTGTGCTTTCAAGTTGTTTCTTACTTATGGTCACCCTAAGGTGAACCTAACCTGGTATAAAAAAACCTAACCTGGTATATTCTTAGCAAGTTTCTTCAGAGGGGGTTTGTCATTGCCATCCTCTGAGGCTGAAAGAGTGTGACTAGCCCAATGTCACCCAGTGGGTTTACATGGCCGAGCCAGGATTTGAATCCTGGTTTCCAGAGTCATAGTCCATCACTCAAACCACTACACCATTTGCAATATCGCCAAACATTCCTCTTTCCATGTCTTGAGCATATAGACCCATGAAAGCATGGGGGGGGGGGATTTTCTGCTCAGCTTTAAGAATGATCTGACTTCAGGTTTTTGAGTGATAAATCATAAGATGCAACTTGGAGAGGGGAGCTGTCCCTGTCTATGGGAAGCTACATGAGAATTACCAAGCTACATTCTAAGGAGTGCTCAGATGCAAAGAGAGAAAGAAAAACAGCATCATTCACTGGTAAGGACTGGATGAGTAATCAAGATGCTTTGACTTGAGAACAAGAATAGGTTTGTGAAGAAGAACAGAGGAGATGTGAAGAGAGTCTTGTTTCTGTTTTGAAAGCTGAGTTTGATGTTGTATGAGATGGGCAGAAAAGACCGAAAGAGCCATCACCAGAAATTGTTTGTCAAAGGGCTATTGCAATGTCATTGCACAGAAAGAACGAATAGGGGGAAAAAATAAAAGACACCGGTTGTGACTCTGATTAAAGTTTAATTGACTTCTGTTTGCCTTGGCTCACTTAAATCACACAATGGCTATTAAGCATTGCTGGAAGCCAATAAAAAAGGTCTTGCTCCTAAAGGGTTTATTTATTATTCCTTGGTGTGTGTTTTTGTGTGTGTGTGTGTTTTAAAGCAATTCCAATTTAAGCTGTTAACATTTGTCCCCTTTTTTTGCAAAAGAAAATTTGGTCTCACAGCTTATTAGACAAAGCCTGTTCACTAATTAATGCAAGGAAGACTGCAGGCTGTGCTCTATGGAATCAAGCCCAATGCTTGTCGACCATAGAAAGCTGTCCTTATACTATGGGACAGATAGTTTGTCCATCTAGATCAGTACCGTCTACTCTGACTGGCAACAGCCCTCCAATATCTCTCCATCCTAATCAAATATTTCATATGGAGACTACGGACTGTGCAGGGTGCCTCTACATGGAAAGCTTCAGGCCACCCTGGAGGGACTTTTCTGAGGCCCCTAGAAATCCCACCATGATTGCAAACATTAACAAAAAGAAAAACCGAGATCCATGCCTCTGGAAGTGTCCAGGAGTTGCAATTCCTTTTAAAACAAAACTGCACGTGGTCTTCCAGTTTCTCTTGCTTTCATGACAAGTCTCATAGCAAGGGATGCCTTTTTGTGAGATGTGACATTTTCCTAAAACAACAGTTCTTCCTAAGATGAACAGTGTGTGTGTGTGTGTGTGTGTGTGTGTGGAATTTTGTCTGTTGCAAAACTGAGATCCTTCCTCCAATTTCTGGGTCAAGATGCTGGTGGTTCTGGGTCAAGGTGCTGGTGAGACAATGGTTGTTTGCTTCTCAATTGTAATTATTGTGAGAGAGGTGAACCACAAATCCACTTGGCATGAAAAGAGAAGGTTCAGTTTGACTTCCAACTGTGACTTCAGCAGTACTTTAAGGGAGTTCACTACTACATAATCTGTTCCCCCATCTCACAAAATATTAGCCAGTTAAAAATGGGGATCCTCACACCCATTTGAGTTCAGCCCCTTAAGCTTTGTGTGGTAGACTGGACTTCTGATCAGAGGGCTTTGAGTCAAATCATAGAATCATAGTGCTCAACATAGAATTATAGCATTAGAAGGGGCCGCAAGGATCATGTAGTCTAACCCCTGCCATGGAGGTACTGTATATATGTTCAAGTTCTCCCAAAAGATGGACTTCTGATCTCTGTTTAAAGACCTCCATAGATGGAAGATCCACCACCTTCTGAGGTAATCTATTCTAATGTTGAACAACTATTATTACCTGGAAGGTCTTCTACTGTTGAAGTTGAATCTTTCTTCTTCTTTGTTCTTCTAAATTGAATCAACTGGTTTGTGTTCTAGAGCAGCAGAAAACAAGCTCACTCCCTCTTCTATATAACATTTCTTCAAATATTTAAAGGTGGCTATCATGTCATCTCTCAGGGTTCATCTACACTCTAGAAATAATGCAGTTTGACAACACTTGAACTGCCATGGCTCCATCCTACAGAGTCCTGGGATTTGTAGTTTGTTGAGTCACCAGCACTCTTTGGCAGAGAAGGCTAAAAGCTATATAAAACTACAAACCCCTGGGTACCATAGGATGGAGCTACACCTCTTAAAGTGGTGTCAGACAGGTGCAGATTTATGTAGATCTTCTGTGATCATTATTTTTGTTTTCTTTATGTTCAGCAGTAAGTCCACCTTTGCACTTTCTGCTTTACCTTTCCTTAGCAATTGTTCCAAGTTTTGATATTTTCTGCTGGTAGTATGGTGTCATTTGCATATCTCAAATTGTTGATGTTCCTTAATCCTATCTACACTCCACCTTCTTCTGAGTCTAAACCTGCTCTTCATATGCTATTTTCTGTGTACAAGTTGAACAAATAAGGTGAAAAATACAGTCTTGGCTGCATCCACATTGCAGAAATAATCCAGGTTGAAATCACTTTAACTGCCATGGCTCAATGCTATGGAATTCTGGGAATTGTAGTTTGTTGTGGCACCAGAGCTCTCTCACAGAGAAGACTAAATGCCTGACAAAACTACAATTCCCGGGATTCCATAGCATCGAGTCATGGCAATTAAAGTGATGCAACCTGGATTATTTCTGCACTGTAGATGCAGCCCTTGCCTTACCCTTTTGCCAGCTGGGAACCATTACTATATATTCTGTTCTTACAATAGCCTCTAGTCTTAAGCACAGATTCTTCATCAGGACCATTAAATGTAGTGGCACTCACATGTCTTTGAGAGCATTCCATTGCTTTTCATGATCTATGCAGTCAAAGGCTTTGCTATAGTTGATAAAGCATATGCTGATTTTCTTCTAGAATTCTTTAGTGCATTCCATTAACCATTATATGTTCATAATGTAGTCCCTAGTGCCTCTTCCTTTTCTGAACCCTGATTGCTCCTCTGAGATTTCCTTCTCCGTATATCATTGGTGCCTTGCCCATCCTCAGTTCAGTACATAAATTCCAGGGTATTGCTCCTTAAAATAGTAGTTTTGTATGTTCTTCTTCATTAACAACTTTTGTCTCTTGATACCTGGCCACACACTTTTGGCCACACTCTGATTTGGGTCAGCCACATGTGTCGGGGTTTCCAGCTGTGAAATACTGAAGGCAACATATCCCCACTGCTGAAATGCCTGATGCCAGATAAAAGGAGGAAACAGCCACAAATGCATTGGTAGCGTGATTCTGAAAATCCATAGCACCATTCACAAACAAGAAGGCATCAGTAGTATTGGGGTGAAACCCCAAAAGTATAAAAATATTAAGAAAAACTCCAGAGGTTTTGTGGGAGGAACAGCTGGATGAGAACTGACTGGATATTGAGTCCTGTTGTCACAGCCTAAAAAATCCTGGGCAATGAAGAGGGACAGCATAGATTACTCCCAGAGGTGGCTTGCTGGGACCTTGAACAGGAACCCTCCACAGTGGAACATTTTATAAAATATCTCAGTTCTCTTATCTGCACATAAGTTTTGCCTCTTATGACATTTAAAAGACATTGGTAAAATGCACGATTCCCATTTACCGCTGGTGCCTGTCTGACAACGCTGGGCAAAACTGCTTGAAGTGCAGGCATCCTTTCCATCACATCCTGAAGGTCAACTGATGCAGGATTCAAAATCCTGCTTTAAAAATTGAGCTAAGGCTTTCTGGCAGGTCAACATGATGCGGAAACAATTTTGTTTAATAGTTCATTGAAGTAGTGGGCCACTGCAATATTACCCCTGGCAAAGGTCTCCCATATTGCTGTCATGGAAAGGAGAAGCATTCCATCACTTCTAGGTAGGCTCAGACAGAGGCAAAAAATGTGTGGTTTGCATTTTAACACAAACCAACCTAATGTATGCTTCCTGAACTAATAATTCTGAACTAATACATAATCATCCCTGATTTTTTACATTTCCATGAATGCTATGGTTTGCTGTTCTGATTTTTTAAAAAAGATGCTCCGATTAGGAAAATAGCATGCAAAAAATGGGAAAAGAACACACAAAAAGACTTGTAGAAAGGCCTGCACAAATGTTCATATGAGGGGAAATTGAACACACACACAAACACACACACATATATAAGTCGTCCAGATGAAAATGTGCAAGAAAACATACACTTATTTCAAGTCACAGATTGATACAGAAACAGGATGGAATGAACTTAGGGCCTAAGCAGACTGCCAGAAATAGTGCACATTAAATTGAGGCACTGCCCTGGCTCAGTGCTAGGGAGTCATGGGAACTGTAATTTATTGTGGCACCAGAGCTCTCTGACAGAGAAGGATCAATGTCCCAGAAAAAAATACAGTTCCCATGATTCCCTAGCACTATTTCTGCCAGTCTGCTTAGGCCTTTAGTTTTGCAAGAAAAAATGTAACTGTAGGAAAAAGTGACTCAATTCTGGGCACCACAATTCAAAAAGGATGTTGAGAAACTGGAGCGTGTCCAGAGGACGGTGACTAAAATGATGAAGGGTCTGGAAACCATGAAGCCCTATGAGGAACAACTTAGGGAGCTGGGTATGTTTAGCCTGGAAAAGAGATAGTTAAGAGGTGATATGATCACCTTGTTTAAGTATTTGAATGGATGTCATATTGAGGAAGGAGCAAGCTTGTTTTCTGCTGCTCCAGAGAACAGGACCTGGAATAATGGATGCAAGCTACAGGAAAAGAGATTTCACCTTAACATTAGGAAGAACGTCCTGACAGTAAGAGCTGGCAGACATGGGAAGACGCTTCCTCAGAGAATGGTGGAGTCTCCTTCTTTGGAGGTCTTTAAGCAGAGGTTGGATGGCCATCTGTCGGAGATGGTTTGATTTTGAGTTCCTGCATGGCAGGGGGTTGGTTGGATGGCCCTTGGGGTCTCTTCCAACTCTAGGATTCTATGATTCTAACTGCTTGTGTTAGAGTAGGCAACTGTAAGAGCCTAGGGGGCTGCATTAGACCCTCAATAGACCCTGAGGCCCACAAAACCCTTCAGCACCTTTAGGAAAATAAAATAAAATGGGGGGATTGTTTTGGCCAAATACTTCTAGG
Organism: Phrynosoma blainvillii; assembly: GCA_026167975.1. NCBI lineage: Eukaryota > Metazoa > Chordata > Lepidosauria > Squamata > Phrynosomatidae > Phrynosoma > Phrynosoma blainvillii. The sequence goes on along the minus strand of JANUYF010000009.1, from coordinate 23,358,241 downwards.
ACATGGCTTGTTTTTATCAGATTTTGGGTCCCCCATTATAGGCCAATGAGAGGCCTTTTGCATGCCCCAGAAAGTGAGCTGGGGTCATTTTCTGCTCAATTCATTTTTTTAAATGAAAAGGTGTCTTCTCCTGGGTATAAAATGTTCCAGGGGAACGAATGTGGGAAAAATGGCCCATGCCCCCTACAGATTGTTTGGGGACTTTTGAGAGGTATCCCTGAAGGCCCCCCCCCCCAACAGCTTGGGGTCACAGGAGGTTCTTTACTTAAGCCCACTCCTGGCTTCAGTAATGAACCTCAAATGGTCATATCCCAATCACCAAATCAAAGCATATTCCTCCCATATTTTCAGAGGTTTTGAGGTAACCCTGGGAGGGAATCGCCTTGGCCTACTGAGGGCCCATGCATGACACTGAAGCCATTTTAGCAAACTTGGAATGCATCATGGAATTTCAATTGCATTATTATAGAGAAGAAGAAGTCATCTGCCAAGAGTCCAGGAGTTGGATCTGCTTTATTTTTCACCCCAACAGCCTGGTCCCTGTAAGCTACATTGGAAGGTCACCTCCAGTTAATAATAATAATTATTATTATTATTATTATTATTATTATTATTATTATTTAGGGCCTCAACAGCCAATGAGGTATAGTGGCTTGAGCATTGGACTATGGATTTTGGGCAAGTCACACTCTCTCCGTCTCAGATGAAAGCAAAGGCAAACCCTCTTTGAACAAATCTTGCCAAGAAAACCTTGTGATAAGTCTGCCTTAGGGTCACCATAGGATAGAAATAACTTCAAGACACACAACAAGAAGAATGTGGGGTTTAATCAAGTTGGAGGTGTATAGCATTTAAATGAGAGAAAAAATCCCTTCCTCATCCCCAGAAGCTTTGCAAGTGTATGGATTCCCAAAGCAAGACATCTCTGTTCTATTGGCACTCTCAAAAGGTGTGAAATGGATATTTTCATATGGAAACCACCCAAAATTAGTATTTCCTATCCCTAGATAAAGCTGGATTGGAATATTCTCAAGATGATGGTTTTCAATGTGAAGTCGAAGGCTTTCATGGCCAGCATCCATAGTTTTTTGTGGGTTTTTCGGGCTGCGTGGCCATGTTCTAGAAGAGTTTCTTTCTGATGTTTCGCCTGCATCTGTGGCTGGCATTTGTGGCAGAGAAGATGCCAGACACAGATGCTGGCAAAATGTCAGAAAGAAACTCTTCTAGAACATGGCCACGCAGCCCAAAAAACCCACAAAAACTGATGGTTTTCAGTTTCTCTCCCAGTATGGAGTTGTCAGATTTTGCATTGATACCAACTGGACTCACTGCCACCAAGAGGAGACTGGAGAGGTGCTCTTCCCAATTCCACACCCAGTTTGATCTTAAAGTATTCATTTTCACTCCTGTGTGCATCCCTATTTTGCAAGGCGAGCACTGAACACCGGGCCTCACATCTTTCAATCTTTACACCTTTCAATTCTTTTTTCTAAGGGGATTAAAAGGAAAGGATTTTTAAGTACAATGGTGAGGCACAACAGTCAAGGTGGACAAAGCAAGGCCAGTTGTGAAGAGCCTGCGTCTCTTCTTCTTGTGCACTGCTGATACAACAGAGTCTTGAGATGCACATTTAAGAATTGCTTTTAAAATGAGCTTATGCAGCACTTCAACAAAACTGGCTCTCTGAGAGGGTGTGCATTGGGGAAAGAGGTCAGATACGTTCTAGGTCAAAGCTGGTGGTGTCGTGGCTTTTCAGTTTGGTTTTAAATGACCTAAATAGAGGCTGTTTTTGTAGCAGGAGGGAAAATGCTGACAAAACAAAAGGCCAGGTGTCATGAATACAAAGGAGATTGCACACTGGATCCAGAACTGCTGAAAAAGGTATCTCACATGATACAGGCTGTTATCTCAATAATATCTGAAACCTAAAAGAGAGAGGGTAAAGTTCCCCAACATGCAACACTAATTCCTCTTTGAGATTCAAAACTATGCATTATAGGAATCCCAGGGATGCTGCTGAAAATGACAACCTTCTGTTTGTTTATGTGACTTTAGCACATCATGCATTTACTCAAGTCAATGATGTGCTCAGGGACAGGGAAAAGCAGGAGATGATAATACCACATCACACAGCTGTTTACAGTGGAACGTTTGCAATATGCAAAACACATACATCCTACAATGAATTCCACTTGTGTTTAGCTGCAATCATAGATACACTTACCTGGGATTAACCAGTGGTAAATAGTGAGGAAGTGCTTCCAGATTTGCATGGAAATAATAACCATGTTCTTTGCCATCTTTTCATTTTCTTTGAAATTCATCATTTGTTTGGCCAAAATTGGTGCCTCCAAACTGACATGGGATTCCACTTTTAGGTGAAACTTGGTTGCAAAAGTACCATAATGCCTACAAGAGCTCTGTCTGCTTGCAAATACTTTGGCTGCATCTGCACTGCAGAAATGAAGCAGTTTGAGGTGGATTTAACTACCAAGGCTCCATGCTATGGAAATCTGGGATTTGTAGTTTTGTCCGAGATTTAGCCTTTTCTTTCAGATGGCTTTGGGTCCATAACAAATTAAAAATCCCAGAATTTCATAGCATTGAGTGATGGCAGTTAAAGCTGTCTTAGACTGCATTATTTCTGCAGTGCAGATTAAATCTTTGTTGTGGTATACTTGGCTCTTACAACATACACAGCAACCGCAAAATCATGTTATCTTCCTTTTAAATGATAATGACCTTCAAAGCATTGCCAGTTTCTCAACATCATCACTTTTCACATTACTGAATTGTACAAGCATCTCCTCTACAACTCTCAATCATCATGGGAGAGAGCTTGAAACGGACATCCTCCAGGTAACATGGAAGCAAACAGATGGACAAACCGCAGCCTTTTTAGCAGCTACATTCCACGGGGTTTCCTTTAGCCAATCTCATTGTCTCCGAGGAAAGTGAGCTATACACCTGACGCATCTGTGCTCAAAGACCCCCTGCCTTTAAAATGACTTTTCGGAGTGTTTATTGGAAACAACAACATTAAGATAATGACAGGGCTGACAGTGAAAAATACACAGGGGAGGCAAAATAAATGAAATCAATTAGTATCATAAATACAGGCCGAGTTCTCTGCAACCAGCATGTCAGTTGCTGAGATCAAACATTCAAAGGCTTTCCAGAGAAGAGAAAGAATATTGGTGGTCTCCCAAAAATAAGAGGCAAAAAAATATAGTCAGCTGCTGGCGTTATTTTTTTCCTTCCATAATGGTCATCATTTACATAAAGAGGAAACACTTTAGTTGCATATAGATAAGCACAAATGGTATACACTTGTGTTGGGAGGAGAGTGAAAGAGAAAGAAATATAGGGTGGTTATAGTATAAATGAATGTGCATTTGTTCCATTTCTTTCCAAGAAGAACATAGCAATGTTTTCTTTGGAATACTTTCCCTATATAGGTAGAAAACAAGGGGATATTCTATACAACAGCTCTTAAAATGCATGATCATAAATAGTTGTTCTCTTTTTATTTCATTCCCTCCCCTCTTTTTAAAGGTCAGCTGTCCTTCTTTCTGAATTGGTCTCTGAGCAGATCCCAGACCAGATGGAAAAGGCCAGTCTGACATGACTCTTTGACTTAATTACAGCATTACCAGGACAGCATATGGACTTGGAATGTATGGTACCATTTCTCCTAGGAAGCTTTACTGGCAAATAAATCCAGCACTGGACTCCATACTCACTTTGAACCATTTATTAGTAAATATCCAAAATATCTGCCACTGGCTCTTTGGTTTAGTAACAGAGATGAGCACCACCCTCTATGGTCGGACATGACTTGACAACCTTGTCAAGGGGGAATACCTATACCTTTACCTTTTATCTAAAAACTGGGTGAATGTCAAAATCAGGGGTAGGCAACCTTTCTCCTATAAGGGCCGAGGGACTTCAGCTCCCAGAATCCCAGGAGCTATTGGCCAACATGGGACTATTGGCCAACATGGCTGAGGCTTCTGGGAGCTGAAGTCTCTCAGTCCTTAAAGGGGAAAGGTTGCCTACCCCTGGTCAAAATCTTACATTGACTCTTAATATGTATGTTTCATTGGCCTAAATCCAATGGATAATAAATGCATTCATCTAAGAGCTAGCATGGTGTACTGGTTTGAGTGTTGAGCTATGATTCAGAAGACTGGGGTTCAAATCCTGGCTCAGCCATGAAACCCACAAGGTGACTCTAGGGAAGTCACACACTCTCAGATTCAGAGAATGGCAATGGCAAACCCATTCTGAAGAAACTTGCCAAGACAACCCTGAAATACGTTTGCCTTAGGGTTGCCGTAAGCCAGAAATAGCTTGAAGGCACACAGCAACAACTATTCATGCATAGTAAATTCATTAATTTATTATTCCATTCATGACCATAGAATCTTAGAGTTGGAAGAGACTACAAGGGGCATCCAGTCCAACCCCCTGCCACAAACAAATACACAATCAAAGGCCTCCGAACAGATAGTGACGTTTAAAATGAGCTGCCTAAATATCCTAAACGTACCAGATCTTGTGTGATCCTGGAAGCTAGGCTGGATGAGTCCTGGTTTGTATTTGGATGGGAGACCACCAATAAATACTAGGTGCTGTAGATTATATCAGAGCAGAGGTACTACAGATTATATCCAGCTGGGTACTACAATATATTAAAATAATTACAGTGTACATTATTTCTCCTGAGCTAGTAAAGGTTTTACAACATCTTTGACCAGTTAAATAGCAAAAACAAGCTAAGAATCTGACATTCATGTATAATGTTCTTGATAGCTGCTTGAAGAGAACCTCAGATTAATGCTTTGGATAACAAATCCCATCTCCTCCACACAGCATAGTCAGGAATGGTCAGGAATGAGATCTCATTTAAGTCACCTAAAAGATACTAGATTGGGGGAGACCAATAGTCCAAGGTCTAGGATTATGGGAGCTGTAGTCCTAGGGAAATAGAGCAACTCTGAGTGGGGAGAGCTGTGTTAAAATGTGTATGTGTGTGTGTACCTTCAAGTTAACTCTCAATGGACTGCGACCTCAAGAATTTAATAGGATTTTCTTATGCAAGGACTCCTCAGATGTTTTGCCAGTTCCTTTCTTGGAAATATAGCCTACAGCACCTGATATTTGTTGGCAGTCTCCCATTCAAGTACTAATCAGATCTGACTTTTGCTTCCAAGGTCAAACTAGAATGATAGGTACCTACCATCATCTTACTGAAGAATCCTTTGCAATGATCTGGGAAAGTTTACTTATAAATGCAATCTTCATTCAGAACAAATGGGCAAGGAATCCCTTCTGCGCTGACGGCGTTATGAAAATGTGGTTGCCATTTCTAATGTTTGTTGATTCTGCAAAACGTTACACCAGTGACCGCTAGGACACAGTTCAATACTGATTTCATGTGGTGCAAAGGAGAAAACGAAGAATGTGTAGTAGTAATTGAATCTTGCCTGTAAGCTGTAATGTAATAAAAGTGGGAAGTGAGATTAGGTGTTTCCTGAAGACTATAGATTTTTAAAAAAAAATCCAACTACAAAAAAGAGGCAAGGGCTGCATCCACACTGGAGAAATAATGCAGTTTGACACTGTCTTAACTGCCATGGCTCAAGACTATGGAATTCTGAGAATGGTAGCTCCACTCCATTATTTCTCCAGTGTGGATAAGGCCAAAGTAGCTGAAATGGCTGACATTGATGGTCAAATTTAATGCAAATATACATATATATATATATATATATATATATCCCTAAGATATTCTGTTATTCTTTTTCCCTGAATATCTATGCCACTGGTAAGTTGACTGGGTATTGGCTCTACCAAGGACACTATCTAGGACAGATATGGGGCAAACAGAGCCTTGGCATGTCTAAAAGTGGCAATCCAAGGATGTTTTGTGGTCCACATCACCTCCAGAATCCCTGGACCAAATTTTCTCTGACCCTGCCAAAAAAAAAAAAAAAAAAAAGTGAAGAGAAGGGAGAATTACTGCTCCAGGTGCAACCATTTGCTTTTACATAGGTTTCATGGCCTCCCTGTTATGTTTAATATTAAAAAAATACACATTTTTGAGAGCCAGAAGTGGACTGTTTTATTTGTCATTATTATTCACATGGCCCCAGAGGGTCCCAAGGCATTAAAATAGCCCCTTGGACCTATATCTATCTGAGCTTCCAGAGGGCAGGCAATACTGAACTAGTATTCAGTAGAATAATAGGACTTAGCCAGTAGACTTCAGTAGAATTCAATTCCATACATAATAATAAATAAAGAGTAGACCATCCCAACTGGGATCATGGTTTAAAGTCAGAAAATAATGAATGCGATAATACTTCTTTCAGTGCATCTACGCTGTATAAATCATGTAGTCTGACTCCATTTTAACGGCCATGCTACAGAATCCCGGAGTTCTGTTCCATCCTGCAGAGTCCTGGGATTTGTAGTTTGTATGTGAAGCATCAGCACTCTTTGGCAGAGAAGGCTAAAATGTAAAATGACAAGTCCCAGGATTCCATAGGATGGAGCAACAGCACTTAAACTTGTGTCAAACTGCATGATTTCTCCAGTGTCGATGCACCCGTAATCTTAACTGCAGAGGTTAATTTTTGGACGTCAACCAAAGTGATGAGTGATGGCTGAGGATTCTGGGAATTACTGTCCAAAAAGGAAATGTTTTAAGCTCTGCTTTCATACTACTAGAACTAAGGATCATGGTTCAACTAATAGTTCAAAAGCAGTATGCTATTTCATATCAGTTGCTGAGGACTTATAAGAGGAGAAGGAGACTGACTTCATGCCCTGCCTGATAGCTTTCTAGAGGCAGCTGGTTGCTCACTGTGGGAAACAGCATGCTAAACTTTTTCCAAACTGCTTGCCTGTTGTGCCAGCATAAAGTAGTGACTGTGCTGTTTGATGAGAATGTTCCCAGGTTGGACATGCAATGTTTCATTTTTGCTTTCTGGGGGTCAAATGGAACTTCAAGCTGATGTTGGTAAAATCCTCAGATTTACAGGACACTCAACACTGAGATCTTGAAACAATACAGAACAATCAGCACCCTTTTTTTTGTAGGATAACAGATAGAGAAGAAAAGTGTCAGAACTCAGAGGGGAAAGTTTTTGCATGTTTTTGGCTATCGCTCCCAGACTATGGAATGGCCTGCTGGATGAGATCCGTCACTTGACCACCTTAAACAGCTTTTAAAAAAGCTGTTAAGACGGATCTCTTCCGGCAGACTTTTCCTGAGTAGATAACCGGCCACCGAAAAAATTATGCCTGACCTGTTTTTCGTTACAGTTATTTTAATTTACTTGTTATTTATTGCAACTTGTTATTTTTAAGTATGGTTTAAATTTTAATTGTTTAATTGTATTTTAAGGAGGGTGGGCTGTTGGGGGACAGGACTGTTTGTTTTATCTTGTAAGCTGCCCAGTTGTATTTTACAGAGAGGCAGGATATAAATAAATTTTATTACTATTTTATTACTATTATTATTATTTACAACCCTTGGGGGATAGAGCTGACCAATACAGGAAAAGCTGGGGGGGTGGAATAATGGAGGGGTGGAATAATATGATGCACATAATTATAGTCAGCCTTCCATATCCACATATTTTTTTCCCCATGAATTCAAGCATCCATGGTTTGAAAATACTTCAAATATTCCAATAGGAAAACCTTGGTTTTTTGCCATTTTATATAAGGACACCATTTTACTCTGCAATTGTATATAATGGGACTTGAGCATCCACAGATTTTGGTATCCACTGGAGGTCCTGGAACCAAACCCTAGCAGATACTAAAACTAATACCACTGTACTAGTATTACAGCCTTTCATGCAAAGATGCAATGCAAAGTGGAATTAAGTGTTGAAACTTGTACAACAGAAGTCTAATCGGCACTGAAGAAATAATGCAGTTTGACCTTGCTTTAACTGCCATGGCTCAATGCTATGGGATCCTGGGATTTGTAGTTTGTTGTGGCACCAGTGCTCTCTGACAGAGAAGGCTAAATCTCCCACAAAATGTCAAATCCAAGAATTCCATAGTATGGAGCCGCGGCAGTTAAAGCGGCGTCAAAATGCATTATTTCTGCAGTGCAGATCAGAACAGAGTTTCTAGACTTTTGCAGAAAATAAATCTCTCTTCTCCCCACCAAAAAGAAAAAGAAGGGGCGAAAAAGACCAGCATCCTTTCAGCTTCATTGTTCTCAGCAATAATTGTGTCAGGTCCCAGGAGCAGCCAAGTGATTGCATGGAGGTCGGCTTGTTCAGTGAGGCAACAATGCTCTGTTTTGAAGGACTGGGGACCGGGGGTGAGATGCTTGTCTCCAGTTTTGAAAGATCCATCACTCTTTTAAGTTTAGAACAACATAAAGAAGTCTTTGCATGTTTGATCAGCAACAATAAGAAAGTCATATATTATAAACTTTTTCCAAAGTAAAGTAAATTCATTTTTAAAAAATCCACAAGGTTAGACAACTTTATTAAAAACCTGGTGCATTCAAGCAATGTCTCGCAAACAATATGGGACTTTGATGTGGACCCCCTTGGGCATAAGTGTTGTGATAAGGACAAAAACCTGGGAATTACCTGGGATGAGTGTACCACTTTAAGTTTTTAAAACATCTGTCTTTGTTCCCCTGTAGAAAGATCAACATCCCCACAGTTGAAAGATAGCTAGAGTGGGCATAGCAGAGACTGGACTAGTACAGAGCCTGATGTGCCAGTTCTCTACTGTTGTTGTGTCCCTTCAAGTCATTTCTGATTTATGGTGATCCTAAGGTGAACCTATCACAGGCTTTTCTTGGCAAGTTTCTTCAGAGCGGGTTTGTCATTGCCATCCTCTAAGGCTGAGAGAGTGTGACTTGCCCAAGGTCACCCAGTAGGTTTCATGGCTCAGCAGGGATTTCAACCTGGTCTCCAGAGTCATAGTCAGACACTCAAACCACTACACCAGTTCTCGACATGTGAGAATGTTTATTTTCTTTTTGTATGCTTTAGGAAAAGCAGCTGTGGACAGAGATAAAGCATCTCTATCCACAACTGGAATAAAGGGACATTTCTTCATGGGCACTCAAGCCTTCATGTATTCCCCACCACCATGTATGGATGTGAGAGCTGGACAGTGAAGAAAGCAGACAGAAAGAAAATCAATTCTTTTGAGATGTGGTGTTGGAGAAGAATGCTGAAGAGACCATGGATAACCAGAAAGTCAAACAAGTGGGTGCTAGAGCAGATCAGGCCAGAGCTCTCTTTGGAAGCCAAGATGACCAAGCTAAGGCTGTCGTACTTTGGACACATCATGAGAAGACACGATTTACTGGAAAAGACAATAATGCTAGGAAAGTGGGAGGTTAGCTGAGAAAGGCCACATACTAGATGGACAAATTCAGCCAGGAGAGCATGGCCCTGAGCCTGCAAGATTTGAGCAGAGCAGTTGAGGACAGGGAAGCATGGGGTTGTCACAGCACTGCAACCACAATGTTGTGCGTTCAATCCCAGAGGGCTCCAGGTTGACTCAGCCTTCCATCCTTTCGTAGGTCAGTAAAATGAGTACCCAGCTTGTTGTAGGCAATTGGCTTACAGATTGTAAACCACTTAGAGAGTGCTGAGTTCCCTATGAAACGGTATAGCTATGTAAATGCTAAAAATGCTGTAAGTCAAGGTTGACAGCAGTTGACAACAACAAAAACTCAAGACAGGCCCTTCGTGGCAGTAGGACCCCAAAGGAGTGAGATTGGCATCTTCCTTATTCTGTTCGGTTCCTTCAGGCTTTTAATTCTGCATAAAGTCTCATCCCTGTTTAATTTTACTGCTGCTCTTGGTGCTTTTGTTCCTATATTCTTTATGTATTTCAGGAGACATTTTAACCATATTGTTATTGCCCATAACTCTATGATGCCTGGTGTGTGTAGAAGGTGTGATTTATAAAATTAATAAATGAATTGATGGTGGGGTGTGTGTGAATGCAAAGCAGAGACAAATAATGGAATTTCACTTAGATGTTTAATACTCGTGTGTGATTTCATTTTGTGTGCACGTACAGGGCCCTGGTTAATATATGTGTTTTCCTACAAATAACTTGTTTACTTCATACAGTGGTACTGCTCTAGTAGATGCCTTGGCACAGTGATGTTTTGATGTGAAAAATGTGTTAGGCATATGCCCACACAGTAATGAAATGTGACAGACATAAGCCTTCACTGAACTGCAAGTTCTAAGAGGATTGTAAATACTGCAGCAAGATGATACAACTGTACACCATTACTCTCCAGAGACAAATGCACTCTGGAAAGTGAATGTATTCTTGATTTTCCCCAATTACTCCTCCCCTCCCCCCCAAAAAAGAATAGAAACCAGTTTTTATACAAGTCCATTTGGCAAGGATGAATCACCCTTGTCCTGGCTGCGGGAAAATCCAGTTTCAAGTTCTAAATAGTTTTGGGAAGTATGTGGGGAAAGATTTCTATGCACCTCTCACATCCCTGAGTGGCAAAACATTCCACTGCCACAGGGTTGCATTTTGCTTTCCTCACTTGAGATTTATGGTCTTTTTTAAAAAGCAATTCCTGTTTATTTGCTAAATATATACTCATGGGAAGCAAGCATACCTCAAAGAGACAGCGTTAGAGAGGAAGGCAGCATCAGTTCTCCCAAAAGCAAACAACATCCCCTGGGAGACCCTCATTGCCTCTTTCTTCCAGACAGCTTCAAAAGTCAGGCCCTTCTCTCCTCCTGATGCTCCAGCCAACCTACAAGTATATAGGGTGTGATCTAGCCGCTCTATATTAAGGCTTAACTACCAACCAAACAATTAGCAAAAAATAAAGACTGCTAAAATATCCAGGGCATGTTTCACTTAGCTGATCTCCATGGGTGAGGAGGGGATTCGAACCTTGGTCTCCTGGAGTCTAATGCTTAACATCTAACATTATTTTACTATTATTTTTATGAGCTTTTGTAGACCTGAGTCTACTTCCTCAGATGCATTTGGAGGAAGTAGACTTAAGTCTACAAAACCTTATGCTGCCAACTTCTTTCTTTCAGTTAGTCTCAGAGAAGCGACAACATCTCTCTACATACTGATTCTACAGACTAACACAGCTATATCTTTGAATTCTATTATTGTTAGGTTGGTATGATTATGTATATATTGGAGATTGTCCAATTTTTTTTAAAAAAATAAAGCTTATCTGATGTAGAACTTTCGGTACCCAATTGGTATGAGTATTTAATGAATTTTAAAACTACTTTTAATGAGTAAGGGGGGGGGGGGTTCAAGGTAGGTAAGTTCAAGGCATGTTTTGCAGCTGGGTTGGCTCTCATTCTGCATGCTCTCTCATAATCCTGGGTCAAAACCTTCACACAGCTCTGATGTGCTAGCCCACATTGTTTTGGTGCTCAGCTGAGGACAGAACACTTGTTTGTTATTGTTGTGTTGTTGAAAGAGTTGCCATTGCCTCCTCCTGAGGCCAAAAGCATGTGGCTTGGCCAAGATCATCCAGTGGATTTCATCACTGAGCTGGGAATCAAAACTGATCTCTAGAGTTGCAGTCCACTACTAACACCCAACCACCCCTACCTTTTAGAGCTATCCATGGTCCTGAAAATAACTTAGTGTGTTTTTTTCTGCTACCAAGATCTTGACTAGCTTCAACTCTTAGGAACACAGTATTGACTGATACTTCTAGATCAGTGATGGACAAGTGTATGCAGACACCACTGACCCCGGCTCAGTACTCTTCAACTAATACTAGCCATCACTCACTGAAAACCAGAAGACCTTCCACTGATTTTTTTATTTAAACCAAGAATTGCAAAATCGATTCTTAAACCCACTCAGACAATGGTTCATTTATGAGACACTTGCAAGCCTAGTTTACAGGAGGCTCCCCACAAAATATGAAATACTGGAAAATTAGTTTTCTGAATTGTGCATAGATCCTCTACATGTAGAAGTGATTCTCCTCTTCAAACAGTCACCCAACATGTGATTGATGTGCATCAGTTCATCATTTCAATCAATTACAATATCCAAGAATTCAATCTCTTCCTCAGTGTAGAATTACTGACATTTGCCTTCAAGACAATTAGGGCAACATTGCTCATGACAGACACTGGGAGCTTGTGGATTCCTGATTCAGAATGTCTTGAATTGATAGGGCAAGTTTTCATATCACCACTGAGTTTTTGACTTGTATAAAATGATCCTTCACCTTTTATTCCTTCACTGGAGGCTCATGAGCATTTCCTTGAATGGTTTTGGAAAATCAAGTTACATTCTTTCAATTCATAGTGCCTTCCAGGCAACCTCTGCCAAATACAATTTACTTTTTTAAAAAATTCTGTTGAACCAGTCTAATATGGAGTGCAAGAGATGCCTTGCTTGCGAAGAAGCTTTTAAAATGGCTAGTATGTTTGCATTTTGTTTTAAAATATGTGGCTGCTGCAGAAAAAGCAGAAAGGGCTTATTCTGACTTCTATGCCATCTACCTTACCATTCAACAGCTATGAAGTGCAATTGCTCTAGTAAGTTGTGTTACTTAAAAGTGGGGTTTAAACTAAAACTAGAACACTCAGAAGGGGAAAAGGAGTGTGGCTATCTGATGAAAGACAGCATACAAAGTTGAAAGCAGAAAGCATGACCCTTTCTTTGAGACACTACACTGCAATGCAAGAGGAGAACTTCTTTATACATCATTTAGCCGGCATCCAGAGCTCCACAGGATTGGCCATAACTATGGGGATTTCTTTTAGTTTGTTTCTTTGAAATCCCTCCCTCCATTATATCACATTATATCCACCAGTTTCAAAAACAGATGTTTCTAAGTTCTGGGAGTATTTCTTTGGCCTCATGCTACTCTGGATTCCTCAAAATTCAAATACTTCAACAATGAAATGAAAGACTAGGGCTGCATCAGATGCAACTTCACACCTGACACCGCTTTAACTGCCATGGTTCAATGCTATAATTCTGGGATTTGTAGTTTTGTGAGAGATTTAGCTTCCTTTGGTAGAGAGCTCTGATGCCGCAACAAACTACAAATCCCAGGATTCGATAGCACTGAGCCATGGCAGTTAAAGTGGTGTCAAGCTGCAGTGCAGATTCAGCCTCGATTTGTTCTAGAAGACCTTCCTATTGGTAGTTCACACTAGAGTAGACGCATAGAATCAGTGAGATTTGCAGAAATATTAACTCAGTTTGATGGGTCTAGTCTACTTGGGACTGCTCTTATAATTCAGTGAAAACAAGAACTGGAAAAGCTTAACTAGGACCCGTGGGCATTGTTTGCTTTGCTTTACAGATTTAAAATTGGCTTAATAGTCATGCCTTGCCCTGCGTATATCCAGAAATATGGTTCCATGGAGATGCAAGCAATTGCACGTGTTACCATGCCTATTCATCAGAGAAAGCCATCATGCTTGAACTGGTGCAAGACCAACGTAAGCTGGTAGCATGACACAGATAAGCTCTTCTTCAGACTTCTTCTTGTAAATGTCTCTTTAACCTCCACATTGCAAAGACTCTTTCAGTGCTCCAGTTCGAAAAGAGTCAGCCAAAATACCTTTGAATCTTGGAATCAATCAATAAAAAAACCCCAACACCCAACAACTTAACTTCTTCCCCTCCCTTTATAAAAATCCTTCAGGGGGGAAAATAATCAAAAAGTAATCTAATCTGCCATCAGCCCTTTAGGACTACAAATTAATGGATTCTGTCTGTCACCCAGTCATCCTCAAAATAACAACACACTCTTGCAATGTTCTGGGTTCTTAAAACTCCAGGTCATAGCTGCAAAGTCTCCTTTTTATATCACAACTGACATTCCTCATTAAACACAAGTAGCTAAGGCTACCACACTTTTATCTTGCTTACTCTCAGATCGAAAGGGCAAGTTGTTAGCTTTAGAGGTCTGGTAGGGATTGCTTGGCAAGTTGAGTTCTCTGATGCAACAACATTCAAGTCTGAAGGAGGGACACAGAGGCAGGCAATGTGTTCAGAGCTCATGGGAATAACTAACTTGGTATTGTTTCACAGAGCAGGATTTGGAGAGGCTCACCAATAGAATCTGTTGGTTTTATCCTCCGCTAACAAGAGAAATGAGATGGTTGCAGTACAACACATACAACACAAGACCAATAAATTGGTCCAGTGGGTTTCCACCAAGAGTTCAGCGAGATGTTATTCTTAGTGGAGTGAGACAGCCCTCTATAAGGAGACACAGGTGGTTGCTATTGCTAAGGCTGATATATGTTCCTCCCTTGTTGCTCCTGCTGTACTTCTTTCTACACAGACTTAATGAAAGATTTTTGAAAAGTGTATACCATGCTGTGGAAATAAATCCTTTGTCAAGAACACATCCCAAGAGGGAAATAACAGGTGGGTTTCTTAAAAAATTTTGTAGCACCCATGTTGGCTAATTTTTCCTTACCCACTCTTTGTGGATGGTGTAATACAGTCAAAGTCAGGAGCGGCAACTTGTTAATTCTCTAGATACTGTTGTATTCTCTTGATAGTCAAAATATCTGGTCACCTAGTTGCCCACCCCTATCCTAGGTCAAAAATATCTGGTCAACTAGTTGACCATCCCTATCCTAAGTCCAAGCTGGCACCACTGTAGTATTCAGTTTGGGTTTAAATGACCTAGGGAAGGCTACCTTTGTAACGGGATGGAAAATGCTGACTTCAGAAAAAAGGGCAAGTGTCATGAATATAAATACGCTGGATCCTAGACTGCTGAACAAGTTATATTGCATGATACTTGTTGCGATGTGCCTTCATGTCAACTCTAGTTAATGGTGACCCCATCAAAGGGTTTTCTTGGCAAGATTTATGCAGAGCAGGTTTGCCTCTGCCTTCCTCTAAGTCTGAGAGACTGTGACTTGCTCAAGGTCACCCAATAGGTTTCCATGGCTGAGGAGGAGATTCAAATCCTGGTCTCCTGGAGTTTAACACTCAAACCATCGTGTCACACTGGCTCTTATAGCATGGCATACAAGACGGAGTCTCAAGTCCCCCTTTTTGGACTGCCTTTTGGTTGATGCTGAAAATACATATTATAGGAGATGGGGATACTACCCCAAATAGCTTCCCCCAGATTCTCTGCAATGTATTTCTTCATGCATTTCCCAATCCATGCCAGCCAAATGTATTCTGTAGGGGCAGAATCCCATGGCTTGATGATATTGCATTGCACAGTAAAACATTACTAGATAATGAACAAAGTGGGGAGGAAAGTATATGCAAGAACCAGGCACAGTAAACATGTGAGAAAAGACTGCTCACCAGTCCTGCTCCCCTCTCACATTTCCATCACATGTTGGGTGACTGAAGAGGAGAATCACTTCTACATGTAAAGGATCTATGCACAATTCAGAAAACTAATTTTCCAGTATTTCATATTTTGTGGGGAGCCTCCTGTAAACTAGGCTGTCCCTTTCAGAAAGTTTCCTCTTGTGGGGGATAGAAGTGATGATGGTGATGGTAGGATTAGCAAATCCTTCCTTGTTGTGTGTTTACCTCACCTGGATTGATAACACAAAAAGAGGGGCTTTCTAATATGTACAGCGGGCCCTTGGTAACTGCTGGGGTTTGTTCCAGGACCCCCCGTGGATACCAAAATCTTTGGATGTTCAAGTCCCATTAAATACAATCAGATAGTAAAATGGTGTCCTTATATAAATTGGCAAAAACAAGGTTTACTTTTTGGAATTTATATATATATATATATATATATATATATATATATATATATATATATATAGAACATTTTCAAGCCATGGATGATTGAATCCATGGATAAAGAATCTGTGGATATGGACAGCCAACTGTAGTTTCAGCCTTGGAGGTACCTATCTCCTAACCCCACCAAGTGTAGGGATATCTTTGCCATGATTTAACTTTACAAAAAGTTCAGATCAACTCTCCAAACTTTTGCTGAAGCAATGGAAGAGGAAAATAAAAGACAATGTCACTTTCCAAGGCTCAGTGGCAGAATGACATTGCTATTGTTTGCTCATGTTTAATGTCTTGCAGATGACGATTATCTGCAAGGAAATGATTAGGAAATACCACCAGAAATAAAACAGCCTTTTCAGTTAAAATGATCAAATGACTAAATGAACAGGGGGGAAAAACAGGTCAGATTCAAAGACTAAACAGACACAGAGAATTGTTCAAGTAGTCTACCAGCAGGAGAGACTGGGGCTGATAGACATTTACATTATTTGTATGCAGGGGGCTGCAGAAAGTTCCAACCATGGTTCAAATTAAATCTGTCCCTCTTTTCAGTGGACCATGCTGTTTTGGGAAATTCAGTAGACAAAATTGCACACAACATTGTGACAGTAACCTTTAAGGGGAGCCTCGCCTGTCTGTCTCTTGCCTGCAAGCTGCATCAGGACTTATGTTCTTGCCTTTTTGAATCTTGCTTCTTTACTTCTTCCCATACAAAGAGACACTAGAATGGGCAGAAAGGGTAGAATTTTTGGATTTCTTCAATGCACTTTAACACAGGAAACATCCAGATCTTCATTTCCCTCAGTAGGATAACTCACATCTGGAGGACCTCTAGGTTGCTTTTCCTAATTAGTTGATTTTTTTTCTTTTTAAAAGGCCAGAATACCTTAAGAATTCATAATTAATGATTAACTCATTTATTAAATAATTAAATCATAATTAAGAAAGAACTGAAGAAGCTGAGGCATGCTGGATCAGAGCAAAGGCCCATTCTTTTCTCTCAATGGCCAACAATTATTCTCAAACTCAGTTGCTTTGGACTTCAGCTCCCAGAATTCCATACTATTGGCCAAGATGGATGAGGCTTCTGGGACCTGAAGTCCAAAACACCTGGAGAACTAGATTTTAGGACTCACTGGAACAACCATTGGTCTATCAGAAATAGGAGTATGGGAACAGGAGCATCTTGGGACTGAGGAATGGCCCCTAGTGATATTGTTAAGTATAATAAGTCAAACATCCGCCAGAGTTACTCAAAGAAATTCTAATAAATAGAATGGAGCTACAGACACAAGTGGCACATGACATGCCACAGGGAAGGGGCCACCTTTGATGGACTCAAGGGAAAAGAGACCAGGAACCATGCACCTGGCTCAAACTACAAGGATGTATGCATGGAAGGGGAGCATAGGCAATATAAGACATCAACCCGCATCAGGTTGCTTTTTCCTCTTGCTCCTTCCTTACTCACCAGTTGTTAAATAGATTCTATGGAGTTTATCACATGGGGGGATATGGGAGTCTAAACAATGGTTCACCTGTAAAAATCACACAATTGACATTAAAACATGCTTAAAATGACATTAACGCAAGTGCCATTGTCCCATGAAGAACCAGGGAATAACCAGGCAAGAAACAGCAAAAAATCATTCACGAGAAAATTCTGTGAATGAGTTACTGTTGTTGTTTTTTTGCCTGGTTATTCACAGGATAATGGCACTTTAATCATGTTTTGTCTCAACGTTGTGTGAAAACCATTCACGCAATTCTGCGCAATTGTGGGTTAATCACAGGTTATTCACAGGATAATGGCACTTTGTGTGTGACATTATGTCAAAACCATTCATGCAATTGGAGGTTAATCATGGGTTAATCACTGTTTATACTTCCAATCCCCCTCCCCAGTGTGATAAACTCCTTAGTCAAAAAGGTGGCCCTTATTTATCCCAGCTCTCTGTGTCCAGTCTCATTATTCCCTGGAAGATCATTAAAACATTTATCTGGCTTCAAATTTTCTACGTTACACCTCAAGCAGGAAAACCAGCAATGATTTCAACATCTTTGCATGTGCTGCTTTTGACATACTGTGGGAGATATAGTCCAACCCAAAAAGTTTTCTAAGCAAAAAAGAAAGTTTTCAAAATTGTACTTTTAGCTAATGCCCTCACTGGCCCTATTTTCCTTTCCTTTCCTTTCCTTTGTAACAATCTGGCTGTACAATTTCCCCTCACTTCCAAAATACTGATAATCATAGTAATGCCATCCATATATGTAGGAGTGGAAGGAGTGAGGAGGGAGAGAATATGACAATGAAGAGCAACAAAGCAACTCCTCCTCTCTCTCTTTGGCTTTTTCACATGTCCACCACATATGATAGAAGGTCCTTTCATGTTGCTCACATTTTCAACATACATTAGAAACACCCCTATACATTCTAGATAATTTCGCTGACATCATATACCACTTGTAAAAATTCTCTCTAGGAAAATAACATAATGTAAAGTTCAGTCCCCTTGACCACCTATTCTCCCACTGGCTCTTCTATGTATATTACAGCCTGAATCCTTGGCCCATTTTACTATACATTCTTTAACTCGTTCTTTTTCCTTTTCAAATTTCAACAAAAGTTTATACATTTTAGCAATTAGACCTACATGCAGAAAACCATTTCCATGTACACATCCATTTATATTCAGAGGAGAGCTTTCCCATCATGTACAACAGCTTTGCTGGATTGTGGCCATAGTCTTTTTGATCTCTGATATGCACCGATACAGCAAATTTTCTCTGGCACAGAATTAATCCAGGATATTCTAGCTGACATGGTCAGTTTACCATGTCATGCATTTTTGTATAACATGATTTTCTGCTTGCCTGTCTTCTGCTTTGGTCATATTTCCCCCCACCCCTTAAAAATACCCAGCAAACTATAATTGAAAAACAGACAATTTCCTAAATCAAAAGGGACTCTGATCCAAATCAAGAGGGGGAAAGAGCCATAATTCACTCTGGCACCCTAATTAATTATCACACAAATTGCTTATTGATTTTCTTGTATTCAGTCTGACACCATATGAAACACACTCATTTCATACAAAGCGCTGATGGAAAAAAGAAAGGTTGGCCAGCCAAAATGTATCTAAGGGTTCAGAAATGCAAAAGAAGAATACATGCAGGGACATGATTAAACATACAGAGACCAGTTCTTGGAGACCAGTTGTTCCGACGACAGATAGAACCGGATTTTAGCCAAATTGGCTGATTCCTTAACACCGTTTCAATTAGTTGCTTACTCAGTTATTGCATTTATATGACTTTCTTTTGGCAAACACAAGACAACATTTAACAGTGTCATCTGCCCTACTTTATCCTTACAACAGCTAGGTGAGATAGATTAGGCAGAGAGAGAGATTTGCCTAGTTTCATTGGTGAGTAAGCTTCATGACTTGAATCTGGGTCTCCAAAGTCCCAATCCAACAGTCTAACCACTAAACCACATTGGCTTTGAAAGACAGAAGGGACTGCATGCTGTTACAAGCGCCAAAGGTTACTATTGTGTTTCCATTTTTCAAAGCAAAGCAGCTTAATTTATATACCGCTTCATACCACACTATGGGATGTCTAAGTGGTTTACAACTGTAAGCTCATTGCCCCCCAACAGTTGGGTACTCATTTTAGCGACCTTGGAAGGATGCAGGCCTGAGTCAAGCCTGAGCCCTGGCTAGTATTGAACTCACAACCTTGTGGTTTATGAGTGAGTGGCTGCAGTACAGGCATTTAACCACTGTGCCACCAGGGCTCCTGGTGTCCAACCCCGAAGAGTGATCAACAGTTGCATTTCAGTTTACAGCTGCCATTTTGTTTCTCTCTCAGGGTGTCCTCCTGCCATTCTAGTGCACTGGAGCACACACAAAATGACAGCTGTGTGTAACTTTTTCATAATATATTTAAAAGTTTGTCACACTGAATGTTATTCCCCAACCTTAAAGATTTGGGGGGTGGTGGTTATGAAGCCAATTTATTATGATCTCTCAAATCTCGAACTACCCTGCTTGGTTCTTCTCCCTTCCTCTACCCATCTCAGCTCCCTATTTATGTGAGGTCAAAAAGAATTAATAACGGATTTTAACATAAATGCAAAGAAGAATCCATTTGGAGGAATAGGATGAGAAAACCCTCTAATCATTCCCTCCCTCCCCTGCAACCTCCCATTGAAAGTATAAAGAGTCTTGGATCAACTGAAGAGTAGAAGGCCCAGATATCAAACATTGTACATAATTTTTAAAAACAGATTAATGGGTTGATTCTCAGCCAACATGACAAAAAGCAGCATGTTTCCCAAGATGAAAGACAACTTCCTAGATAAGCTAGGCTAGGTAAATGTTTATTTGAAAACTGCAATTGCTAAAACATGCACAAACAAATTTGCACAACTTTTTCTAATTATAATGATTTTTAAAGTGGTTTAAAAGTGGTCCTTTAAAAAAAGCCATACAAGATCCATAGCGTCCCATCCCCTTTAGTTTATAGAGGATGGACCTTTCTTACATATTTTTATATTCAGACTGGACTTTGAATTCCAGTAGTAAAGATATATGTGTGAACACAAATGTGAGAATAGTCCAAGCCATTGTATTCCCCATCACCATGTCCAGATATGTACAGGTGTGCGAGTTCAACTCATTTAAGATGTGTTGCTGGAGGAGAGGGCTGAGGATACCATGGAAGACAACCAAATGGGCCCTGGAATAGATCAAGCCAGAACTCTCTCTGGAAACCAATATGACTAAATTGAGGCTGTTGTACTTTGGTCACATCCAGTGGTGTCACTAGGGGGGTGCAGGGGGTGCGGATCGCACCAGGTGACACCATAAGGGAAGGTGACACCACTGTTCCTCAAACACTTACCTTTTGGCAGAAATGGGCTGTGATATTCATCGGTTTCCCTTTAAAATGCTTTAAGAGATGGTGGGAGTGGGGTGAAGCTCAGTGGGAGGAGAAAGAAGAGGCCCCAATTTTTAAATTAAAATTTCAAATTTCAAAATTTGAAATTTCTTTTAAAAATTGATTTTAGCATTACATTCAGTGGTATGTGGGAATTACAATTTACAAGTAACATTCGTGCAAAAAAGCATTACTAAGAATTCTGTACGATGTGAAATAGGAGGAGGTCAATGGGGGTGGTGACACCATGAGTTACCACACTGGGTGACACCAGCCCTAGGGATACCACTGGTCATATCATGAGGAAAAATGAATCATTAGAAAAGACAATGATGCTAGAAAAGATGGAAGACAGTAGAAAGAGAGGAAGATCAGCTCCATCGGACAAGTAACAAGAAGCCCCCCCCCCTTCTAATCCACCATCATCAGGCCTAAAGAGCAAAGAGAGGCAGGCCAGTTCCATTGGGCTTAGCCCAAAGTAAGAAGAAGAGCCCTCTCTCCAGTCCATCTGTCATGACCATGGCCCCAGAGGGAGAGAAGAACCAAGGAACTTGATCCATTCCCCACCACCATTCCCTTCTTCTTTTGTATCATGTCCTTTTAGATTGTAAACCTAAGGGCAGGGAACTGTCTAATTTTTTAAAAATTGTATGTCGCTTTGAGAGCATTGTGGCTGAAGAACGGGGTAGAAATACTCCCAATAAATAAATAAATAAATAAATAAATGATAAACATGCCAGATGGTTAGGCTAGATCAAGGAAAACACAGGCCTGGTCCTACAGGACCTAAGCAGTGAGGTTGAGGACAGAAGGGTCTAGAGATGTCTCATCCACAGGATCACCATGAGCCAAAGCTGACTCAAGGCCAGCTAACCATAGTAGCAGTAGCAGTAGCAGTAGCAGTAGCAGCAGCAGACCATCCTCTATAAACTAAAATACATGAGTTGAGTTCCAGTTCACAGCTCAGTTCAGTCTTCTTCCTACTCACTAGGTATGTTCCACACACAACAGTTGGGAAATTCTCCATGCTAAACTGACTATCACAAATTTTAACTACAGGGGTTTCCATCTATGCTAAAGAGCTCTACATATCTCCTGAAGTTGGATTCTGGAATGCATTTTGCATAACTTTGCCTGATTGAGAGATTCATGTGTAAAATAAATGCTCACATGTGCAAGGATATCACTGCAACACTTTTTAATTTATTTACTGTATTTTTCAGTCTCAGGGACAATATAGCAGCTGCTGTCTCTACCAGCCAGAAATGCTTCCAGAAAATAACATTAATCAGGAATAATTCAATCCTTTATATTACGCTCCCTGTGCTGTGCATTGATGTGAGTCTTCTATAATGAATCACTGCATTTCTATACACTGACTTTACTCCAGTAAAGAAATGCTCTGTGCAGAAGCAGATTTTTGCATGGGTGGCTTATGCACATGAGCATTGCACTGCTCATACAATTCACATCAAGCTGGCGGGCTGCATCTTTTGATACAGGTGGAGATGTGTACCTCGGTTCAAATGTTGTGCATGAATAGAGCTGTTCTGGGTCCTCTGTGTTTATTAAAGTGAGAAATTAAATTACTGGCCACAGATAGACAGCAATGCAAGTACAATGATAAGCATCTATACAAATGATAGGAATTTAACCTATCATTGAATGATTTATTCAGGTATTTTTAGAGCCTGGGGATGTAAGTCTTCATAATTATTATTCCTTCTTGCTTGTGAGAAGGAGTAATTCAAACCATTTCCTCCCACCTCTGAGAGATTCCTGTTTTCAATGAGTATTCACAGGTTGGAATGAGTTCTATACACACACAGAGAGAGAGAGAGAGAGAGTTTTTATTTTGTACAGAAAAGCAGGAACATAGTTTTCTACATCAAGATATCCCATTTCTCTGTGCAAATAAACAAACATCCTAATGTAGTTGACCACAGCAGGAGTCTGCACAGAAGAAATCTCCACAGCAAAGAATCTTGTTGTAGCCACTCTCCCGACAGATGGGAAGTGCCTTTGCTGAGCAACTCAAAAAATAATGAGACCACATATAAAAGCTTGGGTTGAAATATGGGCCACTTTATTTAAACTATTCCTCAGGTTTTTCCTTGAGATGTTCTATGGGGGGGGGAGCAACCTAAAAAGGGAGGTTGATGTGCAAAGGGGGGGAGCACTACAGGAAAAGAGATTCCACCTCAACATTAGGAAGAACTTTCTGACAGTAAGAATTGTTTGACAGTGAACACACTCCCTTGGAGAGTGGTGGAGTCTCCTTCTTTGGAAGTTTTTAAACAGAGGCTGGATGGCCATCTGTTGGGGCAGCTTTGATTATGAGTTCCTGCATGGGAACTGCAAGAAGTAGCTGCAATAGTTGGTGTCTCCTAGACCTCCTCCCCAGCTTTCTCCGAGCAAAACACCTGAGCCCCAAGAAGAACCCAATAACTGGGATGCTCCCCAGCCAGCCATTCACTGGAAGACCAGCCTGAAGATCTAATCCCCAGGTTGCATGAACACTAGTAAGGGCAAAACCCTCAGGACACCCCTATGAACAGCCACCTTCCCTACCCACTGGGTTACATGACACATAGGGGCAGCTCTAGAGAGCTATCCTTCTTCAAATGGATGCCATAGGTCAGGCCTGCAGAACATATGGCCTGGGGGCACATGCAGCCTGACAGAGAATTTTGGGTGGCCTGCAGAGATATGGAATGACTTCAAGGCTCCTCCACTGCTTGGTTTTCTCCCAAGGAGAAGGCCGGGTGGAGGAGGAAGAGGAGGAGGATGGGCAAATGCTTGCCCCTCAAGGTTCCTCCACTCCCTGGCTTTCTCCTGAGCAGAAGGCCAGGTGATGGAGGAGGAGGATGGGCAAATGCTTGCCCTGCAAGGCTCCTTCACTGTCCAGGAGGAAGCTGGGCAAAGGAGGAGACTTGCAGGTTGAGTGTTTTCCCGTCCTCTCCTTAGGAGAAAGCCAAGCGGTGGAAGAGCCTTACTGTGAGGATATTCACCCCTCCTCATCCCACCAATGCCACCTGGCTTTCTCCTCAGGACAAAGCAGGGTGGTGGAAGAGCCTTGCAGGGCAAGCATTTGCCCATCCTCCTCCTCCGCCACCTGGGAGAAAACCTCTCCTTGGGAGAAAACCAAGCAGTGGAGGAGAAGTCTGGGTGCAGGAGGAGAATGACAGGAAAGGCTCTCCTGCTTCCTCTCCCTCTCCTGAGGAGAGGGCCAGACAGAGGGGGAGGAGCGAATTAATATTAATTGATTCTAATTAATATTAATATTTATTAATTCTAATTAATATTAATATTTATTAATTCTAATTATTCTAATTAATATTCATATTCACATGAATTAATTAAAATTAAAATTAATCATTAATATTAATGATTATTATTTATTAATTAATATTTATTTAAAACCTATCTGCGGCCCAAAGAAGTTTAGCCTATTTTAATTTTGGCCCCTACTTAGTGCCAAGTTATGCAGGCTTGCCGTAGGTATTCATTGGAGTCCCGTTTTCTCTCCCAACTATCTGAAAAATGACTGCCTGTTTAAAACACCAGCCTATTTAATTACCCATTCCCTAGTAGGTAGTGTAGGGTGGCCAAAAAAAAAAAAAAAACTATGTAAAGGGGGAAAATATCCTACCTGGCCCCAAAGTCACCAGCAAGCTTACACTGTGACTGGTGTAAGAGTCTGGGCTGACAAAAAGGCCAAAGTGGGAAGAAGAGAGGTGGCAGAGGCTTTCATTTCCTATGGCTGCTTCTTCTTTCTCTCCCAATCATGGGGCTAAGCACCAATGCACAGTTTTATTGTGGCCTCCATTCACTGGAAGCCAGCAAAATGTGCCCCCTCCACACACACACCAGACTGCATTGGAGGGGATGACTGAATGTTCATTAAGGACTAGAAAATTCATGAATATTCATTTCATGCCTGTTACAGACTTTGTTTTTGTTGTAGTTATGTGCCTTCAAGTCTTTTCCGACTTATGGTGAAACTAAAGCAAATGTTTCATGGGGGTTTCTTAGCAAGATTTCTTCACAAGAGTTTTGCCACTGCCTTCTCCTGGGGCTGAGAGCATGTGACTTCCCCAAGGTCACTCAGTGGGTTTCATAGCCCAGCTGGGAACTGAACCCTGGTCTCCAGAGTTGTAGTCCAACACTCAAATCAGTATGCCACCCTGGCTCTTGTTAGAGGCCTAGCAATTTTTAAAAGGTTTAAGTGCAATTAACAAGATCCCTCTCATATTCAGCTTCACTCTGATGCCCCCAAATAACTGATGCCTGAGGCCATCATCACAAGCAGCTGAGCTTGGTGAAAGGCAGTAAGTACCATGTTCCCGCACAAAGAAGATCCTTCTGAATTGAATGATTTCCTTTGCCACCATGTTTCCCATGGACAAGGAACATAACCATGTGTGAGACTATCCAGACATGAGATCTCTGATCTACCCTCGGAGGTGGTGCCATCCAGAAAACTCTGGCTATGTATGAGGTTTTGTGGGCTTTTCAGTCTGTGAAGTTGTGTTCTAGAATAATTTCTTCCTGATGTTTCACCTGCATCTGTGCTTGGCATCTTCAGAGAATGGTGGCATGGAAGTGAGTGGGGTATATATATACTGTGTGACCAAGAGGTTGAGAGGATGTGATTTGCATGTTGATCTGTGTATTGTTCTGTTATTGAATGGCAAGGCCTCAGGGTGGGAGAATATGCAAGGAGGATTAGTGTCTCTTTAATTAGTGGTCCATTGTCTGCTGGGAAACCTTCTGCCCCTGGGCAAAGTTCATTTCCATCTCCTGAGTCTTGATTTGGGTGTTTTTCAGGACTGGTAGTCAAACTTTGCTTATTTTCAGGGTTTCTTCTTTCCTGTTGAAGTTGTACAGGTGTTTGTGGATTTCAATGGCTTCCCTGTGAATTGTGACCTGATAGTTTTTGGAATGGTCCAGAATTTCAGTGCTTTCAAATAGCATTTTATGCTCAGGTTGGTTTATAAGGTGTTTTGCTACTGCTGATTTTACTGGCTGTCCCAGTCTGCAGTGTCTCTCATGTTCCTTGATTCCTTGCTTGAACACTGTGTTTTGTGGTCCCACAGCTGAATGGTATGCGGTAAAGTCCTGTGGCTGTAAGAGAGTCTCTCCTGTCCTTTGCTGAGTGCAGCATTTCCTGAATTTTCTTGGTCGATTTGTAGATCATTTGGAGGTTGTGTTTCCTCATCATTTTTCCCATTCTGTCTGTGACTCCTTTGATGTATGGTAAAAATACCTTTGGGTGTATGGCTTTGGGTGGTTGTTTTTCTTCACTCCTGTGGTTTTTTCTGGGTCTGGCCACTCTTCTGATGTCTGAGCTGGAGTAACAATTAGCCTGTAGAGCCCAATTTGGTACTTCAGTTCATCTTTCAGGCAGTGGGGTTCACAGATCCTTTTTGCGCGGTTTACCAATGTTTCTATTGTGCTTCTTTTTTGTCCTGGGTGATGGCTGGAGTTCTTATGTAGGGGTCTGTGTCTGTAGGTTTCTGTATACCCTGTGTCCCAATTGTTGGCTTGGTTTGCGAATGACCAGGACATCCAAGAATGGCAATGTTCCTTCCTCTTCTTTTTCTGTTGTGAATTGGATGTTGTTCAGATGGTTCAAAAACATGACCAAATCTTCTTCTTTGTGGCTCCAAATGGTGAAAAAGTCATCCACATAGAACCATGTTGTGGGCTTTTTTTGGTGCTGTTTCCAGGGCTTGCTTTTCAAAGTGTTCCATGTAAAAGTTTGCTATTGTATGACTCAAGGGCTTCCCATGGCTACCCCATCTCTCTGCTTGTAGAATCCATTGTCCCACTGGAAGTAGTTTGTGGTGAGGCAATGTTCAAACAGGGCTGTGATGTCTTCCAGAAAAATGTGTTGGATGAGTGCCATAGCATCCATTATGGGGACTTTGGTGAACAGGGAGACAACATCAAAGCTGATTAGTCTGTCTCCAGGTTTGAGTTCGAGGTTGTTGATTTTTTTCTATGAAGTGAGCAGAGTCCTTGATGTAGTGGGGGGGGTTGCCCTATATGGGTTTGGCATTGTGTGGCTAGAAATTTGGCCAAGTCATATGTGGGGGATCCAATGGCACTCACTCTGGGTTGGAGTGGAATGGAATCCTTGTGGATCTTGGGAAGTCCATACAGTCTTGGTGGGAGAGCCACAAATTTGCACAGACTCTGGTATGTGGTTGACTGAATTGATGAGTTCTTGATCAAAGTATTTGGTTTCCTGGTGATTTTGTTGGTCGGGTCTTGCTTGAGTTTTTTTTGTATGTTGCAGGATTCAAGAGTTCCTTGAATTTTTTGTTTGTATTGTTCTGTTTCCATGATTACCGTGGCATTGCCTTTGTTAGTTGGGAGAATGATGGATTTCTAGGTCCAAATTGAGATCCTTGATGGCTTTTCTTTCTTTTTTGGAAAAAAAAATCAAACTGTAATTTCTACAGTTTACACCTAAGTCTCACCAGGCTTCCACAGTTCACAGCAAGAACCATAGAGTGACGAAGAATGAATCCTGTGGAAGAGATTATGAATACTTAATGCGTTTGGCAAGCACAGGAGGAGTACAGTGACGGCTTGCCTCATTTTCCTGGCCAAAACCACAAAATATTCAAGATGAGCTAAGCCCAATAGTTTGTGAAATACTCAGGAAAATAAAAGCTAATTCACTGCAGCAGTGGGGATGAGAACAAACAGGCAGATTAAAGTGTCTGTCCTTCTTTTTAAAAAGAAGGCCACACAACGGTGTTGGAAATAATGGATTTGTAATCTCTTCCCATTCTGCCCCACTCTGTCACGGTCTAATGTGACCAAGATACAAAATCCCCAAGGATAGCAATACTAATAGAAAGCAGTTGGCTGCCTGGGAAGATGTTCTGTTCTGGGATAAGAGCAAAACATGCTTGTCTCTCCAGACACCAGTGTCACAACAGCTGGATCCAGGTCCATGGCATCCCTGAAATGCAGGTCTTTGCTTTCACATAAGGTAAGGCACTCTGGTCCCTTCCCTGTTGCCCTTCTGCTAGCAGTCAAATACCTTTTCATTCAGACATGCTTTTGACAACTGACTGACTGCTGAGAAAACTGCTTTTACCAGATGGGTGCTCTCCTATTTTTGAAAAAAAAAATGTATTTTTAAATTACTTTTAAACTCAATAGTATTTTATTATATCATATCTTTAGCTGTTGTTTTTTTTTTTTTTACACACTACAGCTTTCTGTCTGTTTTTAAAAATTTACCTGTACCTGTTTTTCATCGTGTTCTGAGCCACCCTGGATCCCATCCTAGGGAAAAGGCAGGATAGCTATCCAACAGCAGTTGGTGGTCCCATGTTCCTGGGATGGTGAATCTACACTGGCTTTCAGTCTACATTTTAAAGAATCTAAACTCTATTTCCCAAACATGTTCAGCACCTTGGAAAATTTCTTTAAACTTTGAGCAGATTTGCAGCTCCACTGGCTTCAAAGGGAATCCCAGCAACCTCTGAAAGAATCCTTGGTCCCCAATTTACTGACGTTTCTCCAGTCTTGTCAATAGATGGTGACTGGAAATAAACAAAATTCCCAGAAACTAGGATTGGATTTAGCCACCCAGGCTGCATCCGCACTACATTAATAATCCAGTCTGACACCACTTTAACTGCCTTAGCTCAATGCTATGGATTTGTAGTTTTATGAGACATTTAGCCTTCTCTGTCAGAGAGCTCTAGTGCCACAACAAACTACAGTCCTAAGAGAACACCTCTGTAGAAATCTCCAGGTCCTTCAATGCAACTCTGTGGTCAACATATGCCAGACATTGATCATAGAATCATGCTGGAGGACCTACAAATGCCTAGAGAAGTGTTTTTCTAGGAACTTCTAGGTTCTTCAGCACAACTCTATGGTCAACCTCCAGCAGAATTGCACTGGAGGACTTAGCAATTCCTAGAGAGAACATATTAGTCCAAACTACAAATAATCAAATCCACAAATGTCAAAGCTGCAAATGTGGAGGGACAGCTGTCTTTAAGCCTCCTCCTCAGGCTGGGACTCTAGCCTGGACATTGATAGTGTTTCTCAACAATTGGCTTATTCTGATTCATACCACATTCCCTAACTTGGCCCCTTGGCCTAAAGGTTCCTTGGCACAACTCATGTCTTCCCCGTGGCCTGGTTGCCACCATCATGTTTACACTACCCTCCAGTCTTCTGTAGACTGTATCCTGATGTTTTATAATAGCCAATTTGGAAAAAAAGTGTCAGAGTCTGTCTGCAAGACTTCATGAGTCTACCAAGGCTTGGCAGAAAGTGATGCTTCTGGTTTAACATGGTAGCAATAAAACAGTATAGTTATGAAGACTCAAATCAGGTCCTCCACCCATCCCAGTTGAGAAGGAAAAACATAAGTAATCTGCTTAACATGACAGTCAATTTTAGATCTTATTTTATTACACTTTATGGCCTGTGAAGCACTTTCCCTTTCATGCTTTGAAGTGAATGTATGGATGATAGATTTCTCTTTAGAAAAAGAAGAGAAGGTCTTAACTTTTTAATACAAATCATTCCCCAGGAATGCTTAGCTACACTTCAAGCTGCTTAATTCACAGAGTTATATTGCTCATTTTGAGAAACTTTAAGTGACATTAATCAGACCCTGGCTATTTTTATTAATGTATAACAATGCTAATTTAGCATGACTAGACTCTTTAACTAGCGCATTAAGAGCTTTTCCTCCCTAAAGTGGGATTTAGTGGTTAAAATTAAGATATTTTTTTAAAAAAATATATAATCTGCTTATGTGTATGTACTGCATTTACTGAAGTTTAACAAAAGGGTTTGATTATTAAATAGCCATTCACTATTCAATTGTGACTGTTCTTTTCTGTTCCACTAAAAGGTAAGATCTTCACATACAAACACAGAACTCACAACAGCATCCATAACATGCCACACACTATTTTTAAATGCTCATTTGTCCCTGTTTTCCAAAGATAATATTCCACCCACCCAATAAACTACTAAATCTTCATGTAGAAAGACTTACGCTGAGAGTGCTTACAACTAATTTTGTTTGTTGTTGTTAACTGCTCTCAAGTTGATCTCGACTCATGGCGACTGTATGGATGAGACATCTCCAAGACTCTCTGTCCTCCTCTGCTCTGCTTAATTCCTGCAACCCCTTAATACCCGTGATCTCCTTTATAGAGTCCCTCCATCTGGCATGTGGCCTTCCTCTCTTCCTATTTCCCTCCACCTTTCCCAGCATTATTGTTTTTTCTAAAGAGTCCTCTTTTCTCATGATGTGTCCAAAGTACGACGGCCTCAGTTTGGTCATCTTGGCTTCCAGGGAGGTTTCTGGTTTGATCTACTCTAGGACCCATTTGTTTGTCCTTTTGGCTGTCCATGGGATCCTCAGCACTCTTCTCCAGCCCCACATTTTCTCAAATGCATTGATTTTCCTCCTATCATCTTTCTTAACTATCCAGCTCTTACATCCATACATGGAAATAGGGAATACAATAGCTTGTATGATTCTAACTTTTGTTCACAGTTGTATACCTTTGCATTTTAGAATCTTTTCTAGTTCTTTCATACCCACCCTCCCCATTCTTAGTCTTCTTCTGATCTCTTGGCTGCGGTCCCCATTTCTATCAATGTTTGATCTCAGGTAAGGGAATTATTTTACTATTTCTATTTCTTCTGTCAGGGGTAGGCAACCTTTCCCCTTTAAGGGGCGAGGGACTTCAGCTCCCAGAAGCCTCAGCCATGTTGGCCAATAGTCCCATGTTGACCAATAGCTCCTGGGATTCTGGGAACTGAATTCCCTGGTGCACTCCATTAGCCATCATATGTTTGCAGTGTGGTCCCTCATGCCTCTTCCTTTCCTGAACCCCCGCTTGGACCACTGGGATTTATCTCTCCATGTATGGTTGGAGTCTGTTGGAGAATTTTTACATGATTTTGCTTGTGTGGGAGATCACTGCTATGGTCCTTTAGTTGCTGCAGACTCTTGTGTCTCCCTTTTTGTGGATGAGGATGTATATTGACCACTTCTAATCTGTTACTCATCATTTTGTTTTCCATATCTGTTGACATATGTTGGTTAGCACTAGAGTTGATTCTGTCAATATGGATTGCAGCAGTTCAATTGGAATATCATCTGTTCCTGGTGATTTGTTTCATTATTTCTCTTATTGCGGTTTCTACTTCGCTTTTTAGAATTTGGGATTCATCTTCATATGGCTCTTCATTCCATGTGTCCTTCATTTTGTCATCTCTTTTGTATAATTCTCCTGTGTTTTGTATCCAACTTTGTTCTTATTCCTTCCTAGTCTTGATTTATGTTATTTGTATTGTCATATAGTGTCCCAGTCCCACCCCCACCCATCCTCCACATTGAAGGTCCTTTCTTCCAACTACAAGGGATGAAATTTCAAATCTCTAAAATAAACTCTAATGTTTTATATGCTGCAGTGGTGGCTATGAAAGAACTAGAAAAGATTCTAAAATGCAAAGATATACAACTCAGCACAAAAGTTAGAATCATACAAGCCATTGTATTCCCTATTCCCATGTATGGATGCAAGAAAGAATATAGTTGAAAAATCAGTTCATTTGAGATGTGGTGCTGGAGTAGAGTGCTGAGGATCCCATGGACAGCCAAAAGGACAAACAAATGGATCCTAGAGCAGATCAAGCTAGAAATATCCTAGAAGCCAAGATGACAAAATTTAGACTGTCGTACTTTGGACACATCATGAGAAGGCACCAATCATTGGAAAAGTCAACAATGCTAGCTAGGAAAGGTGGAGGGATGTAAAAAGATTGGAAAACCACATTAGATGGATGGACTCTATTAAGGAGGTCATGGATATGAATTTGCAGGAACTAAGCAGAGCAGAGGAGGAGAGGGAGTCTTGGAGATGTCTCATCCGCAGTTGCCATGGGTCGAGATTGACTCAAGAGTGGTTAACAACAAGTGTGTTTGCTCACTGGTGATTTTAGCTTGATTTTATTATGTGCCCTTTGTATGTTTGCCTGCATTGTAGACTTTTAAAAATACTGTACAATGTCCAAATAGCTCCAGTTCCTGGCAGTCCAAAAGTACAATAGGTAAGCAATCCAGGATGTGTGTCAGCATAGATTTACACATGCAAATTCAACATTCAAAGAACGTAGTGTCTTGAGTGGCAACTGGCATGTGTGAATGAGAGCATCGTAGAACAAGAGAACAATCACACCACCTCACCATCAGTACTTTTTGAGATAAATGTTTCATGCTAGCTGATAGTCGTATAAAAGGTTTGAGTGAACTAGCCTTTAGATGCCATTCCTTCTCTCTCTATTGCCACTCCCTGCCTGATATGTGAATGAAGATTAAATGGGAATTCAGACCCTTGAGATTCATAGTCTGTGGGATTCTAACCTAGGCATGGGCTCTAGAGTCAAAAGTGCTTGTTCAAAAATTGTGGGATTCTCAGGGCTGTAGTCAAGAAATTAACTTTTGCAGAAATAATCCAGGTTGACACCACTTTAACTGCCATGGCTCAATGCTATGGAATGCTGGCATTTGTAGTTTTGGGAGGCATTTAGCCTTCTCTATCAGAGAGCTCTGCTGCCACAACAAAATACAGTTCCAAGAATTCCACAGCACTGAGCTATGGCTGTTAAAGTGGTGTCAACCTGGATTATTTCTGCAGTGCAGATGCAGCTAAATCTCCATCCCAAATCTCTTCTCCTTTCAGTGAACCCACACAAGAGCGCCATCCTGGGTTACCATTGGGCGGTATATAAATAAATATTATTATTATTATTATTATTATTATTATTATTATCCTTTCTTCTCCAGCTTGTTATGTCAGTGTCTTGAACTAACACAGCACAATCCTGCAACTAGTGTTAGGGTTTCCACTGCCCCTTTTCCCATCATATTGTTTCAGCCTTTGCTTTAGCTAATGTGGTCTGACATTTTCTAATATGATCAGTCTTTCATACCCTAATGATGACAACTAACACTAATTTAACCTGATTCTAATATGACATGATGGGGAAATTTGTTGATGTGATAAAACAGAAAAGTTGAGTAACTTCCAGTTCACTTTCCAAGGAATAGATTTAATTCTGCTGTCAGAGAAGAAAATAACCAAGAAAGCCAGTTTCCCCACATATGATGGCTTTGACATCAGGACACTTCAGATGCAACCCAAACTAAATCCAGCCCTATGACATGTCTCGGAGTGCCAAACTAAGGGGGGAAATAAGGAGAGGGCAAAGCAGGCACAAAAGCCTCAACAACTAAGTTGGCCATGGATGCTGGGAGCTCAAAGCCAATTCTGAGCAACAGTTGTTTTGATAGTAGTTAATATGAGGCTCCCCTTGGTCAGGTATAAATGCTAAGTAATGTTCTTCCTGCTGTGAAAAGAACAGAAAATAATGCTTGTGGTACTCCCCATCCTGGGATCTGGTTCTGGTAACTTTGGTTCCAGATTTGGTTCCAGATCTGGTTCTGGTAACTCGATAGAATGACCTTGGGATCTGAGGATATTCACTCTTGGGCTGCATCTGGACTGCAGAAAAAATGCAGTTTGACAACACTTTAACTGCCTTGGCTCAATGCTATGAAAGTCTGGTATTTGTAGTTTATAGCCCCCAAAACTACAAATCCCAAAATTTCACAGCATTGAGCCAAGGTAATCAAAGCAGTGTCAAACTGCATTTGCTTCTGCAGTGCAGATGCAGCCTAGATGTGCTGACCCACTGACCTCATTTATTTTTATCTCAAGATCATGAACATGCAGTCTGATTAGTTATGATCTAGTTATGATCTGATGAGTTGTGACTACCTTTGCTTACAGCATCATGCCAGAATTTGGAAAAGTTACTTTAAAAGGCTTAAATCCTCAGGGGGCAGTATTCAAAGCTGTAGCAGGAGGGAACAATCCAGAGGCACAGTGTTTGTGTAAAGAAGGAAGGCAAAGGGATCATTGTCAGCAGTGGCATTCCTAGGGTTGGTATCACCAATGTGGTAACTTATGGCGTCTCACACACACACCCATTGACCTCCTCCCATTTCACTCCATACAGAATTCTTAGTAATGCTTTTTTGCACTGTTATTCGTAAATCATAATTCCCACAGGCCACTCGCTGAATGTAATACTAATAGTTGTGACATAAGCAACTAGCAAAATTAAGATTATACCTTCAAATTACAATGTCATAAGCACAACCTAAATGTATTTACATATACATAGTGAATATTTGTTTAAAATGTGATGTTTTTAAAGAAAAAAATTAAAAGAATGAATTTTTAATTTAAAAAAATTTAAACGTAGCATTAGCAGATTGTGATATTGTTAGAAGAAGACTAATCAGAAAAGTGAAATAGAGAAATGGTATAAGAAAGTATTAATCTAAATCATGCTATTTTGGTTATTTTATGGACTAATTTTTAGAAGGTATAAGAATTTACCTTTAAATTGAAAAAAGCAGAGAAAGAGAGAACAAACATTAAAGACTAGGACTTAGTTAGAGTTCAGGAAGTCCTATTTGGGAATGGTGGTAACCCAATTGGTGTTATCAGTGATATGTGGGATGGTAAACTCTACGCCAGTGAATGAATATTTGTGTATGTATGTATGCATTGGTATTTGTAACTATGTTGAATTTACTTGTATGTTTTTTTAATTCAATAAAATATTTAATAAAAAAATTGGGCCTCTTTTTTCTCCTCCCACTGAGCTGTGCTTCACTCCCACCATCTCTTAAAGCATTTTAAAGGGAAGCAGATGAATGTCACAGCTCATTTCTGCCAAAAGGTAGGTAGGAGTTTTAGGTGCCCTGGTGTCACCCCCCTCCCTTAGGGTGTCATCTGGTGGAATCCACACCCTCCGCACCCCCCAGTGATGCCACGGATTGTCAGATGGAGATGGCTGCCGGTTCCAAATAGTTATTTTCCTAGTGCTTGGCTTCCAGGTGGATCCTTGGACCCAAGGTGATTTGGGAAAACTGACTTGAAAAACCGCCTGCACCATGGCTCAACCTGTCTTCCCACATCATGGCTCTGTGACCCCAGAACGGGCATAACTACTAAACTAACACAGCTAGCATAACAAAATGCCAGGCTAGTGCAGTGCACCAACAGAAGCTGATCTTGAATTCCTTCTCCCAGAATTCCTCAGCTACCAATGCTGGCTGGAGAATCCTGGTAATTGTCATCCAAATAATCTACCTCCCCAAGCTCTTTGTTGTTGTTGTTGTGTGTCTTCAAGTCATTTCCAATTTATGGCAGCCCTAAGGCATAAGGGGTTTTCTTTGCAGATTTATTCAGAGGATGTTTGCTATTGCTGTCCCCTGAGGCTGAGAGCATGTGACTTGCCCAAGGTCACCCAGTGGATTCCATAGCTGAGCTGGGAATATAACCCTGGTCTCCAGAGTTGTAGTCCAGCACTCAAACCACTATGCTATGCTGGCTCTTTCCAAGCTCTGCCTCCCCTTAAAGCAGGCATCATGGGGGGGGGGGGGTCTGAATATTGTAACTTGGTTCCACTGTGTTTCTGTTTTCCTTCTGGTGACCTTGGTGCCAGGTAATCTTATTTCTGGGTGTTGCCACCATTAGGAACACAAATAGGGTGTGTCTGGACTCATTATCATGTGCAGAGCCTTTCTGATAACCAATCCTTTGCCTTTGAGTTTGAGTGCCAAAAGTGCAGGCTTTTAAAATACTCAAGTGTCTTGTTCAGCCGAGATCTCAAGTGATAAAGGTGACTGCTTGGAAGGTCATTCCAGACCCATTGACCCCATTTATTTTTATCTCAAGGTCACGGCAATGCACTCTGACTGGGCAGCGTTTGCTTAGATGAAACAAGAGCATCATATGAATCTCCCCTAAAAGCTACAGCATGTTTTTAACAATATGCAAAAGCTGTTTGGTTGGATTGGCTAATCTTTCCATTTCTGCACCCTTACCCTTGGTCATGCATGTTCAGGGCACTTATCTGCACAACAGCATGGGCATATGCTCCTTTTCCATCAATTTGCCAATTGCTATCCTCCCAATGGCTCCATTTTGTGCCATGTTCCCCATTCAAATGCAGTGAGCCAGTGTCCTTCAACCAGGGCTCTGTGAAACCTCCGAAGATGACATCTGAAGATGTCATAACAAAATTACATTCTAGAGAAGGCAGGTGGGACTAGGTTCAGTAGGATGATAAATGTGCTCTGCTCTGCATTTTAAAGAAGCCATATAATGAATGTATTGACTCCACTTTGTAAACTGGGTTCAGAACCTTGGAAAGCTCCAGTGACCATGGTTTACATTTGTAATATAATGAGTAGTAGTCATTTGAGTGTTGGACTATGAATCTGGAGACCAGGGTTTGATTCCCTGCTTGGCCATGAAAACCCAGTGGGTGACCCAGGGCAAGTCACACTCTCTCAGCCTCAGGGGAAGGCAATGGCAAATCTCCTATGAACAAATCTTGTCAAGAAACCTTTGTGATAGGTTCACCTTGGGGGTCGCCATACGTTGAAAATGACTTAGAAGCACACAATGACAATGAAATTGCTTCATTGGTGTAAAAACTAATATGTTCTAGGTTATTTGTAAATAACTATTTGTTTAAATAAATAGTTTTTTTAAATAACTACTATCAATAACTGTTATTCAAGAGCATAAAAAGCAACAGAATGAATTATCATTTGACTGTAGAACAAGGAATTACAATGGATTACTCTTTGAATACTATAATGAATAAAAGGGAACAAACTGCTTTTCAAAAAAAAGTAATTTCCTACGTTTTGGGTGTTCCGTGAAATTTTGTAACCCACCTCCATCCATTCCAGGGTGAGACTACACTAGCCGGAATACCCTAGGACCAGCCTGGAGTATTCTTGCCCTAAAGCTGCCCTGAATTCCCCCACCACCTGGGCATTCTGGAGTGATGCCTGATGGTTGTCTACACATGCATCCTGCTGTGTCACTTGATGCCACCAAGGCTGTTGCAAGCCAATCCCTCTTAGGTCAAAAAAATGAGGCCCTTGGCATCGATCATGTGGCTGGGCACCTCATTGTGACCTCAGAGGAATGACTTATATGGGCAGTGATGGCACCAGGAGGCAGAGCAGGACACTGTGGAAACAGACACCTGGCATTGCTCCAGACTGCTCAGTTTTCTTCTTAGAAGATCCAGAGGAAAAGGTGAGTTTTTAAAAAGCAGATTAAAAGAGGGATGGCCTGGACTTGCTGCGGGACTGCTCTTCCCAAGTGAAGACAGTCCACAAGCAAATGGTCCTACATCATGAAGATAGGGTGATATGAGGGTGGTAGAAAACCATTTTTAATGGCCCGTGTAGACAAGCCCCCACTTTTCCCTCTTATACTACCAGTCATCTTTACTCGGAGAGTGAGGGATAACTTTAGGATGCTCCAACGATCCTGAAGAATATTCTAAGTTATAACTGTCAACCTGCACAGGATTTTCTTTGGGATTTATAACAGCTAAATTATTTATTATTCCCTTTACTTTGTGGGTGGGTGGGCTAGGAGAGAGTGTTGGAGTTGCACAAGACATCCAGATAAGTTACTTGGTTATGTTGATAAGCACTGTTCCAAACTAGTCTTGCCCAGGTGAGGTCATACAAATGTGTCAGACTACACCTCCCATAAGCCACCCCCCAGCCAACATTGGAATACTGTATTCATTTATTTATTACATTTATTCATTGTTATTAATTAGACATAAATTGTGTGTCAGTGCTTTCAAATTGCCTGTTGATTTATTATTTTCATAAGGTTTTCTTAAGTAAGGGATACTCAGAGGTGGTTCAATGTGACCTATTGGGTCCTCTTCCCCATTTGATCTTCAAACAATGCTGTGAGACAGGGGAACCTGACATGTCCAGATTATCCCAGTGTCACCCAGAGAACTACACTTGGCCCTCCGCTTTCATGGGGGATCCATTCTGGACGACCCTCCCCCCTGTGAAAACGGAGATTCGTGAATATTCAAGTGCTATAGACTTGACTAGGGCGTGCCACCCGCTGGCGTGCACAGGCGCACACCCTTGGGAGCATGCCCTGTTGTTTTAAATGGAGGTCGCCCCTCCGTGAATATATAAAACTGTGGACATGAAGTCCGCGAGAATGGAGGGGTGACTGTATATGGCTTAGCAAAGACTTGAACCCCACCCCATGGGCCTTTCCCCCCCCTACAATTATGCATCATATAGACTTGTTTACTAGCTTGTACCACCATCTTGCACATTCAAGTACTAGACACTTAGGTACGTTTGTGTGAGGTGACAATATTTTTCAACTTGTTCTATGTTTGGGATATTTCCAAGCATGTACATTTTTTTTGTATTGGAAAACAAGTTGTTGGTTGTTGTTGTTGTTGTTGTTGTTGTTGTGTGCCTTCAAACCATTTCTGATTTATAGACACCTATCACTGGGATTTCTTGGCAAGATTTGTTCAGAGCGGGGTTTGCCTTTGCCTTCCTCTGAGGCTGAGAGAGTGTGACTTTCCCAAAATCACCCAAGGGGTTTCCAGTGTGTCCTAGTTCAGCACTCAAACCGCTACACCACACTGGATCTCAGGAACACAAATACTTAGGGCCATTCATCCACATCTTTTTATTCCCCTTAATATGAAATATAAAATATTCTGGTGCTGCCATATTGTACTTTCTCTCTTTCCCACCCAAACAGGTTGTGTCAAAGGCTTTTACAACCATTCTCATAAACCTTGTAATTGAGGATGGAGCATTTATACAATTGCTGACAACCCATTAACGCTAATAGTTAAAACAGCTGATCTGCTCTAATTAATTTAATACATTCTGTACATTCCACAAAGGAATGGGAATCCCCTGTGTCATTTTGTTTGATTCTGTCTCATACATATTTAAATGCATTTCATTTAAAAAAATAATAATAAAAGCTTTGGTTAATATAATTTAAGCAGCGCTTGGGACATTATCCATTCTTCTAAGTGTTGTTTGAAGAGTAATTTGTTGTCATTGCAACGTTTGGAAGTAACTCGTTTCACTACTCTTTCTATTGTTCGCTATTTATTTACTTATTTTAGAAAACTTTAAAACTTGGGGAGAGGAGAATCATGTCAGACTACCTGTTAAAATGCCCTTAAGAAGTAATTTGGAATAGTGGCTAAAAAGGGTCACCTATTACACCAATAAAGTAACTTGGTTTCCACTTGTAACCTTTCCTTTGACCTACGTTCCATTCAAAAAATAAATATAAAATAAGCTTACCTTACCTTGCTACTTTGGGTGCCTCTATGATGTAGAAATAATGCACTTCAAGTGCTGTGGCTCCATCCTATGGAATCCTGGGATCTGTAGTTTTACAAGGTCTTTAGCCTTCTCTGCCAAAGTGTGCTGGTGTGTCACAAAACTATAAATCCCAGTATTCTGTAGAGTGGAGCCATAACAATTCAAGTGGTGTCATACTGGGTTATTTCTGCACCCATAACTGCAGGTTGCTATATTATTTTAAACTTGTTACTTCTGCAGTCTAACAATAAACTTGCAACAATCATATTCAGACTGTGTTAAACCTCTGGTCTTCCTCATGCATACACACACACACACACACACACACACAAATACACATACACATAAACCCCATGACTCAATTGCAAGCCTTGTGCAACTTTTCTTCCAAGCTTTTCTCTCTGCCCCCCAATCTACCAATCCACATCCCATCTAAATATTCCTCTTTAACTTCTCTGTTTGGTGCATAACCTCTAGATGGTTCTGTTTGCTTCAATGAGCACAAGTAACAAGAAAGATCAAAAGCCATATTGCTTTGGAGACAGTAGGAGAAAAGACAGCATCCCAGTTGAAAGTATTTTATATAATCCCAAGACACAGCGAATAAATAAATCGAGGAAAAATCTCTTATTTTTATTTCTTAAATGTCACTTTGGAAAACACCATGGAAAGCAGAAAAAAGGACAAATACAAGACCAGCCATCTGAGCAGTGGTTTAAAGACTACCGTTGCTAATCCTCAATTACTATGAGCTAAAATGAGGCCCTTAAAGACATGGGAGTGCCAACACATCTGATAGTCCTGATGAGGAATGTGTCCTCAGGACAAGAGGCCACTGTCAGAAAAGAAGATGGAGAAACAGAATGGTTCCTAATTGGCAAAGGAGTCAGACAAGGCTGCATCCTATTACCCTGCCTATTCAGCCTATATGCAGAACATATTGTAAGGAAAGCAGGCTTGGACATGGAAGAGGGAGGAGTGAAAATGGGAGGAAGAAATATCAACAATCTGAGATATGCAGATGACACCATAATACTAGCAGAAAAACTCACAGACCTGGAACTACTACTAAGGAAGATCACAGAAGAAAGTGCAAAGGCAGGCTTAATGCTGAACATAAAGAAAACAAAAATAATGACCACAGAGAAATTACACACATTCAACCTAGACAATGAGGAAATAGAAACAGTAAAAGAGTTCTCATTTCTGTGATCAAACATTGATCGGAATGGAGACTGCAGCTAGGAAATCAAGAGAAAATGAAGAATGGGGAGGGTGGCTATGAAAGAACTAGAAAAGATCCTAAAATGCAAAGGCATACAATTGAGCACCAAAGTCAGAATCATACAAGCTATTGTATTTCCAATTACCCTGTATGGATGTGAGAGCTGCACAGTTAAGAAAGAAGATAGGAGGAAAACCAACGCATTTGAGATAATGTGGTGCTGGAGAAGAGGATCCCATGGGGAGCCAAAAGGACAAACAAATGGGTCCTAGAACAGATCAAGCCAGAGATATCCCTAGAAGCCAAGATGACAAGACTTAGACTGTCGCACTTTGGACACATCATGAGAAGGCATGAATCACTAGAAGAGACAATAATGTTAGGAAAGGTGGAGGGAAGTAGAAAGAGACGAAGGCCACATGATAGATGGACTTTATGAAAGAGACCACGAATTTGAGATTTCAGGAGTTGGGCAGAGCAGTAGAGGACAGGGGGGCTTGGAGATGTCTCATCCATAGGGTCACCATGGGTCGAGATCCACGGGAAGGCAGTTAACAACAGCAACAACAAAAATGACGCCATGCTAAAAATCCAACCCAATTCAATATACATAGCATGCCCAAAGCAGATGTTATAAAACTGTAAAGGTATACCGAATGCTGGCAGGGTCAGTTTACAACAGCGTGAGAGACTGCAGGTAACTAGAAGCAGATGTGGCTAGCCAGAAGAGAATCTTCTGACTCAGACAAAAAAATGAAGCCACACTGAGATGCAGCAGGTTAGAAAAGACCAGGAAGCATGAAGCAAAAGCAGCCAGGTAGCAGATACAAGGGAGTCATAATATCATAGAATCAAAGAATTGGAAGAGTTATCCAGTCCAACCCTCTGCCCTGCAGAAATACACAATCAAAGCACCCTTGACAGATGGCCATCCAGCCTCTGTTTAAAGACCTCCAAAGGAGGAGACTCCATCATACTACAAGGCAGCATATTTCACCGCCAAACAGCTCTTACCCTGACAAAGTTCATCCTAGTGTTCAGGTGGAATCGCTTTTCCTGTAGTTTGCATCCATTGCTCCATGACCTAGTCTCTGGAGCAGCAGAAATCAAGCTTGTTCTTTCTTCAGTATGACATCCTTTTAAATATTTAAACATGGTTATCATGTCACAGCTTAACCTTCTCTTCTCCAGGCCACTTAAGTTTCCAGAAATACAAATTGCTTAGACCTAGGGCATGAAGAAGCACTAAAATGCTCTGGCTGAGAATTCTGAATACCTCTCTGTAAAATGCAAATCCCAGGATTCCATAGCAAGAAACCATGGGAATTAAAGTGGAATGACAGTGCTATAACTCTGAAGTGTGAATGGGTCCCAAGTCAAAAGAATGTCCCTCTTTCCTTATGAGGGACTCTGTTTGTTCATGATCTCTGCCAGTTTCTTAAATGATCCATGAAGCCAGTCACCATGTTTTCAGTCATGTGCTAGAAGCTCACTCTTCCAAAAAGGTGTAAGCATCCAACCCAGCCTTCCCATGGGCAGGGGTTTGGATGGGAAAGACGTGGCCCTCCATGGGAGACTAAACTACAACTCACCATTATATCTCACCACAGGCCAGGCTGATAGTAGTGATGGGAATTGAAGTCCAGTAATATCTGGAGGGCTACAGATTTGACAGACTTGCTTTAGTACAATCTGAAGGCTATGTACCATCCCATGATATGATCACACCCGGTGCTCCATTTTGCCCTACCATGGTATGATGTTCCTAGCTAGAGAATAAAGCATCTGATGTCTGACAACGCTAGCAAACATCCATGTCTCCCTAAGGTGGATCACATCCAGTACTTCGAAAAACATTATATCAAAACCCTATCATCTATTTAAAATCTACCTTCCTCTCGCCTAAAAAAAAAAAAAAGTTAAGAACATGCTAAAAATGGAAGTCAATTCCAATTGTGAGTCAAAGCTTTTCAGAAAACTTTGCTCCAATAAGACTCTTGAGTGCACTGCAAATAGAACCACACACTTGTTAGGAGCTCATTATATCTTTTCTGACATTTATCTTCAATCAGTTTCCTCGGATTCCATTTAGAGATTATTTTTCGGGGGGAGGAATATAGTGAAGGCAAAATGAATAACGCTAAAGAGCATCCATCAAAGTGGCTATTCAGTTATTTATAATTGTTGATGGCTAACACAGCCAAGCGGACAGCAGTCGGCCCTCATTTTAATGCTGGTCATTCTTAAATTGTGTTTGGTAGCAAAAAAAAAAAAAAAAAAGGAAAGAAAAGAAAAGAAAAGGAAAAGGACTTAAATTTTTACTCCAGCAGAGCTGGATTCAGGTGGAAAACCATCATATTGGACCATCTCACTAGTGGCAACATGCCAGGGTGAGTTGAATCTCTCTTTCTTTCCAGACTTTGAAGAAGCTATTGTATTCCAAAACTACAATGTATTTTGGGAACTACTGTGGGCCCTCCACATTTATTGGGGTTAGGGGCACAGGACCCATATGAAAATGGAAAAAACACCAATTAAAAACCTTTATTTTACCTGAGACAATACCTCTCTAGGAATCTCTAGCTTCTTTAGTGCAATTCTATGGCCAACATCTGGCAGAAGGTGACCGTAGAACTGCACTGGAGGACCTACAAATACTTAGAGAAGTGATTTTTCTTGGAATTTCTAGGTCCTCTATGGTCAACTTCTGGCAGTTGCACTGAAGGAGCTAGAGATGCCTAGAGAGAACATATTAATCAAATCTGTGATCAATCAAATCCACAAAATCAAAGTTGCAATTGTGGATGGCCAATGGTATTCCCAAAAGAAGAGTTCTCCAGATCTCTTCTTCAGGCATGATGGTTCAAAAATTAGAGGATGAACGATGAAACAAAGCCAGTTCACCTTTGCAGATGCCAAATGGATACAACAGGTTCATTGATAAAGTACCAGCTTTTTGTTTGCAAGACAAGGATACACAGTTAACAGCCTCTCAGCATCTTTATTGACTTGAGAGCTTGAGAATGGCACAGTGCCTTATTCAGAGCTAACAAGTTCGGCTTTTTCAA
Source organism: Phrynosoma blainvillii (assembly GCA_026167975.1). Classification (NCBI taxonomy): domain Eukaryota; kingdom Metazoa; phylum Chordata; class Lepidosauria; order Squamata; family Phrynosomatidae; genus Phrynosoma; species Phrynosoma blainvillii. The sequence continues at coordinate 23,314,932 of JANUYF010000009.1, read as the reverse complement.
AGTCTTAGAGGAGGAGCATGAAGTGCCACAGTAGTCTCTATTTCAGAAAAAAACAGAGATTATATTTAGATGGTACACTAAGCAAATATTTCTCATGATAAAGAACTCCAGAGAAAATGAAAGCTCATACCATCTAGACACCATTTGAGTAGTCCTGATACAAAATATTACTCATCTCTAATTTTTTGTTTTGACTTGAAGACCTCAGTGCTGCTTTCTTTTCTATTCTTTTCATAAAATATACATCAGGAGATATAATCTAATAGATAAACAAGGCACATTACCACCCTGACATAAGGGACAGCCAGCTATGGCTAGGTGCTTCAGGCTCATAGAAGACGTTCATCGTTCAGTTCACTTATATCTCACAGCCCATTAATCGTTCTCTTGAGGCACCTAGTTTAGCAATTGCAGCTCTATGCTCTTGTAGTTACTTACTCATTAGGCCCTGCTACTGGAATGTGTTGCACATTTGTACTCTTCTGAATCCTAGAAAAAGATGTCAATAAAATAGTTCTTTGTTTGCATAGTGAGGAATGGTTAATACTCATCCCCCGATTCACTCTTCCTTTAAATAATTTAGCAGGAGATCCAATATGCTTTTTAACAAGCTGATGAGAATGGACAAATGGCTTAATCTTTTTAAATTGCTTCCTACTTATAAACCAAGACAAATCAAAAGAGGATACATGCAACAAGCACTTGGCAAAGCAAGCTGTTTGAGCCAACCACAAGAAAATTTAAAGTGTCTGGGTGTTCTTTCGTTGTCATATATTATAATCTCCATTTACCAAAACCAAAACTACCTACAGCCACACTAAAACCTACTGAAGCCCTGTTTTGCTTTCACAACCTTACAGGGTGAAAAAGAAGCCAAATAGTGCCCCATCCACTGCAAGGAAAGAGGCTACCCATACTTCAGTGGTAGAGTGCACATTTTGCATGCAGAAGGCCCCAGGTTCAATCCCAGATATCTCTAGGGAGGGCTGGAAAAAGGAAGCCTGTCTGAAATCCTGGACAGCAACTAACAACTAGTGTTGGGCTAGATGGATCAATGGTCTGACCCAGGGGTAGGCAACCTTTCCCCTTTAAGGGCCGAGGGACTTCAACTCCCAGAAGCCTCAGCCATGTTGGCCAATAGTCCCATGTTAGACAATAGCTCCTGGGATTCTGGGAGCTGAAGTCCCTCGGCCCTTAAAGGGGAAAGGTTGCCTACCCCTGGTCTGACCTAATAAGAGGAAGCTTCTAAGATTCCTAGGACTATCTAGGGTGTGGAAAACATAGGGAAGAGCAGAACTTGGAAAGGCTAATTTTGGGCTATTACCACCAATATGGTGCCTATAGTGTGCACAAAAACCCCTCCCTTCCAAAACAGTATATATGGTCTTCAAAAAAACAAATCATATCAAGCTCTATTAGGGAAGGCTGAATATATTTTGCCACCTGGGATAGAGCTGCAAATGGGGACCCTGCCAACTCAAAATACATACAGGTTGAGTCTCCCTTATCCAAAATGCTTGGGACCAGAGGTGTTTTGGAATTCAGATTTTAAAAAAAACCCCACACTGGAATATCTGTATTTCAATATATGCATATAATGAAATATCTTGGAAATGTGACCCAGGTCTAATCATAAAATTCATTTATGTTTCATATACATTTATACACAGAGCCTGAAAGTAATTATTTTACATAATCTTTTATATAATGTTGTGCATGAAGCCATTTTTGTGTACAGTGAATCATCAGAAAGCAATGATATCATTATCTCAGCCACTCATGGAAAAAAAGGTTTGGTTTTGGAGTATTTCACATTTTGGAATCCTGGATAACAGAGACTCACCCTATAGTATCCAAACTCAAGCCAGTTAACATATAGGAGGCAGGAAATCCCAAAAGCGCTTCTCCTGTAGTAGGAATACAGCAGTGAAAGCTACCCTTTCATGATACCCACAATCTACTGGCTGGATCAGCTGCCTAACCACAGGGCCAGTCTTGCCACCCATGGAAACCCTAAAGTCCACAAAGAATTCATAAGACAATCCTTGGTGGATCACAGTAAAGTACATCCAGCCTAGGGTCCTGTGTGTCCCACAGAAACAAAGCTCAGCCTAGGTAAAGGTATTCCCCATTGACAAGGTTGTCAAGTTGTGTCTGACCATAGGGGGCGGTGCTCATCTCCATTTTTAAGCCAAAGAGCCAGCATTATCCTAGGACTGCTCTAGTGGTCATGTGGCCAGCATGACTGCACTGAATGCTGTTACCTTCCCATTGAAGTGGTACCTATTTATCTACTTGCATTTGCATGCTTTCAAACTGCTAGGTTGGCCGAAGCTGGGACTAGGGACAGGAGCTCACCTCATCATCCAGCACCCGGGCCTCAAACTGCCAACCTGCCGATCTTGCAATCAACAGAGTCAGCATCTTCACCACTTGAGCCACTGCATTCCCAGCCAAGATAGAACTCTAGAAAGTAAAGGTGGCTTCATTCTCCACACCTGAACTGCAGTGAGATGGAATAACTTTAGAGGAAGAGTGGGAATCATACATCCTTCTAGATTCTGTTGAGCTGCAACTCTCAGAAAGCCTAACCAGCAAGCCCATGGAGAGGAATACTGGGATTTGCAGTTTAGCAACATCAGGAGGGTTCATGATTCTCACTACTATTCCAGAGTGCACGGGTAGCTGGTGTTGTCTAGCAGCTCCAGGTCTGAATGACAATCCGAGCCCTTCCTTGTTCAAACCAGAGCTACCTATAAAGTAATCTAAAGAAACATATAGGTGTCTCCACCTCTGCTGCTGGCTGTAACATGGTGATCATTCCATGGTTACCTTTGTGAGATGAAGGAGCAAGTAAGAACAGCAGGAAAATGGAGGTTGGAGGAGGAGGAAGTTGTGTGCCTTCAAGTCGTTTCCAACTTATGGTGACCCTAAAGAGAACCTGTCATGGGGTTTTCTTGGCAAGATTTGTTCAGAGGTTTCCCATTGCCTTGCCCTGAGGCTGAGAGCATGCGACTTGCCCAAGGTCATCCAGTGGGTTTCATGGCCAAGCAGGGAATCAAACCCAGAGTCAAAGTCCAACACTCAAACCACTACACAATGCAGGTTCTCTGAGCAGGAACATAGCTTATGTCAGTATCACACTACACTGTTATAGTGCTATTATTCTGCTTTTATTTCCCAACGAAATTCTAGGGTTTGTACTTTAGTGAGGCCTAAGAGGTCTCTGGCTGAGAATTCTAAATGCCCCACACTTAAACTACAAATCCCAGGATTCCACACTACACTGTTATAATAGTGCTACATAGTACTATAACGGTGTAGTGTGATATTTACTGTCTAGAGGCAAGAAGTACAAATGGGCACCACCACTGTCTTATCTATGAGAGGAGAAACTGAGTGGAGGTAGCAAGATGCCCCCACTGGCTGGAGGCCAAAAGGGAAAGCTCTGGCCAGTCCAATGGTAGCTATGACCCCAGAGCAAAGTTGATCTAGTTTACCACCCTTCTCTCTCCCTATTATCTGCTCCATGCACAGTTTTATTGCTGCTTTATAATTATCAGTGGTTCATATTCATATTTTTGGCTGTCTCCCAAACATTAGACTCACAGTAGTCCACATTAGGAGGGACAAAGATACTGTTAACACTGACTGATTTAAATATTTAAGCCAAAATATTGAGTCACAACTAGAATTAAGATCATAATTTAAAAGAATTAAAGCACAGTTTGAACAGTATCATTGTCATCTTGCTGGGCATAATGAGAAGGGGGATGCTAGGCTATAAGTGGAAGCTTGGATTGATTCAGCAAAGCAATTCCTACGTTGTATAACAGCCTCTCCCAGCATACTATGTTGGATGGCAACTCCCATCAGCAACAAACAGGCGGGGTAGGATTGTATCATGATGGGACTTGTAGTCCATAATATCAGGAGGGAACACCAGGTTGGGGAAAGATGGTACCCATCATCTAGTTGGGATGCTGATATACTGTATTACCTCCAATGCCAGAGGCACTTTGCCTTTCAACCAATTCTTGGGAAACATGAGCTGGAGTTACACACTTGTCCTGCTTGTGGGCATTTCCAGCCCTGCTTTATTGCCGTGTGAACAGAATAAACAGACCAGAGAGTCCTTTGGCCGGATCAAACATGGTTCTTTGTATTTTCTCAAGGCTGTTGTACATATGGAATGGGCAAATATTCTAGCCACAGAGAGTTTGCCACAAGCAGCTGGGCGATACAACAGTTTAAACTAACAAGAGCTGCAAAATTAACCTTCCATTTGGGGTTTAAGAGTGCAATTTAATCAATGCAAAGGCAGCAGCGGGAGGAATGCTTGCGTGTCAGTAGTCACTTTCTTCTACCAGTCTGAAATGACTTAAATTGGTATTAGAGGCTACTTGTAAGATCATGCCTGAGGCAATGATTCTTTTCCAGCACTCCTGATTAAATTAACAGAAAAGAAATTTACATTGAATATCAGCAAAATCTGTCCTGACAATGAAATTGCTTAAGGCCGGAAATGCCTTTATCAATCCTGCTGGGAAGTCCAGGAGACTTCTGGGCCAGCTGAACCCATGCTGGAATTTTTTAAAAAATAAGAATCACCATCACACTGGGGGCAAGGAGAAGCAAGAAATCTCCATTTGACAAGAATGCAGAAAAGTTCCACAATAAACACAATTTTCTGTTGCAAATTTCTTATCTACCCAAGGAAAAATAACACTTCATTTCAGGCTTCTGCCTCCATTATGTTGCTGTCATCACCCCAACATGAAGGAAAAACCCAGAATCATCTAGATTTATCAAGAAGTATTCTCAGTGAAAGAAGATTTCAAAGCATGGCAAACCATCATAATCATAGTGAATAACATCCAAAACCCACAAAACAGTGAGGCCTTTACTTGACCAGCTAAAATGCACAAAATACATAATGCAAGCTTGCAAAGCTCCACTGGCTTCTTCCTCAGGCAAAGGTGTAAAAAATCATACGAGAGAAAGGAAAAAAATGATGATGAAGGGGTTGTAGGCCTACATTTTATCAAGCTGTTGCTATTGTTCTCAGTTGAGATGGTATGGAGGGATATCCATGTACTGTAGTCAGAGGCCAGAGTCATCCTTTTTGGCCAAACAGGCTCTGGGAGACAAAGAGTTATAAAGTCCAGGAAATAAAATTTAAACACCATTAGCAATACCCCCCCCCCAAAAAACCCATCCTCCTTTGAGATCTAGGTTGTCTCTCTCTTGTCCAAGTCTCCTTACCCCCTTCTTTGCACAGGATAGATACATGGCCAGACATCTGAAGAAGCAGACCAAATGTACAAAAGCTCATTTCTCTCAGTTAGTCTCAAAGGTGCTTCAGGATCTCTGATATTACAGACCAAAGTGGCTATGTCATTGGAAGAGAAGTACACCTGACTTCCAACAGAACTTATATATCACTTAAAGAATTAAAAGTCACACACTGCTTCCCTCATATCACCAACTAATGCACTTAACAGAAGTGGGGTAGGAATTTTATCTCAGGAGGTTATCGCACAAGCATAAAATCCCAGTTTACCTCTCCCGAATTCAAGTCTAATTCAGGTTGGAGCCAGGTGTTGTTGCATGGCTCCCCCCCCAAAAAAATTGCCATCTGAATACATCCCCGCCCCAACATGGCTTCCTTAAGTTACTCTGGTGGCCATTTTTCAAAGTCGGAAGCATCACCAACTAATGGCTATGAACAAGTTAAGTGAGCTGCACTGGACCCTTACTGTACTTGGATGGTGGTTGGGGGGGGGAGCCATGTGATAGCACCCAGCTCCAGCCCAAATTAGACTTGAATTTGGGAGAGGTAAGCCAGGATTTTATGCGTGTGCAATAATCTCCTTAGTTGCTTTCCTATCAGAATTTACTAAAAGTCACACAATTCAAAATGTGGAAGAAACTGGCAAGTTTACCCATCTCTGTTTGAGATGGGTGATAATATAATTTCAGTTCATTTTTCATCAGGCTATACCCAAAACTGGAATTGAAATGAGGGAGAAAACAAAACCTGTGGATTGCTGACCAGCTAGGAAATAATACGATCAGATACCAGATTTGACTACTAAAGGACCATTTTCTTAAGTGTTCAAATACATTGGGCCCTTGTTATCCACTGGGATTTGGTTCCAGGACCGCCCTGTGGATACCAAAATGTACGGATGTTCAAGTCCTGTTATATACAATGGCATAGTAAAATGGTGTCCCTTGTATAAAATGGCAAAATTAAGGTTTGCTATTTGGAATTTATATCTTTTTTGAATATTTTCAAGCCATCAGTGCTTGAATCTGTGGTGGTGGTGGTGGGGAATCTGTGGATACTGAAGACCAACTGTATTCAGTTTTAACCTTTATGATATATAGGTGGAGGAGTCTAAATTGGACCCCAGATGACAAGGGAGACCTTCCTAGGTAACGTCCCCTTTCCCATGTCCCTGTCCTATGCCTACAGGCAGCAAATTTCCAAAAGGACAGATCCTCCTAATAGAAGCAGCTGCAGAGAAGTCAATGCAGTCTGGGGCATGCACAGTTAATCCCAGAAGATGAAGGGAGGCACAAGGACAAGGTCTTAGCCAATCCAGAGGTTGTTCCACAAAGCCAGTAGTCCAGGCATCTAAAGCCATAAAGAGATGAGACAAGGAGTTATTAAATGTTGCCAGTCCAGGGGTCAAGAATTCCCGGATTATCAAGATCACAACCAGTTGCAGAGACTAACAAAGGACTCCCTACAGCTGGTGAGAGATTTATCAGTGGTTGGCTCTGGACTCCTATGAAATGTCTCCTTTCAAAAGCCTAGGGGGATCTCTTCAACATCTGTCAAGTCCTGCCAAGGAGGGAACCTTTTTGGCCTCCAGCTTCTAAAATTTGGGGAGTGAGTCTGAAGTGAACTCCCCTGTGTTGGATTTCTCAGATTCCAGAGGTTGGATTATGACAATCCCATCCATAAAATGAAAATGCTTCCCCAGGCTGGCCCCAAAAGTAGTCTCCCTTCTCATCCCTAGGCCCACAACTTGGAGAAGAAGATCTGAAGGCATCCCATTTACCAAATAGACACCTGGGTTGCCCACCATTCCTGCTCTTTCAATCTCCCCAGCCTACTTGTCAGTACACTTATTTAACTGGCCCACTCAAAGCCAATTGCCCTTGTTCTGTACATAACAGTGCAGGGTAGGCAAAAAGCCTCCTGGAAAGAGAAAAGAAAATTCGTACTGGGCTCCATAGAGCAACCAGCAGTTGCCTGCAGTACCTGTAGAGTGGGTGAGTATGCCAAGCAATGACAAAGAGGGGAGATTCCAAGATAGAGCAGTCTTAAAAGCCTCCAGCTCCATCTATTCCTCTCTGCACCTGTGCTGTGAGCCAGGATACAACCATCACACACACACACACACACACACAGCTCTCTATGCCTAGAGGCTAACAAAGACCTCTCCAGCCCAGAACTGTGCTTCACTCCACAGATCAGGTAAGGATTTCCCCATCTTTCATGCTCAGGGTTACCCAGGAAAAAATAAATATTAAGCAAAATATATAGTAGGATGGATCTACTTTAGCTTAGAGTTGTAGAATTATGATCCCATGTCATGAAATCACAGGAATCTAAAATCTGATTGTTTAGTACCCCTAGATGTCAGAGATGGAAGGCCCCTTATAAAAGGAACAGCATCCAGTTCAAGTTCCACAAAAATAGAAGCATGCACTAGGCATTTGAAGGGAGCAGGAAATAGGCAACTGGCCATGGAGCTAATCAGATATTCCAAATTCCTTTTTTCCAAATTACACTCCCCCTATTTAATGGCTCATTGATTTTAGAAGCCAAAACAATTTCTTCTTTCATTTTCATTGGGGTAGTTACTGTAATGATGTGCCGTAAAAATTAGACAACATGCTGAAATGTGATTTAAAAACATCTGTACATTCAATAGCTGCATATTTTGGACAGAGTGAGAAGCTGGCAGTGGGAAACAGCTCCCCTTTGCCCTGCATGGCAAGAAACAACCACCAGTAGTCAAGGTGAAACAAGAAGCAGACTACAGGAAGAAACAGTCATGAATCCTGACAGCTCATGCAGCCTCTCATTAAGTCCTCTTTTGGCCCTAACATATATCTTAGCTGTTCATGCAAACAAAGTAACTGAGCAATAAGGATGATCAAAAAAATTAATTGCAAGAGCTTTGGTTTTATATATATATATATATATATATATATATATATATGAAACCAAAATAGTGTATTCTGGCTGATGACTTCCCTTCCATTTCTTGACAAAGAAAGTTTGCCAAGAAGTTATCTTGCATACATGACTTACCACATTGCGTGTGAAATTACCTAGCATAAGTACAAGGCCCAAGAGTGGACTTTGGTATCTAATGCCAATTGGACTCTGGAGGTGTCTGCACTGGCCAGAATACTCTGGGCAGAATATTCTGGTCTTGAAGCTGCCCTGAATTCTCCCCATGTTGGAGCAATGCTAAGCATCTGTCTACACACATATCCTGCAGAACCAAATGCTTCCGCCAACACTGGCACAAGTTGTTCCCTCTGAGGTCAAAAATGAAGCTCCCAGAGTCAATCACATGGCTGGCTACCTTACCGTGACATCAGGGGAAGCAACTTTTTAAAATTTATTTTAAATTTTTAACACAAATCTGGAGGTATGCTACTATGATTTTTAAAGAACTTGTAAAAGTTCTTAAAAAGAAGGTGGGAATGAAAAAAAGTCTTTTGTGGGTTTTTCGGGCTGTGTGGCCATGTTCTAGAAGAGTTTCTTTCAAAAGAAACTCTTCTAGAACATGGCCACACAGCCCGAAAAACCCACAAAAAACTATGGATGCCGGCCATGAAAGCCTACGACTTCACATTGAAAAAAAGTCTGCTTGGGAATAGCAAGGGGGACAGTCTCTTCTGCCAACATGCCAACTGTCCAAGGCCTTATCTTCTGTAAGCCTTGACAATATATGCAAAGACTTGCAAAATTCTCAAAGCTCAAAGCATATTCCACAATCTCTAATGAGACTTCCTTTCCTGTTTCCCTATTCCCTCTGCAAAGGCCTACAGATTTTTCTGAATGAAGAAAAGAGAGGCAACAAAGGTGGGTTAGCCAAGTCTATTGGAGAGGGGGAATCCTTTCCCAATTGTGAGAGGGAAATCTATAAGTCCCAGGATCCCCAGAGAGAAAACTATGCCATTTGTGGAATTTCTCATGGACTCTCCCAAAAGAAAGAGTGCCAATTTACCTACTGGGGATTTTGGGATTTGTAACCTGGTTCCTTCCTTAGCAGGAATGCATGGTTCATCCCCTCCTTCTCCTGCTCTAGGTAAGGTCTATTGGAGGGGGGACATGAGGAAGGCAAAGGCAGAAGATGGTTCTTCCCTTCTCCAGCAGATTTGAGGTGTCTTGAAAAGGCAGCAAATGGTAATTTATTTATTTTTGTGGAATTTCTACTGCAAGAGCTATAAATGGGAAAAGGCATGTGTAGCCTCATGCCTCGTGTGCTAGAATAACTTGCCTGGCTTTGGCCATTGTGCACACTGACATGAGTGAGTAGGTAGCCCTGTTTCCTGCTCAGCGTCAGGCAGCAAAAAGTTTTGGGTCATCCTTGCTCCCCTGTACACCTTGAAACAGGGGAACTTGCATTATCAAGCACCCTTTTCCCAATATACAAAACCACCATCAGCTCACAAAACACAAGAAAATCCTCATCTCTCTCCTTTGACCTTCTGTGCTCTCGATCTGATCAAAAGAATCAGAAGTATAATTGGAAATGAGACCTAGGGAACATGGAGGAATTTTGGTGAACTTGGCTTGTGACAAACACACTTTCCTCAGTACTCTTCTACAACTCTGTCAGAGAAGATCATTAGAGAAAAATTACTTCAGACATTTCTGGAATGGGATGGGAGAGAGGGGTCATTTATAAAGGATATGCTGATACAGCTTTTAACAATAATGGTGTGAATTCAGCCATTATCTAGCAAAAAAAAAAAAGTAAGAAATTGTATATATCTAACAAAGTAGGTCAGGTTCCTAGGAGGAAAAAGTGTGCAAGGTGCTTTATTTTATTTTAGGATTCCTTGATAGTTTCACTAAGCTGCCTAACAGGGCTCTTTCCCCCCCCCCCCACCTCTGGGCTAAACGTTTTCTAAAAATGCGCAAACTGCAGGAGGAAAATGACTGCTAATAATGGGAGCCATGTTTCACAAATGCCATTATGAAATCATGCCAACTGAGGCTGGTTTTACTGTTATTGTCTGCTTTTACAGTATCATTAACACCAAAGATCAGATGAGCAACATGCTTCATTGGGGAAAAACCTCAGAAGAACAGACTGTCTGATTGCTTTAGGGAGAATTTTGTCAAAGTATTCCCCCACCATCACTACCGCCATAAATCACTTCTAGGGTTGTCAGGTAGAGAATCTAAGGGAACTAGACTGTCTGAATACATCAGATATAATGGAAATGTTAGATTGGAAGGGATCTCAAAGATGCTGGGGGCCTCAAAACCTTAACAAATGCCAGACATACACATACTAATCATTGCACCAGTTGTACAGGTGGAGAAGAGTAGAGAACTAAAAACTAGCTAGGAAACCCTGTAAAGCAGAGCCACCCAACATGGTGCCCTCCAGATGTTTTGGACTCCTAATACTACTAGCTCAAGCCACCATGGCCATTGGTATAGTTTGGGGGCAAGATCGGGACCCAAAGTGGCTTACAGTCTAAAAAATACAGTACAACCTAGAATTTTTTAGATCTAAAACATTCTAGGTTGTACCATATTTTTTAGACTGTGAACCTCTTTGGGTGCCAATATTGGGAGAAAAGAGGGATAAAATAAATATAATAATATAATAATAGGCTATGTACAGTGGCCCTTGATATCTGCTGGGGTTTGCTTCCAGGACCTCCTGTGGATGCCAAAATCTGTGGATGCTCAAGTACTATTAAATGCAGCAGTGGCATAGTAAAATGGTATCCCTTATATAAAATGCCAAAATCAAGGTTTGCTTTTGGAAATTATATGTATTTTTAAATATTTTCAAGCCATGGATAGTTGAATCCATGGATAAAAAAATCTGTGAATACAGAGGGCCGGCTGTATCTTGGCCATCCTGAGCCAAGTAGACAGGTGACAGTTGATGACCAATCCAGCTTTTGTTCAGGGATGGACAAAGTGTGGTGCTCCAGATGTTGTTGGCCTGCAATTCCCATTGGTCCTAGCCTGCACAAATAATGGTGGAGGATGATGGGAGTTTCAGTCCAACAACATTGGACAGCAACATGACTTTGCATGACCATGATAGAGCAGGATATGGAACTCTTCTCAGCCTGAGAGTTGAGGAGAGGGAACAGGAGATGGGACCACTACAGGAAAGGGGGGGGGGGAATGACCATAGAATCACAGAGTTAAGAGCCTGAAAGAGCCATTTACTCCAACCCCCTGCCATGTAGGAAGGCACAATTAAAGCACTTCTAAAAGTTGCTGACCCAACCTCTGTTTAAAGAGACAGGCCATTTCACTGTCAAACAACTCTTACAGTAAAGCCATTCTTTCGAATGTTTACGTGGCATCTCTTTTCTCGCAATTTGAGTCCACTGGTGCATGTTATAATCTCTAGAGCAGTAGAAAACAAACTCACTCCATCTTCTACATGACATCCCTTCAGCTATTAAAAAAATGGCTATCATGTCACCTCTTGGTCTTCTCTTCCCCAAGCTAAACATACCCAGCTCTCTAAGCCATTCCTCATAGGGCTTGGTTTCCAGACCTTCAATAATCTTAGTTGCCCTCCTTTGGACACATTCATCTTGTTACTATCCTTCTTGAACTGTAGCACCTAAAACTGGACACAGGTGAGGTCTGACCAAAGTGGAATAGAATAGCACTACCACATCTCTTGATCTGGACATTATGCTCCTATTGAGGAAAACTAGAATTGCACCACACCACACTGTTGACTCCCATTTTAGTTTGTGGTCTACTAAGACCCCCCTAGGTCCTTTTCACACATTCTGTTTCCAACCCAGGTGTCACACATCTCATATTTGTACATTTCATTTTTCCTATGTAAATATATTGCCTTATATTATAATATGATAACTTTTTAAGGGGGGGGGAGGGAATTGGATTTCATTGTGTGTGTATATTTTATTGCTGTTAGCCACCCCAATTGATCTCAAAGGGGCAGGATATAAATAAATAAATATATTATTATTATTATTATTATTATTCCCTGTTCAAATTCATTTTGTTAGTTTTGGCCTAGCCCTTCAATCTGTCAATGTCATTTTGAATTCAGATCCTGTCCTCTTGGGCATTAGCTGCCCCCACAATATAGCGTCAACCACAAATTTGATAAGCATGCCTTCCATTCCACCACCTGAGTCATTTATACAGATGTTATACAAATACTGTGCCAAGAACAGAACCTTGTGGCACCCCATTAGTCACTTCTCTCTCGGATGAAGAAGAGCCATTGGTGAGCGCTATCTGAGTTCAGTCTATCAACCAATTACAAATACACCTGACACTAGTACTGTCTGCCCTGAGTTCACCAGCTTGACTGCAAGAATATCTTGTCTAAAGAACATCTTGTCTGCAAGAATATCAGCAGGAATATCTTGTCTAAAGCCTTACTGAAATCTAGACATACTACATCTACACCACTTGCCTGATCTATCAAGCTTATGTATAACTCTATCCAGAGTGAGAGAGGATTCATTTGACAAAACTAACTCTTATTAGTCACAGCACTCTTTTCTAAGTGTACACAGAGTGAATATTTAGTTATCAATTCTAGAACCTTTCCTGCTATCCACGTCAAGCTGACTGGTCAGTAGCTTCTTGAGTCCACTTACAATACAGCAACAGTGGTCTCATCTCTTCAAAACCAAAACAAAGAAAAACGTTTGTTTTAAAAAAAAATTCCAAATTGACATTTCCATTGTCCAAGGCTCAGTACTCAAATGGTGCAAGGAACCAGAAAGTGTTACATCATTCTTCAAAGTTACAAAAAGCAAAACAAAGCATGCAAAAACAAGCCTTACAAATGCAGAACAGGGTGTTCAAAATAAGAGATGCCATGCATATTTGCTTGCTTCGCACCGTTAATTCAGACAGCAAAATTCCTCCTCTATAGCCTCAGCATTTAGTCACACAGCATTTTGGCTATCCTTTCATCTTATTTTAAGCACGGTATACACACATTACTGGCCTGAGTGTTCCAATAACCTGAAAGTTTGTTCCAGAGAGTCAGAGGTTGGACATTCTAGATTCTATGATTCTATGAAATGTGGTGTTTTGGAACACAATTCCCCAAATCTCTTGGACACAGTGGAGTCTGACATTTGTAGTAAAATATATATATATATATATATATATATTCCCAATGATCTCCAAGAAATGCTACAGGTATTTTAAAATAAGAATAAATGAAAAGGGGAATAGAATTCAGAGAAATAGCCATGTTAGTTTGGAATTTCAGTATGCAAAGGGATCTTGTGGCCCTTTACATAGTAAATGAGGGGATGTAATTTAATTTTGCAAATATTAACACTCATTCACATGGAGCTATGTTGCTTTAAAAAAAAAAAAAGGAAAATGAAGCCCAGCTCTTGGAAATCCCTCCCTTCCTCTCTGACCCTTCTTTTCTGGCATGTGGCAGAATGAAGAAGCTTTAACCTTGCTCTGTTAAGCACATGCTCCAAATTGCCACCTCAGCAACTTCGATGGCAGCTGTCAATTCCAAAAAAGTTAATCAGAAGTGAGGGGTGACAGGAAAACACTGAACTGATGTGACGGTGATGTCAAAAAATTGTTAAGGCGCATATCCCTGAAGGAAACAATTCTGCACCCTAGCAGATGGCCAGTGGTCAGGGAAAATGCTTTTTAATATCAGAACTGCAGAAAACTGATGAGCTCTGGTCATACATGCATAAATGTACTCGAGAAGATTTCAGAGGGTTCTTAAATCTGCTGTGCATTGCTCCATCGTAGCCCACTTATTTGCTATTATACGTTTACCAGAAGCAGGGGGAACCCACAATTTTCTTTTAGATGAGCAAAATGCAAATGGTATGCTAAACAAATCTGAAAACTCAGCACTGCTGGAGCATAAAAAGACACAGTTCCCCTGGGAGATTAAACCTCAGCAAAGGGAGCTTTAGCTGGGAGACATACTACCAAAACTGACACAGTGTCTGCCATGTCCAAGTTGAGGAAACACGGTGGAGCAACATAATGGGAAATTATATGGATAGCCAAGGATTGTTGTAGTTTTGAAGAGAGATAACATGTAAAAAAATTTTTAAAAATATTATTTTACATTTTATTTTGTTCTAAACTGTTGATTTTATTCTGTGCCTCCATGTGATTCCCATGATCTATTTCACGCTGCATAGCTATAACATTGCTAGTCTACTTTAACTGCCATTCATTCTGTCCTGCAGAATCCTGGGATTTGTAATTTTGTGACATATTTGGAATTGTGAACCAGAGAGCTCTAGTGCCTCATTAAAGTACAAATCCCAGGATTCTATAGGAAGCAATCAACTCTGTTAAAGTGATGCCAAATCACTTTAATTGTGTAGCATAAAAGGGTGAGACAGACCATATATACTCATGTATAAGTCAAACTAGAGCCAGCATGGCACAGGGGTTTGAGTGTTGGACTGTGACTCTGGAGATCAGAGTTCGATTCCTAGCTCAGCCACGAAACCCACTGAGTGACCTTGAACAAGTCACATGCTCTCAGTCTCAGAGGATGGCAATGACAAAACCTCCTCTGAACAACTCTTGCCAAGAACATCACATGATAGCTTCTCATTAAGGTTGCCGTGAGTTGGAAACAACTTGAAAGCACGCAACAACAAATAAGTCAAACCCATGTATAAGTCAAGGGCAGGTTTTAGGGCCAAAAGGACAAAGCAATGGGAAAAGATGTGAAAGACCTTACAAAATTCTGGCAGGCACAACTGCTGATGGATGTAGAAGGAACTATGGTAAATGGTGGCTGTGCAACCAGGCATATACAGGATAAGAAAACAGACATGTGTCAAAAATAATGCTAAGGCCAGGTTTAAGGTAAAGTATTAACTGTTATTTTTTTTAAAAAGGAACCATCCCTTCCTCTGAGTAGATTGGAAAAGGCAGGAGCTTAGTCCATCCTGGGAGAACCTAGAAGAAGCATCAGTCCTCTTTACTTTCTCAGTGATCCTTTAAGGGGAAGCACCAAAGAGCCACCATTTTCCCACCTAAGCATTCAAAAAGGCCAGAAGTGGTATCAAAGTGAAGAGAATAGAAGAGTCAGTGCTTCTTTTAGGTTCTCCTGGGATGGACTAAGCCTCTCACTTTTCACCACTCTACTCAGAGAAAGGGATTGTACCTTTTTAAAAAATAAGAGTTAAGGTATAGTACTTACGTTGACCCATGGATAAGTTGACCCAGGCTTTTTAGTTCAATTTTTTAATTCAATTTTATAGACTTATGCATGACTACAGTGGAACATTGGTATCTACTGAGATTTGGTTTCAGGACCACCACCACCCATCACCAAAATCCATGGATCTCCACAGATACCAAAATCCACCCATCAAGTTCCATTAAATACAATAGCATAGTAAAATGGTGGCCCTTATATACAATGGCAAAATTAAGGTTTGCTTTTTGGAATGTACATATTTTAAAAATATTTAGAAGTCGTGGATGCTTGAATCTGTAGATTAAAAAAATCAGCGGATATGGAGGACTGACTGTACATATAGTAATATATTTCAATAAATAAATAAGATAGCTTGGGAGCTTGGTCGGCATAATGAAATAGAAAACTGGAAGAGTATAATGAAAGGGAAGGTAAGCTAGAGAAGGAAGGTATTTAATGTAGACTACAAGCAAGAACTTGCATTATAACAGGAGACAGGGCTTGGCAGAGCCAACTTGCAGAGACTTTTCAGTAGACGGAAGGGCAGTGGTGGACCTCAACATCAGGAGAGCTTGAAATAAGAAAATAGAAGCAATGTCACTAGATTCTGAATCCCATTGGTTAATCTCAAGAAGAGTAGACCCACCGAATTAATTGTTGAATGCTGAACTCAATGTATAGGTCAGTCCCATTAATTCAAAGTATCTACTCTAGCCATAACTACAAATGGGATTCTGGTCAATGTGTTATTTGAGGAGGCCAAAATGATTTATTTCGAAAATATTTTAATAACTTGATGTTCAATGATGTTTAAAACATTTTGGTGTAAGGGGTAAGGTTTTTTAGTTGCTGGTCCAAACGACACTACAGATATAATCCAGTTTGAGACTGCTTTAACAGCCCTGGTTCAATGCTGCGGAATTCTCTGAACTGTAGTTTTGTGAGACATTTAGCCTTCTCTCTGAGAGAACTCTGGTGCTACAATACACTACAATTTCCAGGGTTAACTGGCATTGAGCCAGAGCAGTTAAAGCGGTCTCCAACTGGATTATTTCTGCAGTGTGTTTTGGACCACTTTTAAAAGTTACTTTAATTTTAAGACATTTTTAGAGGCATTTTGAGAAGAATTTAATTTTCATGCCATTAATCCTAGGATATTTCAATCAATATGAGCACTCAATGTTAAAAATTACAAACTGGGGATGCGTGTTTTGTGGTGGGTTGCACAATGAATGACTTTTTAAAACTGACTTTCCAAGCTCCACATTTTGGATTACCTCTTACATGTGCCTGCTCCTCATTCCACTTTACAGAACCAGCTGGAGATATAGGGACAAAGATGCAAAGATACAACAGTGCAATGCCAGACTCAGAAGCCATGTATGTGTCTTACTGTCCTAGGATCTAGAATCCATCAAACTTGTATCCCACCATTTTCATCATCAACAAGAAGAACGTTATTGTAAAAGTTAGTGGTCTGGACAACATGCAGATAGAGCTTCAACACCGAATTTCTCTCCCAATTTGGGATGCGGGCAGATGATTTGTTTAATATTCCTTGCACAAGAGTGAACATTTCTTGCAGTAAATGGACACCTTCATAGTGTCAAGACCGGAATCAACTATCACTGTACGGAGAAGGTATCTGAACATTCATCCACACAGAGCTGGTAAGCCTGCTATTATGGTAAGAGACTTCAGAAACTCAGCCTATCAGTTAATCCAGCTTTATAGTCACAATGGAGCATTAAGAGTTCTGCTCAGCTTTAGACACATGTATCTTACAGCAAAAGTAAACTGGCTTAGTGGAATATCTCTATACTGTGGACATCAGTACTCTTTTCCTTCCCTTTTTCATTCCTCCCCATTGCCAAGGTTGGGAAAGTGCGACAGTTGGGTCCTTACTTTGCAGTTTCCAGGACACTACCAAAGCCATCCAGCACCCCTATTTTTTTTTTAAATGTTCTTTTTTTCAGGCCAAATATACCCCTACTGCCTGCAAAACCTCAGAAAGGAAATTGTCTCTTCTTTTTGGGTCTAAAACTGAAACTGGAATTGAAGGTCCCATCCACTTACTGCAGTAGTAATGTTGTGACTTGTGAGTGGAGAGATCACAGTGGAAAATGGCTCTCGTTTCTTTTGCAGTTGTGCCAATATGGTAAGGATCTGGGGCCAAAAAGTCTTGAAAGATGACCTCCTTGCATCTTTGTAAAGTATAAATTGGGGTAATTAAATATCTCGGTGGGGGTGAGGTTGAATTACTTCTTCCTTTCTTTTGATGACTTTTGTTTTTACTAGTCTTTCTGCAATGCTTTCTCCTTTCTGTAAGTTTTCCCTGAGTTTCACTGGTGGTTCACTGTCTCTCATTACTAATGTGTCTAATAATACTTTCCTCCTAAGCTTTACGAAACTTTCATTTCACTGTTTTCAACACCAGGTTAAAACATATCTTTTTACTTGGGAATTTCAATTTCACATACCTTATCATTCCACTTTTGTAATAGATTTATAGTTCTTTTATCATGATTATTGGAACTCAGTTTTCTTGTGTTAGGTTTTAAAACACACTGGTTTAATCTCACGATGAAAAGCAGCACTAGAGGTTTTTAAATAAATTATGTTTTTAATCAAAAGTCATAGCAATTTTAATCTTTTTAAAATGTTGTAAAACATATTTGCACTTGGAAGATCAGAGTTGAGTCCATACAACAGTAAGCTTAATGTAAAAACAAAACAGCTAATCTGTTATAAGTTTTTACAATGTGGGGGGACATTTTCAAGATCTTTCCAATGTGCTGTTTCCCTGATGCACAAATCAAAGTTTCCTCTCTTTGATAAGATTAATTCAAATTGGCTGCTTTGCACAGATCTTATTATTTTCCCTGTTTTTCATGATTGTTTTTGTTCTTATTTGGCAAACCTCTAATGCAGAAGTATTTCAGCCAAGCTGACAGCACAATTAATTGACTCCCTTAATCTCACAATCTTTTTAATGTGTCGTTCCTCACTTTAGTTGGTGATCACTTTTTTTCTTCTTACCATCTTGCATTTTAAAGTTGTTTATTTCTTAATGCATTCACCGTAGCTCACAACCTGAGTTCTTACATTCAAACAAAAAGGTTCATCGTCTGGTTTTTTCACTTGAAAAGAATTGGGTAACAAGTGATGGGAAAGGCTTTCTCTGCTGGGAGCCTGGAGATCCTCGCCAAGCAGAGTAGAAAATATTGGGCTAGAGATGAAGAATGGATGTAAGACCGCTTCATCTGGTCCTTATGCTACTTATTCAGTATATTCAGATCTCAGACTATGGGGAAACTCAGTGAAGAAGTATCACCTGTCAAAGGGACATAGGCAGGGTGACCAAAGGTCCTCCTTTTCCTGGATATGTCCTACATTTCAGCCTTATGTCAGGGGGTCTGACAGAAATTGTAAAATGTCCTTTATTTTGAGCTATCAAACCTGTCCTTGTGTCATCCCAGCAGGAAAGCAAGAGCTCAACAGATTTATTATTGCCCTGGCTGCTGCAAAGGGCTTGTTTTTTATTTGCAGGGTGCAGAGAAGACTGTCACTGACCATGTGGTGGTTTTGTTTGTTTTTTCTGATGGAGGTGTGGAAAGGAAAGGAGGATCTGGGTTGTTGAAGCAGATCATTGGCACCAAGAAGAAAGCGGAGGACAGGGAAGTGTGTGACTTGGGTTGAGGAAGAAGTAGGAGAGATGAGAGAGCAAATGGGAAAACTACAAATGAAAAGGTTTGTTGCTAGTAAAATACAATGTTAAGCCTTTTACTTTTTTCCCCCCTCAGAATTCTATAAATATATTGCAGGCAATTTAATGAAGACAAGTTCATGAGAAAAAAATGGTTGAGTACATAATAAAATACAGCATATGAAATACAGCTTTATATAAACCATATGAAATGAATTTATATTTATATTAGTGTTTTCAGCTTTTATTTAGTAATATCCTACATTTTTCTTGAATGTCTTTCTTTTCTTCTAGATTTTCTGGTGTCTTGTTTTCCTGGCCATAGGATCACTGATGCCAGAAAAGAAGGTTGGAGCTTCCTCCCAAGTGATCTGTCAAAACTGGGTCACAAAAAAAAAAAAAAAAAACCAAAAACCCTGTGTTTCTGAGTCTCTATAAGCCTTACCAATTGCAAGGACAGCCTCCAACACAGATGAAAGCAGGGACATATGGGGCCAAGCAATATCAAAGTGTGATCAAGAGGGCAAAAAAAATTAATGAAAAAGAACACACAAGTGAGAGGAGGCTGCAACAGTTTGTTTTTATCTGAGCCTATTGGGAAGGGCAAGACTTTTAGCCCTCTCTTCTCCCTCCTGTTTTGTTGAGTGCAAGCTATTTTTGCACTTTAAACTCTGTTTGCAGCAACTGAAATAAGCTGAGGAGAAAAGGAGAAAGTGGGAGGAGGAGAAAGAAACTAAGACATCTGAAAAACAGCTGAAAAAATGGGATGACAGAGAATTAACCAGGAAAGAGCAGAAGACCACATGCCAGATGGTTAAACTCAATCAGAGAGGCCATGGGCCTGAACCAGGCAGTTGAGAACAGGGGATCTTGGAGATGTCTCACCCACAGTGTCGCCCAAAGTCAAAATTAACTCTAGGGCAGTTAACAACAACAAGCCCCTGCCAAATGAAAACATTTGGAGTGTATGGATGTGTGGTAGTGTCATGCCCAGCCAGGCTGAGGACTCAGAGGAGGACAAGAGCCTCAGTTTGAAACTGAGCCTGAACCTGAGCCTGGCCCTAGTTCTGCCCTGCCAGCTCAAGCAGAGTCTGTGGCTTCCAAGGAGGCTCAGCAACCAAGACTCCTGGCAGCAGAGCCTTCAGGCATGGAAGGGGATGAAGTGAACATACCTACCTTCAACCAGTGAAGTCCTGAAAGGGGATGCCTCTGGTGTGCAAGGAGGCTTTATGAGAAATGCCACCTAATCAACAAATAGCTGAGCTCATGGGAGCTGGAGATATAAACAGGTGAAGGACAACAGACCAGTTGTCAGAGATTATCTGAATTTGCTGATGAAAGCACACTTGATCTTGACCTTCCTTGTCTTCTTGTCCTGGACCTTCGACTATTGGACTGCCTAGCCATCTTGACTCTCTAGAACCCCTGACCTTGGACTGCCTTATCATCTTGCCTCACTGGAACCCTTGACCTTGGACTGTTCGACTACTCTATGGTTTGCACCTTAGACTTTGCTTTATATCTTCTTTGCTTTGAACTGCATAAAGCTCCGTGAGCAGTTTCCTTTGTATTTTGTTTGAACTTTGGCTATCAGCATTCTTGGCCACTTTCCCAGACAGGTAGGCAGCAGAAGTGGCAGTGCTGGCTGGAAATTGTAGCCCCCCAACATTAAAGTTTCCAAGCTCTACTGTGACTGTGCAATGCTTCTGAGACCTCACCACCCCTTCCATGTCCTGGGAGTAGACCAACAAAACTGTTCTCAGAAAGGGGGGAAAGTCTGAACTCAGTTTGTAGCAACTGAAAGAACCTAAGGAGAAAGGAGTGGGAGGAGGGGAGAGAAACTGGGACATTTTGAAAGCATCTGAAAATGTTGGATGATAACGGATTACCTGGTACTGTCCCTGCCGAATTGGGATGCTTGGAGAGTATGCAGGAGAGAGGATTCTCATCAATGGCACCCATCACATCCACATCCCCTTCCACCTGAAATGTTACAGTCCATGCTACCACCTTGAGGAGACTCATATTCCACTGCAAATGTTGGCTACAGGCCTGATCTCCTGTTATTCCCCTTCTCTGAAATAATTTGGAAGACTGAGAGTCATGGACAGGAAAGGGAGCATGGCGACCAAATGTCATAACTGCAAAGGGGGACAAGGCACCACGAAAGGCCATTCAGGACAAATGTAGGAAATTACAAAATCAAAACTAAAAACCCTCATATAAATGTAAATTCATGCTTCTTTGCCATGTTCAAAATGGAGAACATTTTGGAATTCCTCTTGGACAGAAGATTGAAATATAATTAATATCCTGGAAAAGGAGGAGATCTGGAAGGGAGTGATTTTTTA
This sequence comes from Phrynosoma blainvillii, assembly GCA_026167975.1. NCBI lineage: Eukaryota > Metazoa > Chordata > Lepidosauria > Squamata > Phrynosomatidae > Phrynosoma > Phrynosoma blainvillii. The sequence continues at coordinate 23,293,426 of JANUYF010000009.1, read as the reverse complement.
TTCAGTGCCATTCAATGCCAGTCCAAGTGAGGGAGGTTCTTTACTTTTGTAACAGTCCTCCCCACTGATGGCATGCATTATATCGAGAAGAGTAAAGCAAAATATCTTTAATTGATTTCAAGGTGGGAAAAACAATTGGGATATTGAGGCAGGGGCATCTTTAGATAATTTGCGTCCATTGAGTTGCTGAGCATTTTATCATCCTCCTGACATTCTAAACCAAATGTCATAAATATACAAGAGAGCATATACCTCCTTGACAGAAGCAGTTATTACAAGCAACAACTGTGAGAACATTTTGCATGTTTCAGTAATAAACCTATCTCTCCCTGTTAAATATTAATGCGCCATCGCTCTGTGTTACCTATTATGTCATCAGTCACGTCAGTTACTGCAGGAAGGTCAGCAATAACAAGATAACAAGATTGTCCTTTTTTTGAAAAAAAAAGTGAAACAACAAAAAAACCAAAACTCAAACACACCCCAAGCTGTACCGTTTATAGCCTCTAATAAAACTGCCAGGAAGAGAAACACTATTTATTAGCATAACTGATATACAAGCAAGGGGAGAAAATCATAAATAGAATGCTTTCCTGCCTTAAATTTGTTTATCTCATTTATAAATATGTCAGACACATGCCATATATTTTCAGCAGCAAAAAAAAATAAAAAATAAAAAAATCAGCACACACAGAAACATTGCATAAGGTGGAAATGCTATTCAGTGGCCTTTCCCCACCATTGGTCCTTGGACAGTGTTGCTACTGTGCAGGGATCATGCATGGTTTGCAAGGAGAAGGACCCAGCATCAGTTTTCATTAAAAGACCAAGTCCTCGATGAGATGAAAGACCTCTCTAGTCCAGCATCCACTTCACAAACTGGCCAGCCAGTCACCTATGGGGAGTCAACCAAAAGGATATCTCTTGGGTCTAGTGCATGAGTATCTTTCTCCTCGTGTGCTACATCAACTGGAGGTACCACTAATGCTGGATGGCTATGATACATCTTATGGCAATGATAGCCATAACTTCCATTAATTTAGCCAATCTCTTTTTTAAAAAGTTATCTAAACCTGCAGGGTTCAAATCCCCACTCAGCAATGAAACCCATTGGGTGACATTGGGCAAGTCACATGCTCTCAGCCTCAGGGGAAAGCAATAGCAAACCTCCCCTGAATAAAGCTTGCCAAGAAAACCCCATGATAGATTTGCCTTAGGGTTGCCATAAGTCGTCAATGACTTGAAGGCACACAACAAAAACAAACAACAAAGCCTGCATCTACATTGCAGAATTAATGCAGTTTGATTCTGCTTTAACTGCCATGGCTCAATGCTATGGAATTCTGGGATTTGTAGTTTTGTGAGAGATTCAGAGAGCTCTGGTGCCACAGTAAACTACAAATCCCAGGATTCCATAGGATGAAAGGTTCCTTGTGTGATAAGTTCCTTGTCTTTAGCGAGTACAGCATGATTGTCTCTGTGCTAGGAATAGCTTTACCTGTTAAATTTAACCAGAGAAGATGGATGTGAATTTTAACAAGGACTTTCCAAAGTTTGCAGATTTCCAACCGGATGGAAAGAATTTGGGATCTTTTTCCTCCCTGCGTAAAAATGAACATAGGAGTTGGTAATGCAGATAGATTTGTAGGTGTCTGCCCCAATGAAGATGTGCTGAAATCCTAAAATTTGTCATGCCAAAAGGGCCAAAGAGTGTTATTAAAATTGTGCATTATATAGCCATTTTGTAAATTTGGTGTTGTTGTTTTTAAATGCAGAGGCCACTTAATGCTGGAAGATCTAAATTGTCATTTGCCTGTAAATCTGGCACTGCAGAAAGTATGGCTAACAGGAAGCTAAAGAAAACATATCCAGGAATAGCCATGCTGGACATATAGCAAAGTACAGTAACATCCAAAATCCACAAAACAGTGATACCTTTATTGGGCCTTTATTGTTTTACCGGTTAAAGAAACCAGTGGACTGTTGAAAGCTTGCAACATGTATTTTGTGAATTTTGGTTGGTCCTATAATGGCATCATTATAGCTTGCAACATGTATTTTGTAGATTTTGGATGTTATTGTCGGAAGCTAAAGAGAGAATGAGAGAAAAGAAATGGGCAGTCCAGATTCAGACTGTAAGTTAGACTTTTTTGTTGTGTGCCTTCAAGTCATATCTGACTTATGGCAACCCTATTGTGGGGTTTTCTTGACACGGTTTGCTCAGAGGAGGTTGAGGCTGAGAGAGTGTGACTTGCCCAAGGTCACCCTGTGGGTCTCATGGCCGATTTGAGAATGGAACCCTGGTCTCCAGATTTGAAGTCCAACACTTCAACCGCTACGTCACGCTGGCTCTCCATGATAGTGTTTTTTCAACATCAACCCAAACCCTTTGTCCTGCGTCTGTGCTCCTGACTTATCCTCACACATACAATCCCAGTTCCACAACAACAACAACAACAACAACAGAACAGTTTTGTGTAGGTAGGATAGCTGCATCTCAGGCTATCGGCATGCAGGAAACAGGCTAATCTCTCATTGTGCCAGACTTCGCTCCCACCTTCCTACTTAGAAAGCATCCGCAGTCGTGTTGAACATCTTGGGTGTACAAAAATGTAGCACAATATGACACACCACTTCGAAATGATCAGTCAAGTTGAGCAGCCTTCAACGCCTGAGTGGCACTTGTGTAATATTACCTTGCTTAATGAGGAAACAGTGTACTAATCATCACCGAAGAGCAATCTTTATTAAGGCAATTAGACTGCTAAAGTGCTGCGTGAAGCAGCCCAAGCCCCCAAAGGCAAAAACACACACACACATAAACACACACAAAAACCCGATGACACAAAGGATTCCATTGCAAGCCCTGCAAGGTGAAGCTCTTTGTCCATCGCACTATGAATTTCACAAATAATCCTGCTTCTCGTGAAACATTGATCAGGTGGACAGGGTTATGCGTACACTACATTGGCATTAATTCCGCCTGAAAGCCATCGCTGCCGATACCCAAACAAAGAACAGTCTTTTGCCCAAACAGCGGATTTAAAGCCAGGATTAATTAACACGTACACAAATATATGTGGGAGGTAACTGTTGTTTATCGCTGTTCGCCAAGCTGTACTGTCGCAAAAGGAGAGAGCGCAACCATCCAGAAACAGTTGGCTTTGAGACACTGGTGTGACTGCTTTTGGCAAAGGATTCACACAAGTGTATAGAGAATGGAGGAAAGGGATAGTAAACACCAATGCTTACATAGCATTCTTTACTTAGATTCCTACCGTGCCCATTCTGAACGTTCCAAGTGGCTTAACTAAGCTCTTGCAATGATTTTAGGAACTATCCCTTCACATCCTGCATCATAATCCCAGAGAAAATAAAAACGCTGAAGGACTTTTTTCAGAAAAAAAATGTGTGTTTTTTTTTAAAAAAAATATTCCATAATAATGTCCCATTCCACTATGCAAAAATGAGTCTCTTAACCTGCACTTCAGAAAGTTCATCTGGATAGAAAGGTTGTGCAGTCTGACATCACAATCCTAGGCATGCCTTCTCAGACACAAGACCTATTGAGTTCAGTGTGGCTTACTCTCAATGAATGAGTACAAGATTGCAGCCCGAATTTGGAGAGTTGGTTACTACACACACACACTGCTCCATTTGTTGTTGTTGTGTGCCTTTGAGTCATTTCCGACTTATGGCTATCCTGAAGCGAACCTATCATGGGGTTTTCTTGGCATGGTTTTTTTTAGAGGAGGTTTGCCATTGCCTTCCCCTGAGGCTGAGAGAGTGTAACTTGCCTAACATTACCCAGTGGGTTTCATAGCCAAGCTGGGGAATCAAACCCTGGACTCCTGAGTCATAGTCCAATGCTGAAACCACTATGCCATGCTGGATCCTCAAAGCTCCACACAACCATAGAAATGCAGTAGTGGTAAGCAGTAAGGAGTATGAGAACCAGTGTATTGGTTGGACAATGACTCTGGAGACCAGGTTTCAATTCCCTGCTCACTCATAGAAACCCACTGGGTGACCTTGAGTGAGTCACACACTCTCAGCCCCAGAAAACCCTGTGATAGGGTCACCATAAATCTGGTGTGACTTGTAGGCATGCAACGACAACAACAACAATAGGGATAGCCCACACCTTAAGGATGTGGTTCTTTCAGTAGTTGTCTGTGTTGGACATAATATTAAACCATGGCAGAGCTCGGAGATGTTACTTTTGAGGTTACAATATCCAGCAGCTATGACAGCTGAGGAATCATTAAACATTTCAGTCTACATTTCTTTTTCTTTTTTTTAAGGTTTTATTTACAAGGTAAAATACATAGACAACAAACAAACAATGCAAACATATATAAAACACACAAATACCTAACATCAACCCTTTACCCTCGCCCACATAATCTTACATAATACACTCCTACTATGAACTAACATAATTCACACAAACTGAACATACATATAAAACAACTACATATAATATATATGAAGTTCAGTCTACACTTCTAAGCTGTGGGCCATGGCTGGTTGAAAATAGGAGTTTCCAGTCATGCCCATTTGGCCACAGTGCAGAAAGAGAGATGTGGAAGAAGCACATGAACCCCGAGCAAATCCATGTATGTTAAAGCATCATTTAGCATGCTGTCCAAATGCAGATGCAATTAGTATAACTTGAGAAAAAAAGAGTTTCAGTGCAATTGCATACATGGCGACGCTGAAATAGGTCCTTTTTAGTTCAATGGAACTTTCTCCAAGTGATTGTGTATACAATGTGCAGTCTGAGAAGTGCTAGTTGCTATATACACAGTGCAAACAGAGGTGAGGTGACAGCTGGCATAGGAATGCCAGCTGACCCTTTCCTTTCCATAGCTAATTTGGTCATGGATGTGATGCATAGCTGCACAAAGAAGGACAAGGACAGTCTACATCTGAAGCAAGGGAGGAAACAGGGTCTGCAAAATGACGACAAGGAAAGCAACACAAAAGAACAAGAATCCAGAAGAAACAGGTGTAGAAACTGTAATTCGGAGAGCATCTTCCTCCAAGCTGGTGGCCTTTAGCTTTGTTAGTCAACTATACCCACCATCTGCAGGGAACTCACCTCAGTTACTTTTTGGACTGGGGGACTCTGGGTGCCATCATTCAAAAAGGTAACTGCTCTAAGCTCTGGCGATCATTAATTGTGTTTGCTCAGAACAATAGTTCCCAAACTTTGGTCCTCCAGAGCTTTTGGACTTCAACTCCCAGATGCCCCAGTCAGCTTGGCCAACAGTCAGGAATCCTGGGAGCTGAAGTTCAAAAATACCCGGAGGGCCAAATTTGGGAATCGCTGGTGTAGAAACTTTCACCTAACAGAGGTTTCAATTGTGTGGCAAATAAAGGCAGTGCGAGTTGGCCATCTGGAGATTTCAAAAAAGAGGCTGACTCTCCTTGCTTTAGCATTATCATTTAATTCAGCCATCTTGGCTTTTCAACACAGAGAAATGTGCTTTTGTAGAGCAGTGCTGGCCAGCAAGAAAAGAAAAAGCAGCTTGTGAAGAAGCTATGACTGACAATTATTGTTCCCACTTTAGTTCTCTGGAGAGTTGATTGTTCTTGCAAATAAAAAAATGAGAGAGAGAGAGAGACTGGATCCAGATAAGAATTGTGGAATATGGAAGGGTAGTGGTCATAATGGATCTGGCAATTCCTCTACACAATAGTATTCAGACTCCTCTCCAGTTGAAGTCTGCCCTCAGCAACGTTAGGCTCCAAGCTCTATTAATAGCTTAATGCACAATAAATAATACATTATTCAGAATAGCTTGTACTTTCCCATTTGGTGCAATAGTCACAAGCTGCTGGCACCAGCTTAGCCCTGATTCCAAGTGACACCTCAAAGCCTTTCCAAGGAAAATAGTATTCTACAATGTTCAAAAACAAGAGCCACATCTGCCTGGTGTATGCCTGTCTACGCTTTGTAGGAATCACTGAGCAACATAAAAGAAATTCCTGCTGGAAGAAGCCATTTTTGAAGCTATGGAGCCAAGAAGGACAGATTGCATTTACCTACATTTCCCCAACCTTAATCTTCCAGATTCATTGGACTTCCATTGACTGTAGATGGTGGGTATAGTTGATCAACAAAGATAAAGGCCACCAGCTTGGAGGAAGATGACCTAGTGGAATAACTTGCACTCCTCCAGGTTAGATTAAGTGTTTTATGGTGGCTGAAACCTAGCTGCATGAGAATGCTTGAAGTTCCAGGCCCCCCAAAATGGGAAGTATATGCATTAGTACCTGTCCCAGGAACCCAGGTGCTTATGGTAGCTCTTTCTCTATATATATCCATAGCAAAGATCCAGGATGATCCACAGATCCAGGGTGACCATGACCTTTAATCTACTGATCTAACATCCTGAGCAGAGATTAGGATGCACTTCAAATAATGTTGGGCTAGGGAGACAGACCTTGGTTGAAAGCAGCATGACACTTAAAGTCTCAAGTGAATGTGAATAATTAAGATCTCTCAACAAAGGTCCCAAACTGCAACCTCCTACAGTCAGTTTCCCACATCTAGGTGAACCATGATAAATCTGTTAAATGAACAGAAAATAAACCATGCAAGACTGAATTTAGCTGATACCTGCAACAGAGCATCATTAAAGTATTCAAATGTCATAAGCCTGAAGTCCATCCAACCAATAGGGATAATGGGAGAAAGCAAAGGGAATATTCAGTTCTGGACTTCTATTTCTATTTCCCAAGTGAAGCTGCCATTTGCCAAAAAAGACCCAACACACACAGAATACAAGAGCTGCTGTACCTATACCATCTATCAACAGAGATTCCAGAGGGCTGGTAGGGGAACCTTTTCCCTTGCTCTACCTTATATTGGTCAGAACTTATGTGACTTACCATTTCTCTTGCTATAAAAACATTATGTCCATATATAAAGACCTGTCCGTCCAGGCTTTCACCCTCACCAGTTTGTGCAAGATGGTGTTTTGTAGGTAGTGGCCCAAATACCCTAAAGGGACCAGATCCCATCTGATCTTGGAAGCTAAGCTGGATCAGCCTTGGTTAGTACTTGGATGGGAGACCACCAATAAACATCAAGCGGTGTTGACTATATTTCAGAGGAAGGAACTGGAAAAACCACCTCTGAAATTCATGGTGTCAATAAGTCAACAGGCAACTTAAAGGCACATAAAGGATGTTATCACATGGCAAAAAAAAGACAGGAGCATAGCGCTATCCTCCCATCGATATTGCACAATAACGGGAGGATTTTCACACAGCATTGCACAATGTCGCCATTATGACGCAATTATCCCATGAATAAAGTGGCAAAATGGTGCCGCTTTTTATTCATGGGAAAATCCTGTGAATAAAAAGCGGCATGATTTTGCCACTTTATTCATGGGATAATCGCACAATAATGATGTCATGTGAAAATTTCTCTCCCTTTCTGCGCTGATGTTGTTGCAATGTTCAGTTTTATGTTGTCATTTATTTTAAAATGCTTCTAATGGTCTAATATCTTTTTAAGGGGTGGGTGGGTTTCTGGGTTTGTATGTATTTTTTGAGTGTAATGTTGTAAGCCACCTTGATTGCGCTGCAGAGGGGTGGGATAGAAATAAATTTTATTATTATTATTATTATTATTATTATTATTATTAAAATCATCGCTATGCTCCCGTCTTTTTCCCCTGTGTGATAAAATCCGGAGGGGGGGGGGGAAGAATAGTATAAAATAAACACAGTCAGTCCCTCAAAGCCACAGATTCTTTATCCATGGAGTCAAGCATCTATGACTTGAAAATATTTTTAAAAATATATACAATACAAAAATAAGCCTGTTTGGTTTTGCCATTTTATATAAGGGACACTGTTTGACTATCCACTCAACTTAATGGGACTTGAACATCCATGGATTTTGGTATCCATGGGGAGCCTTGAAACCAAATCCCAGCAGATACCAATAATCTGAAGGGGAGCAATACGGAAGCATGGTCCAGTCTGAAAGGCCTAGAGAAACCATATTTGGCCTCCACCTTCCTTTTCTCCAACAAATGTGCAATGGCCCAGTTCAAGGGGGAATGTGGCAAGCCATCTTCATGGTCTCTGCAGCATAAGGGCTCTCACTCCATATAGCCACAGACAAATGCAGACACACACAACCCTCCAAATGTAGATATTTTGCTACCATAGCAGCGCTTGGGAAATATACTTCTTTGGACTACAGCTCCAACTGGCCACACTGACTGGGAAATTGTAGTCCACAAAAGGAACTTTCCCAGGCTTTCCGGCTTGATAATAACAGGCTGTTTTGGCATCCCCACTGCAGAATGAAGACCTCCACCAAAGGTTAGAAATACAACCGCTGTGATCTGCAGTAACTAAAAAAGGATTAGGAGAGGCTGCTTATTCCCCCCCCCCCTTTCATTTAAGTGTGACTTTCACATGAGATAAAAACAAGCCAGAGCATCAAAGGAGAGGAGACGTACCTATATGCAAAAGGAGACAGTCCCAACAATGACACTGATCAATTACTTTGCTTCTTCTTTCCTAGTATTTGGCTGTTGCTATGGGGATGCAAGGAGGGGAGCATCTTTTCCTCCAATATCAAGAGAGAGAGAGATGTAAATCTCTGGCATGAAACAGAATCACTTGTCGCCAATCTGTAATTTGCCTTTCTGTCTTCTGATGAATGGTGAAGGGTTCAAGGGCGATCTGAAACAACCAACTTGGGATTTTCTTAGGAGTTAACCTTTCACCTATTATGTTACAAAGATGTACATTTCAAGACTGACTTTATTTATGTTCAAGCCAATGGAGTTTAGATAGCAGGCTTTATTTTGATCATCACAGTAATTAGATCTACAAGAGCTAAAAGATCAAAACACCATGGCCTAAATCTTGCTAGATCACCACTTCAGACTGCAAGCAAGGTATGATTGGAATCAAATTGTTATGGTCAATTATTGTTCAAACAAATAATATAAGTGAACCAAACAATATATATTTCAAGTTAAATGAAAACCGATGTTACACACAAAACAGGACAGTCTCATCTCCCAAGACTCAACAATCCATAGTATTGTGTAAGAAAAACCCTAGTTGTTGATTGAAGGTAAAATAGTCTTATTTTCAAGCCAGCCTAAAGAGAGGTGCTTTTTTTCTGGAAAGTGTCCCCAGAATAAATTAAACATACACACACCACTCTGGTTAGTTAGCAGCCCTACCTGACAAATCCATGGTCAACCCAGGCATGATGTATATGACAGTTAAATGACAGGAGGTCACTTACTTTGTATACAGAAGGTCCTAATTTCAGCTCCTGGCATCTTCTGTTTAAAATGATCAGGTAGCAAGTGAAGGAAAAGTTCTGTCTGTCAGAGACCCAGATGGACACTGCCATTCACAGTAGATAAGAACTCTGGTGATTTCTTCTGATTTCTTCTGATATGAAATATAATGTAATCCTATGTGGTTTTATAAGGCCCAGCTTGGCGTAATGGTTTGAGTGTTGGCTTGTAACTCCAGAGACCAGGGTTCAATTCCCCACTCAGCCATCGAAACCCACTGGCTGACCTTGATCAAGTCACATACTCTCAGCCTCAGAGGAAGGTAATGGCAAACCTCCTCCAAACAAATCTTGCCAAGAAAAACCATGATAGGGTCACCATAGGTTGAAAACAACTTAAAGGCACACAGCAACAACAAAAAATGTTGTTATGTGGGATATAATTATAGACGTGTCTTGTGTTCTTAATGCTCATAATATATTTGTATTTGGCTTTAGCCCCTGAAGAAGGCCTTTTCCCAGGCTGGCTGAAACAGGTTGAGCTATATTAAAAGGAATAAACAGTTGACCATCTTAGAGTGCATGGAGTTTGTTTCCGTATTGTTTTCTTATTTCAACCATAGGAATAGGACAGCATTTTCCATCAAACCATCAGATATCAAGCCAGTTTAGAAAGTGTAGGGCAGATTACAGGAGGACCATATATCACAGACACACATTCACACCATTCAGTCCTCCAACACCTAACTAACCAGCACAAGGCATCTTCTATCTGAGGCAACTGCCTCACTCTGGTCAGTGATAAACCAGGATCTGCACAAAACATTCATGGCTATAACATGGTATCAACACTTGTGTATGCACACACTTTCTTGGAAAGGAGTTGTTTCTCCACTGTACATTGTGGTTGGATCCCAATGGTTTGTTTACCATTACACTCTTCTTTCTTATGCATTGTCATATCCTATTGCATTAAAAATTCATAGTGCCATTCCATCTGTAGGAAAAGCAGGTCAAGACCCAGATGTATTAAGGGTTACCAGCCAAGATCATATGCATTATGCATCTCCACAAAAAAAAAACATGTTTGTTAGAGATTAAGCTGCTGGATCCTTCCCCCTACCCCACGTTTAGTTCAAGTTCAAGCTTGCTGTAAACAAACGTAATTCGGATCATATATTTCATATTAGCAAGACAGTGTGCAATATTCCCCTTGGCTCAATTTGTATACAGATCATTCAGAATCCTGGGTTCCATGTAGATTTAGGCCATAAAAGAATGGCAAAAACAGCTAGTAAACATTGCAAACATGGAAACACACACACACATCCATATATAAAACCATTTATATGGGGAGAAAGCATACATACAAGCACACATATGCATCACAGATCATTTAGCAAGTTAGGATCTGGGTAGATTTCTGCTACAAAGGATTGGGGGGAAAGCAGCTAATAAATATTGCAAATACACACTCACACCAAACTATTCTAAAAATCATTCCAAACCCTCATTATTCAGATTGCCCAAACACTATTGCAAACCCTTCTGGATCCATAATCTTCCCAGAGCAGAGCGAAAAATGCAAAAACATCTCACTTACACACACATGAAAGAGATAGAGAGAAAGAATTAACACTTGGAGGTAGAATACAACAAACAAATGTGGGATAGTTCTAGTGCACTGCAAACAGCCAGACTCACAGGGAAGGTAGCCCTCCTCAACCAATACAAGAATGGTGCTGGCACACCACAAAGCTATGGCCTCAGAAGCCACACCACAATCATGATGCTGCACTCTAACCACTGGGCTGTTTAAACATGAAGCCAGCCAGATAGACTATCCTGCTGGTAAGCAAATTTACTCCAATGAGATCAGGACTTGCTTTCTCAAAGGGCCCTTTTGTCCTGTTTTCATTAAAGGACCAAGCTGGCTGTAGTAAACAAAGAGTATAGTAAAATCAGCCTGTGCTTTATAGATAGAGCCAAGCCTTTAGTTGTTTCGATTACAGAACCCTACGGAGAAGTGGGTGATGAAGCATAGCTTGTACTCAAGACAAAAGACAAGGTGACCAGCTGTACTAACCACAAAGGAGAACAAGGCACCACAAAATGGAGGATATTTTGTAGGACAAGGGAAATGGAGGACATTTCCAAACAAAAGCTGCAAAAAAAACCACATAAATATAAATTCATGCTTCTTAGCTATTATCTAAATGGAGGACATTCTGAAATTCCTCCTGGGCAGAAGGTTGAAATGTAGGGGTATCCTGGAAAAGGAGGATATCTGGTCATCCTGGACAACAGGCTCCTATTGGGACAGAATACGGAGAAACGGAATGGTTTCCAATTGACAAGGAGGTCAGGCAAGGTGGCATTTTATATCCCATCTGTTTAAACTTGTATGCTGAACGTATGATATGTAAAACAGTTTTAGACTTGGAGGAAGCCAGTGTGAAGAGTGGAGAAACACCAACAATTTAAGATATACAAATTACACCATAGTACTAGCAGAAAACAGCAAAACTTGGAACACTTAATGAACAAAGTCAAGGAAGAGGACTTGAGGAGTATGGAGCTCATCAACTATGGCACGATTGATGAGCCCAAAGTACTGGCATCTGTTGTGCAATTGTCACACAAATGTGGGATCCAGCAGCAATAAGGCTGGTGTATATTTACACTGGGCTAGAAGTCTATACGATCTTGGCCACCATCTCCTGAGTAGTTTAGTCATGAGCAGCTAACCTGATTCCTTCCAGAAATGTTGGGACTATAACTTCCAAATTCCCCCAACCAGTTACATATGTACAGACAACCAATCTGGGAAAGACTTATCAATAGAATCTGATTCAGGCAAGCAGAAATGATCTGCATGCACTTCAAATATTCCTATGGATAGAGGGAAAGGTTCGTATTGTCTATTATTCTGGAAAATGTAATTCCCCGAGATCTTTTTGATTTAGGGCAGGGTAGAAATATTTTAATTAATAAATAAATCATCCCTGTCTGCTCTGTATCTTGTCATGGTGAAGGCTGACAGTACATTGGACAATTTATTTTAAAGCAGATGGGGATGGGATGTAGCACTGTAAATAGGCACACCAGGGATGGAGAAACTGTGGTTTGGGTGTCAAATGTGAACCAGGGCAGGTTTTTATAAACTCCACCTTTACTTTAGGGTCCACATGTGAATGGAATGCAGATCCTGGCAGCTTTCATTCTCAGTAATCTAGATTTTAACAGGGAGTGAAAAATCATCATGGCCAAATTCAATAAGTATATTAGAAACGACTGTGTTGCACCTGCCAGCCAGGATTTTGTTAAAAATGACAAGGCTGACAGGATGGCAAAATGGGGCTGGATTGGAGGCCCTTGAGGTATCTTCCAACTCTACGATTCTATGGCCCTTATCACATGGGGTCTGAAGCAGAGCTAATCCAAAGGGCATCCACAGCTAATACATATTATTCCCCCGTGTTTACACACGACGCTGCCCCAGAACACGGAGCTAATCTGTATTGTTCCCCTGTGTTTACACACGACGCTGCCCCAGAACACGGAGCTAATCCGTATTGTTCCCCATGTTTACACACGACGCTGCCCCAGAACTCGGCAGAATACGGAGCTAATCCGTAAGGAGTAGGGAGATTTTGACATTCGGTTTGTAGAGGATGTACCTAGGGAGCCTTCGCATTCATTGCGAATTGGTGGGCAGGGCGAAAATCCCAGCGAGGGGAAGGGATTGCCTTGGCAAAAGGCAAACCGGATTGGAAAGAAGAGGAGGAGAGGAAGAGGGAAGAGGGAGGCGATCTCTCTCTCTCCATGGGCTGCCTTCCCTTCTCCAGTCCTCCAGCCCTCCTCCTCCTCCCCGGTTCCCATGGCTGCCTTTCCTCCCGGCTTTTTGTGACGGGAGAGAAGGGAGCCTTGGTATTAATTGCGAAATGGCCAAAAGGGCGATATTTCCTTCGTTTCGCTATGGAACCGAATTTATTCCTACTTCTGTTTTTCTTCGCTTTTTCTTTGCTTCGTGGCCAGCGTTTGATAAGGTCCTATGAATCTATGATCCGAATCCTTATTGTTGCCAACCTTGTCTTTGCCCCCATCCCTCTCTGGCATTGCCTTGCCACATCTTGCAACTAAGTCTAAACTGGTGTGAACTTTAACAGCATTCCATTACTACCATTTTATTCCATCGTGCTCATCTGGTCAATGCCTCAGGAGTGTAAATGCAAGAACTGTTCTACCAGGAGCACTTAACTGCCATTAACAAATATTTCAGGATGTTATATTTCGCTAATTGAAAGAGTTGAGGGAGAAAGCTAGCAGTAATGGTTAAGTTTGCTCTCCAGTAACAACATCCTTCAGGTCTCGAAAGCTATGATTATAAAGCAATAGTGCATTTGCAAAAACTTGTTCCTCACAAGGATGAACCACTTGAACAGTTGACTATTTGCCTAGAGCAAAGTACCTAGATATCATTAGGACTCTCAAAGCAACAGTTAGAGAGCCCCCCCTTTCTCTTCACACACATTTTAATATGCCTATTAGCCTAATATATGCCCTTTTTGTTCAGTTTTCCTTAATATAATGCCATTTTGTAGGTTTTCTCCCCACTGACACCCACTTTCTCCTAATGTACACAGTTTTGTATGCACTTCTTTTTTACGTTCCACAAAGTGCATCACAAAATGCTGAAATGTGCAGATAACAATGTTCTGGTTTGCATATTGATTCAGAAAGGGAAAATTGCAAATTGCAAATTTAAAAAAGTCTCTGTCTTATTTTCTGCTTGAAATCCACTGCTCCTGTTCAACCTCAAAAGCACAAAGTCAAGTTTTAGTTTCATTAGACCGCAATCATTTATTTTAACTGAACAGAAACTGTCCATCTGAGGAAAATAAACAAAACAGTAATTCTTCTGCTGGGAAGAAGGAAATATCACCCAAAGGAACCACCAAAAAAGCATGTCGTGTTTGCTCAGAAGAGGAGGGCACAAGGCAGGCAGCTTACAAGAGCAATTCTGTCAAACCTGTCTCAGCAAAAATTGATGAAAATGTCTGATAGGGATGCTAGAATGTACAAAGAAATTGCTGCCCAAACAATCCATGCCAGTTAATCAGGCCGAGTAATAAAAACAAAGACAAACTTTAGCTGCAGTGAAGACAGATAAAGCAAACACCAAACAAAAAGGTGAAACACCAACAGCAATAAAAATAGTAATGAGAAATGTTTGCCCTGAAAGCACAAGAGAGTTGGGTTACACTACAAAGAGAGAGTGGATGAGAGAGGGACAAGTGTCTCCTCTAATCCTCCTTTATTATTTGGGCGCAGGGATATCTGCCACAGGGCTGCTTTTCCATCACCAGATAAGGACAGCCAATATGAGTGAAGAATTTTTATGATCACTTGCAATGCACAGCTATACAATCTGGCTCAGCCATGCCCACTTCTGCAATGTTCTGACCATCACCACCATGTGCCAATTCTCAGCTTAAAATATAACATTGCTCCCCCTCCCCCCCGCACAAAAAAATATTTGTTTTGCTTCTTCTAATGCTTGGTTAAAAAAAAACCTAAGCAACTTCTTTTAAACACCATAATTTATTTATTTATTTATTTGTTCATTTATTTATGAAATTTTATTAAAGCATCTGTGGGGAGGGAGAGGGAACAGAACAGATCTGCAAGCTGTTTTGAATATGCCCAACCCAAAAATGTATTTGCATGACTGCTGGGAACAGATAGCAAATTGTGTTGTTAAACTTGGCTTGTTCTATCCCCACTTCCCCAAATTCAGGACCTCCAGGGTCTATATCAATTAATGGCCATCTTTGCATGCTATTACAAAAGTACAGTGAAAAATACACATGTATGCATACATTACTATATTTAAAATAAGAATTCAACACATGTTTCAAAGGGCTTTTTTAAAGCTTCCACCAACAACATGACCTTCCACCAACAACATGAACAGGAGACGGAACAGCTGCCTGAACTTCATTATACAATGTGCGAGATAAAATGATTACCTCTGCCCAAAAAGCCTTTTCAAGCAAACCTGGCTCTTGGGCAGCACCTGTCCTTCAGCTTCAAGCAATGAACATTCATTCCCCATTGGGACAGATTCCTGTGCCTATAACAGAATAATGACCCCCCCCACCCACCCGCATATTTTGGCACTGTAACAAAACCTAAACCACTATGAAGTGCAGCACTTTCTTATGAGCTTTGGAGTTGCCTAGTTACTTCCACTTGCTGATTGATAGGATCATCCCCTGGATTGCTAGCAATTATCATATATACTTGACTATAAGTTGACCTCATGTATATGTCAAGGGCAGATTTTACATGTTAGGGTAAAATCCAAAATGATGGATTTTGATATGACCCATGGATAAGTCAAGAACGGAACCGAGTCAAAAAAACAAACAAGATGGGTAGCTTACAATAAATGAAAAGTTTACTAATGGCCTGAATTTACATATGTATGGGGAGCCTGCATCCTAATTCACTAATGTTCAGGATCAAGAAAATGGGGAAATCTTTAGTCTCACCATTTTTCAAAGGAAGATGTGTGGGACGAAGAGATAGCAACTCGACAGGTGTGAGTAACATTCCAAAAAAAAAAATCTCCCTATAGCCACAGTACCAGGAGGAGGAGGATCCTGCCTGCAAAAGATATCCTCCCCACCATATACCATCTTAACTAAAGACTGAAACAACATGTAGGCATCTGACTAACATCTCCAATTGTTTTTCTCCTGTTTGTAACATCTTGCCTGATAAAGAAGCCCATGGAGCTTGGAAAGCTTGCAACAAGTATGTTGTGCATTTTGGTTGGCCAATAAAGGTATCACTGATAGATTTTTGTTTGAATTTGCTAAATGGCTACACAGCTACCCCTGAATGTTTTGCGAAAAGGAGGTAACCTAAATCACATGGTTTGTTTACTGGGTTACAAAGGTATTTATGACCATGTAATTCAATGCTTTTGTTGTTAACTGCCCTTAAGTTGATCTCAACTCATGGCAACCCTATGGATGAGACATCTCCAAGACCCTCTGTCCTCCCTTGCTCTGCTTAAATCCTGCAACCCCTTAACACTCATGACCTCCTTCATAGAGTCCATCCATCTGGCATGTGGCCTTCCTCTCTTCCTACTTTCCTGTACCTTTCCTGGCATTATTATCTTTTCCAATGAGCCCTTCCTTCTCATGAGCAAATGGGAGGTTTTAAATGAGGGAAGATTACAGAGTTTGACATGCAGCGAATATTATACTATCTGAAATCCCCCTTGCTCTGAATAGCAAAGAAGGAGGAAAGAGAGCGCTGAAATATTCCAACAGGAATATTCTTGCCTTTGGTCACTTACTGAAAGAAGTGAATCGTTCCGTTTTATATATATAAGAGTTAAAGTACAGTATTTACATTGTACTGTACTGCTGCTCTGTTTCTGTTTGCATATTCAGGATTTGTGTTAACATGTTAAGCCAACCAATTTATCTCTCAGCCCTACTTGGCCCATGTGCAACCAGTTAAGCTCCCACTGGAACTGAAGGGCTGAGATGGGTGCCCACATTGGGAGGAAACCCAGCCTGATAGTAGGACAAGCTCTGTCCCATGCAAGTGTGTGTTTGCCCACTACCTGCAACTGTATACTGCGGCCTGAGGAGATTATCGCATAAGGATATAAACTAGATTACCTGAACTGGCTTAAAATTAGAAGTGGGTGGCATCCTGATAATATCAGGTGCATTTAGCTGCCAAAATAGCTGACCGGGTGCAACCTGGCTCCAGCGCCGCTCAAAGGGGTGCTCTTAGTGCCTCTTTTCAAGGCCAGGAGTTTTCCATCTTGAAAAAATGGCCACCCAAGCACCCCTCTGAGAGGCGATGGATCAGGGCTGCACCCAGGCAGCAATTTTGGAAGCTAAATGCATCTGATAATATCAGGATGCCTTCCGCTTCTAATTTTAAGCCAGCTCAAGTAAGCTGGTTTATATCCTTATGTGATAATCTTCTGAATCTGATGACCCTTGCCTATTTCCAAGGAGCAGTGAAAATCTAGAAATGAGAGGAGGCAAATCAAACCACCCACACACTATCATGACAGACAGGTGAATACACTTCTGATATGCTGATTCACGCCAGCCTGCATCTAGACTAAAGCTATTACTAAAGTACATGCACAGCAGATTGCTAATAAAGATCAAACAAGAAGCTTAGAATTCCTTCATTTTTACCAACTGTAGCATAACAGCGCAATTTTATAAGTGTCAATGTTCATAAGCAAGCCCCATTGAGTTCAGTGGGATTTATTCCCAGTTGACTGTGCACAAGATTGCAGCCTCAGGCAATCATGGACCTTTTAAAAATAGGTACTTCAAAAACTATGAAACTAAAATATTTTAATGAAGAAAAAGAAGAAGTCCCAATTACATTGGGCAATAAATTGGCTGAAACGAGGTCCAGGCTTCTGGGGGAATTATTGATTTATCTAAGGAAGATACTACCTTTCACGACATCTTTGACACTAGCATCAATTCCCTATGCACCCAATTAAGCATATTTTTTTTCTGAAAAGAAATGCATTTTGAAGCATGGTTTCTTAATCTCCCTGTTTTGCAGAAATAGCCTTGTCTCTTTCACATTCATTGTTGTGACATTTCCATCACAGTCTCTTAAGGATAGGACTGGGGTACACAGGTACCTCAAAATATGTAGTTGAACCCCAATTTCCAGCAGCCCTAGGAAGCTTGAACAAAAATGAGGGACAATAATGGTGGCAGCAGCCTATCGAGGGGCAGAGGGTCCTCCTGCCTAAAGTATAGGGCAACAGATGCTGTCTTTTAAAGAAACAAAATAGATCAAAATGAGATGTGGTTTAGAATTATCCAGTTCCCACATTTCAATTTGCTTGATGTTGACAAGAGAGATTTGGGGAACCTAGGGTTAGAATGATTGTAGAAGGATGAGAGGCACTAAAAATGCTCCCAGACGTAGTATAATTTTATTCAATAACTAGGCAACTGGGTTCTGAATATTGGAGGAAGGCTGAAGAAAGGAGGAAGAGAACCGGGGGTGGGGGGGGGGGGGGAGAAAATTATTTACATATTATACAGTGGAACATTGGTATCCACTAGGATTTGGTTCCAGGACTCCTTGTGGATACCAAAATCCATGGATGCTCAAGTCCCATTATAGACAATGGTATATTAAGATAGTGCTCCTTATATAAAATGGCAAAATCACAGTTTACATTTTAGAATTTTTTTATGTTTGTGAATATTTTTAAATCGTGGTCGGTATCCATGCAGAATCCATGGATACAGAGGGCTGACTGTGGGGATTATCGCATCTTCTCCCAGACTTGGTTTACCTCTTGTGAAATACAGCCCAATTGGGCTGGAGCCAGGTCTTATCACACTGCTTTTGCCCCTAAAAGAGCCATCCGGGTGCATCCCCTCTCCAATGAGAATTGGGAAATGCGCTCTGGCAGCCATTTTTCCAAGTCAGAAGCTTCCTGTGGCACTCTGCCCAAACTTCTGACTTGGAAAAATGGCCACTGGAACATGTTTCCCAATTCACATTGGAGAGGGGATGCACCCGGATGACTCTTTTAGGGGCAAAAGCCATGCGATAAAACCCAGCTCCAGCCCAATTGGTTTCTAATTCACAAGAGTTAGGAGGAGGTGCAATAATCTCTTGTATTAGAATTCAGTGGCATCCAGAAGGATGGATTAGTAGGGCAGATACAATACTGAAATAACATTTAAAAATTCATCTTGGAAACAGCCATTAGCTTAGATGCTTTCTTTAAAAAGCTATGAGGTAGCCTTGTGGAAAGTAGGATTGTTAAACAAAGGAATTGAGTAGAATCTTCATTTATTTCAAGGGTCACTTTGCAACAGACCAAATGCTGAGGAATGACAACAAGGGAGGGCTTTTCCCTTGCTGCTCTTTGTGAGCATCCTAGGGTCAGCTGGCATGCTTAGGTTGCTGCCAAATAATAATAATAATAATAATAATAATAATAATAATAATAATAAATTATTTATACCCCGCCCCTTTGAGGTCAATCGGGGTGGTTTACAGCGTTAAAATCCAATACATCAACAACCCACATCCCTCCCCCCCCCTTAAAAGGTTATTAAATCAATTACAAGTTAAAACAATATAAACAATAATTTTTAAAAAATCAATAAAGATAATAGGACATAGGAATTGTGGCCACGTTACAATTCCTTTCAAGAGAGGGCATAAGAGGCTCCCCTAAGAGAAGGGAACTCCAAAGAAAGACTTCAGAGGAAAGACTCCACAGAGAAGGTACAGAGGCCGGGATTATCTATCCTGGAAAGGCCTGCCGGAAGGGCCAAGGGCTGTTCAACTCAACTGAGCGTCCTGGCACATGCCCCCACTGCTGTGGCACGCTACGCAGCCCCACAGCAGGCCAGGTGCTCCCATCCCCTTGAATTACATCTGCAGCACTGGTGTCAGCAATGCTTTCTTATCAGCCCTAGTTACTATAATAAACTATTTCCTCAATAATTAGGTTATAGAACTCTCTTCTTCTGTGGGCTTGCCATTCACAGATGGGGCATCCATGGATGGCCCTCCCCTGTTCTTCCCAATGCTGGTGTACACACGTCGCTGCGCCAGCCCAACACGGTTGTGCGCACATCATGTCACCATTGGGAACAACAAGACATGAGGTCCTGTGGATGCTGCTATCCATGGGGACTTCTGGAACGGAATCTCCGTGGATACAAAGAGCCGACGGTATAGCTACATTACATTACAATTGTTACTTAAGGAGGATAACCTCACTCCTTTTGTGGCACAACTATAGCTTTTAATTATTTTTTGTAATTTCAAGGGATAGGACTCCATCACACATGGCTTTTAAGCCACCATTAAAGTTCTAAAATAGCACTTTGGTGATTCTTATCACATGACACCATCTCCATCTCATCACTGCTTTGCCTTCCAAGTGTAGTTAGAGAGCATCTTGTCATTGACAGGAAAACTCAACAGTAAGCCCCCAAACACAATGCTGTCCCATTAGTTCTTTGCATGGTAGTTTTGGTATTGGGCAGTCATACAGTCTTAGTGTCTCCTTCTCTCCCCCTGTTCTCCCTCCTTGGAACTCTGGTGCCCCAACAAACTGCCATTCCCAGAATTCCATAGCATAGAGCCATGACAATTGAAGTGGTGTCAAACTCGATCATTTCTGCAGTGCAGATGCAGCCGTGATTTCCCAAGGCCTGATCCAGGCAGACAATTAAATTACTGTAACCCACCTTGAATCCCATTGTGAGAGAAAGGCAGGAAATAAATCCTTGAAATAAATATTTATTTATTTATTTATTTATTTATTATAGACGTACTCTTAAACTACTGGTTTTCTTACTCTGCACAGACTCATCTTTGTTTGGCTTTGTATGACTTCCATTCAGGTTTGTTCTTTTTTTTTTTTTCCTTCAGACAACCCTGAAACACCAAATGCAATTACGAAGCTGTTTAACTAATGAGAGCTGACTAATTAGTTTGCTACCTGCTGCTTCCATCAGATACCAGTTCCATGTCCACTGATACATACACACTCAGCATCTGTCCATTCCATTCCCCACCAAGGAAAATGGAGAACTCCTTGCAGCGGTACAGGTTTCAAAGGCCCTTTTAGGACTAATCAGTCTTATTAGAAATGTCAATATTATGGGCAAATATACCACTTTATTTAGATATATTGTTCTCCTCTCACTGCATCCCCAGCAGTGGGCAATTCTCCTCCAGGGCCACAAATTACCACCTAATAGGGTGATTTCCGAGTATAATTAAATAGAGGAGACAAGCGGGAGCTGAATAGGGCACTGGTGATTAGCAGGGTCAAGCTATCACCGAAAAGCAAAGAGAGCCCACGCACACAGACAAAAAGCAAATCCTCTCCCCAAGATATAGCTAATTTCAGCATTAACAGTTGCCATTTGCTTTACCTAACTCAAAGCAATAGAAAGTCCACCTGATTGAGCAAAAGTGTGCTAACTTAAACTCTACAGTAGTGCTGATCTATTGAGAGAATCAAGTTCAGACTGCAAACAGTGACATCACTAAGATCAGCATCACCCACTGTGGTAACTCATGGTGCCATCCCCTTCTTTTGACCTCCTCCCATACCACAACATGCAGAATCCTTAGGGCTGATGCAGACGGCCCCTAAGGAGTGGTTCTGTGCCGCCCCTCAGACCACCAGATTGGGGCCGTGGCAACCACACGCCACAGCCCCGATTCTCCTTTTTGCTGCTCCAAAAAGAGCTGGCAAATGCTTCTCCTTTTGGGGGCGGAAAAAAGCCACCCTTAGAACCATTGCAGCAGCTCTTTTGCACCCCTTTGGCGCAGCGTGTGTGCATGCTACACCAACAGGGCACCCTGATGCCATGCAGTCAGGCATGTGGCATGACAGCGGATTCGAGGTGGAGTCGGCATGGAGTCGGAGCAACTGGTGTGCAGTTACCCCACCCCCAGGCCAGCCCTTTAGGCCGGTCTGCATTGGCCCTTTGTAAGGTTTTTTGTACTACGGTAATCTTACTCATGAATTGTAATTCCCGCATATCACTTGAATGTAATGGTAACAGTTGTGATATCAACCACTAGCAAAATTAAAAGTATACCTCTAAATTATAATATCATATGCACATCTGAAATGCATTTACATGTACATAGCTTCATGTGGTTGAAGTGAAAATTCAGTAAGATGTGATGTTTTTAAAGAAAATTTTAAAAGAATAAAATTTCTTCAAGCAGGGAGAAGGCTGTTGCCTAAAGCCAAGTGGAGCAGATAACCATATCAATGTGTATAGAAATGTAGCATGGGAAACAGAGAGATGTGATGAACTGGTCAAGGGCACCCTCGTGAGAATGGAAACCATAATGGTTTCCTGGCATACTACACAATTTCAAAACTATGTAACCCCTCATCCTTATGAGGGTGCCCTTAATGAGTTCATGACATCTCCCTCTGGTTCCCACATTACATTCCAATACTAATTTATATGGTTATCTACTCCTCCTTGGCTTTAGGCAACATCCTTATTCCTGCCTTTGACCCCCCCAATGACCATAGTTGAAACTGAACTTGCCAGCTCATCTCCATATTCATAAGATTTGAATTTCAATTGACATTCTCATACACAGCCGACGTATTGTTCTTTTAATTTGTAAACTGCTTGTGTCCCAATTTTAGGGGGAAAGAAGGATTTAAATTGTTGTTGTTGTTGTTGTTGTTGTCATCGTCTCCCCACTCCACCCTATGCATCTGAGGAAGTAGGCTCAGGACTATTGAGATTATCGCATGCTTTAAATAATACTCCTTAAATAATACTCCTTACCTCTCCTGAATTTAATTCTAATTTGCGTTGCAGCCATGTTTTATTGCAAGGCTTTTGCAGTGGAATCCAACTTCAGAGTAGATCCCTACTCCAATGCAAATTGTGAAATGTGCTCCAGCAGCCATTTTTCCAGTTGGAAAAAGTTGGAAGGTTCCGACTTAAAGAAATGGCTGCCAGAGCACGTTTCCCAATTTGCATTGGATCGGGGATCTACTCTGAAGTTGGATCCTGCTGCAAAAGCTGCACAATAAAACACAGCTGCAGCACAAATTAGAGTTAACTTTGGGAGAGGTAAAGAGTATTATTTAAGGCATGCGATAATCTCCTACTTCTTTTCATTTAGTCTGAAAAATGTCTCTGAATTCTATGTTCCTCTAAAGATGCTTTGTCAACAACAGTTCCAAGAAAAATGTAGGTGCCATGACGTCAACACTATCACTTTCCTTCTGCATGCTTTTTTCACTACCTTTACTGGTTGAAAAAGCCATTGTGCTTTGAAGGCTAGCATGCTGTATTTGATACCTTTTGGTCGGCCTGATAAAGGTAGCATTGCAATGTGGATTTAGATTATGTTTTATTTATCAATGTGGCCACCCCATAACTTCCTCTCCCACAGTTTTCTTCTCCAATGATGAGATTTAAATTTTAAACTCTTACTTCTGTTGCAGGGTGCAATGGAGTTTTTGAAAATAAGTATGCTGCTGAAGATCATATGTCCTTCGCCTCTTCCCTGTACCACTGGCACTAAA